>CM023449.1:30900656-31350247 GCA_013339765.2 Haemaphysalis longicornis
AAAGAAGTTTCCAGGGCACATCACCCGAAGCCTCTTGGCGATGGGGAGTCCGCTGAAACGAACTTGGGAACGTGCTGTACGAGGGACTTCTCAAGTAGTGACGGGCGCGTCCTCAAATTCGAACAGAGAGTTCAGCAGCAGATCAACAGAACGCCTGGCAGCGCCAGACTTTAGCATTCAAAGGAATTTGTCGGCTTCTACGGGAGCAGCAGAACACTTAGTTAGCTACGGTCTCATTATTCAATATATGGCAAAATATTGCTAGCTTAAGGATACTTTTGGTGAAAGCCTACTGATCACGAGGACCCGGTTAGGTCCCGGGAGCTGTTGTTGCTTTCTCCGGGAGAGGAAAAAAATGAAAACGCCTGCGTGTTGATATTGTGGCACCACACCAGTTCAAGATCTCCCGCGGACATTAATTAAAACATTTCCTTCTACTACGGTGCACCGCATAGCCCGGGTCTCGCATAACCCGGGTCTGTGACATCTCATAAGACGCAAGAGAGAAAGAGAGAAGGAAACATTTACTGAGCTTAATTAAGTGCTGGTGCCAGGGCACTCGCCCGGTGGAGGGCATTCCTTAATCCGGGACACCCAGGCTGCGACTTGCCATCCAGGCCCTCTTTACCAGTTCTTGCTGGTGTCCAAGTTCCGGATCGACCAGACGAGCCATCCACCGCTCAAAAGATGGGAAGGGGATAGGGGGTACGTTTGGTGTTGGCACTCCTATACCTGGTAGTACAGGGTGCCGGGCGTTGGACAGAAATTGCAAAGGCAGGGATAGATAGGTGAGTGGGGTAGGTAGAATGGAGGAGGATGCTATGAGGATAAAAAAATTGTCTGCAATCACCGCAGAATCGTGGCTTCTTCTCTGGTTAACCGAGGATCAGGCTTGTGGGAATCTTCTTCTGCCAAGCCTATAATGTTCCAGGACTGTCTGAATACCGGAGACACCAAAATTTCAATTCTTGTTCCCTCAACAATGCTGAATTCTCCGTACCTTCGCGTTGCAGTTGCAACCTGTAAGGGACCAGTCACTTAAGGGGACCCTCTGAAAGGGATGCTTCAATTGTCCTGTTTCCAATAAAATAACCCTGCATAATATGTTCAGGTCTAGTTTAGCTAATCTTGCCTTCCGTGCGTCCCTGCTTTGAAAGAGTAACTCCGGAGAACTTTTGCGCTCGCTCTAAAAAGAAGCATCCTTTTCAAACTGCCGTTGAGACCAATTATAATGCTCTATTCTAGCTGCTTAGTTTTTCGTCTCTTGGAGGGTGTTGTTCTCCCTCTGCTTCCTCATTTCAGAAGCGCTATAAATACGCAGCGTGTTCCAGTGCCATCAAGAAATCAGCGTTTATCCGGAACATCTGCGGCATACCTGTAGTGTATTAAACTGCTCATGCTTTGCAAGATGTAGCCCCGCAACTTTCTTCAACCGCTTTGCGTAAGGAACGCGCCCAAAAATAAAAACCTTACCGCACCTCTTTCGTGCGCGCAATTATTACTTATTATAATAAAGAACTCGAACTATCCGCATTTTTTTTCTCCCAGCACTGTGTATAAAAATATTATCTGGAGTCTATCTTTGTGACAGTTTGTAACTCTGCCCAGTTTTTCGGACGTGCCACCAAGTAAGTCGAGGTTGAATCTCCTCTCTTTTCTTCCAGACAGCTGGGCTTAAGTTACGTATTTAAGATCTTTTAAATACCCTTGCGACCCTAAAATAAAACCCCCTAAGATAAAAACCCATTTACTTTTCTTCCACTTTTTCAGAGAGCTTGTCTTGAACCATCGGCCGTTTTCTCGGCGACCTCATCACTGTTTAAAATCTCACGCGATCACTCGTGTAGCTGCTCTCGCCATGGACGTACCACGGGGCGAGAAGGAAAAAAAAGCAATAAGCGCGACTTATCCATTCAACCAAATGGAGGCCGCGTGGCCATATTTGCCACTGCCGTCGCTGCGGCTGTATCATGTTTCCAGATAAACTACCGCTGGGGGCGATTAAGTCGGCCGCGGAGCAGAGACCGCCTGTGCAGTCTGTCCTGCCTGGAGGACAAGCCCTTCTTTACAGGCCTGAAGGCGCAACAATACAAAATATTCATGAGTGGGCCTTCAATTTTGGTTGATCTTTCGTCTGGTTGGGTGTTCCGGATCAATTTGACCTTCGGTTTTTTGATGGATCTTCGATTTTGTGGAATATTTAGGTTAGATTTAGGCCGTACAATGAAAAATGTTGAGAAAGAAATCCCGATTATATTCAACGGAACCAAGTTAAACCGAGGGACACAACATGAAGTTATTTGGTGTTTACTTTCAAGAACAACTTTCTTGGAATACACATATATTCGCACCTGTTCACCGAACTCTCTAAATGTATAGGTCTCATATATAGAATCGGCCATTTGATACCACTATGGTTGAAACAAAACTTATACAATGCTCTCATTCGTTCGAAACTATGCTACTGGGATTTTGGAGTGGGGGACCATGACTAAAACTAATTTTTACAGGATCATTGTATAACAAAAAAGAATTTTGCTCATATATTTAGATTATCATGGCGGTTATTCAGATTTGAGGACAAGTCCTTTATTTACTTTATATTAAATGCTTCGAGCTGACCAAATCTATTACATGAAGGTTCTGTACCACACTTATAAGCACAAGACCTGCAATCAAGTTAACATAAATCTTCTGGCTAACATCTCAGGCATAAAATACGGCACCCTCCAAAAGTAAGACCTAACTATGGTGAGAAATCTTTCGGGTACCAGTCAACTGAAATAATAAATGAATTGGGAGAGAAAATTAAACTTCGACGCCAGTGAACCCACGTTTAAAAAACAGGTTGAAGAAATGTTACTTAAGCGAAACGCTTGCAATACTGATATATAATTCAGTGTTTGAAGTAGATGTCTATATGTTCCCCCCAAAGTAGAAGTTAAGAACAATTACAAACTAAAATGCATTAATTCGTACGTGAGTCGTAGTACAGTCAAACCCGTTTATAATGAATTGCAATACAGTCAAACCCGGCTATAACGAACCCGGATAGAGCGAATTATGCTATATATCGAACAAACATATTTCAGTTACAGAAATGCATGGGAAACGTATTCCTTATAACGAAGTTCACATGCGATATATCGAACTGTGGGCGCCTAGAATGGCCGCCGAAAAGCATGGTCTCGGAGCGGCGATTGAGATGTGGATTGGCCGCGACCACGGAACAAGAGTTGCGACTTAGACATTGCGCCTCGCACGGAGCGATGTGACGCCTAATACTTTCCGGAACTGTTTCCGATGCGCGGGACTCGTGACGGAACCCGCCCAGTCAGTGAGTGCGGACCAAGACAGCAGCATCGGCGAACTGTGGGAAGAGCTCGCCAACGTTCCTGATGATGTCGCCAGTGAAATCCGTCCGACGCTTATAATGAAGCGCTTTCGGCAGTCGATGTGCGCCGCCAATGCTTGGATTTTTGAGGACGCGGACTCGAACTGGTGGAAACAATGTTTTGTGTAGAGAATGCTATGCTAGTTGAAGCCGCCAAAACGAAAGTGAAAACAAAAATCACTGTTTTTTTGCAACGTGGGCAGTTAAGGTGGAAAGTAGCTTTGATACTTGCAATAAATGGAATATTTTGGTATATTATGGCTACTGTACTGTGTTTGTTTCTCCATACGCGGATGGCGGAGTTGGTGAGGAGGGTGGGGGAGGGGGGTAGGGGGGCTCCCGCGGATTGCGAACTCGTAACAATAAGCTCGTTATAGGTGGTTTCGGCTATATCGAAGTATTGTATATATCGAACTAATTCCGGTGCATATTGCAGTTCGCGATAAACAGGCTTGACTGTATGCACCGCGATTAGTTCGATATATCCAATAGTTCGATATAGCAGAACCCGCCTATAACGAACTTATCGTTACAAGTTCGCAATCCGCGGGAGCCCTTCTCCCCCTCCTCAACTCCACCATCCCAGCATGCAAAAACGAACACAGTAAAGTAGCCGTTACCATACCCAAAATAATCCATTTATTGCAATTATTAAAGTTACTTTCCGCCTGAACTGCTTACTTTGCAAAGAAAAAAGCGGTGATTTTTGTTTTCACTTTCGTTTTGGCGGCTTCAACTAGCATAGCATTCTCTACACGAAACATTATTTGCACCAGTTCGAGTCCGCGTCCTCCAAAATCTAAGAACCATTGTCGGAGCACATTGACTGTCGAAAGCGCTTCATTATAAGCGTCGGACGGCTTTTACTCGCGACATCATCGGGAATGTGGGGGAGCTCTTCCCACAGTTCACCGATGCTGCTGTCTTGGTCCGGACTCGCTGACTGCGCGGGTTCCGTCGTGAGTCCCGCGCGTCGGAAACAGTTACGGAAAATGTCGGGCGTCATGTCGCTCCGCGCGAGGCGCAATGTCTAAGTCGAAACTCGTGTTCCGTGGTCGCGGCCAATCCACATCTCAATCGCCACTCCGAGACCATGCTTTTCGGCGGCCATTCTAGGCGCGCAGAGTTCGATATATCGGATGTGAACTTCGTTATAAGAAATATGTTTCCCATGTATTTCCGTAACTGAATTATTTTTGTTCGATATATAGCATAATTCGCTCTATCCAGGTTCGTCATAGCCGGGTTTGACTGTAGTGTAATTGTTGAAAGTTAATGCGTTCGAATTACTGTGTTTATGTGTACATTGTGATCCTTCTGTGAATTTTAGACCTATGCTTTGTGTAATACATTGGAAATGTAGTAATGACTTTGCTTTGTGCTATTTATCAATTACGATTGTGTTATGTTTAAATATGTGAACAGCACTGTTGTTACGCACACTATAAATCGGGTAGTTGAGGCCTCGGTCAGGCCACGTCCGTCTTTAGTCTCAGCCTCCCCGTGGCTTGGCCAAGTAATAAAAAATCAAGATTGGTTCGCCCGCCCCGGCGGATATATCGTCCGTTGCACCTTTTCTGAAGGTCCAACGAGAACAAAGAACGAACAGTGAACCCTATCAGTGTATCTTTTGTCTTGTTCGATAATCAGGCTCGTGCGATCTTCCGTCTCGGTTCATATTTCGTACCATTGCATCTTTAAGGTGATAAACGCTCTTAAATCGAGAGTACCAACCACCTCACGGAAGTAGTGTACATACGTGACTGTCGGAGCATGGCTGGAGCCACGGGACTGCAGTGATAGTGTGTTGCCGAATGGTGTACAGAAGCACACTCTTCTCACCTCAACTTAAGCAGATTCCATTGCCAACATCGCTGCACCCCGCAGCTCCTCCGGACATTCACTAATTGATTTATTATGTTGTTTAGCGTGCCGAAGCTACACAGGCAATGAGGCGGGCCGTAGGGGAGGGCTACAGACTAATTTCGGCCACCTGGGGATCTTTACGGGCGCCTAAATCTCGAACACATTGGCATTTTGCTTTTAATCTGGTCAATCACTGCACACACAGTTGAAATAGGCCTCTAAATTTCCGCAAGTTACTAAGGGTACAAGATGAAACATCTTAAGATTATGGAGTGAGTAGTCTTCAGAGGGCAGGGGCAGGTGGGGTGCTAGAATGTCATTATGCACATGTGGCGGGGGAGCGCTTTATTATTTATGTAACCCGCGGGGCAATGATCATTTAGGTAAATGTCGGGATTATTTTGTAAAACATGCAGGGTAAAGCCATATGAACTATATTGAATACCCATACACACGGGTACTCGATATGTACCTATATGGCTTGTGCTGATGTGGCGTAGGTATGAAGACATACCAGCTTCAGCAGAAGAAAATAAATTAAGCGCCCTTCCTGAAGAGAAAGAAGATTAAAAAGCAAAGCATTCTCCCGTTTCAAAATTCGAACGGCTTCAACGATTTCTGAATGGCGCAGTCGGATAGACGTCGGCTTTAAACCGCGAGGACCCCAGGTTACACAGGAAGCATTTTTTTTTCTTGTGGTGCGCTTGATGTGCCTTCGTGGAAACCCAAGTCGGCCTTCGTGCAGTGTGTTTTTGGCGGAATAAATTTCGATTTTGGTCTTTGACTTTGGATGTTGAAGACATTTTTGAAGACATTGGCTTGCGAGCAGAGAAAGCTTCGCGTTTGAACCATCTTTCACTCTACCCACGATCATCATCATCGTTAGGGAAAGTTGGATTTCCTGCAGTGCGTTTTGGGAGACCGCCACCATAAGTGAGGCATAGGAAGCTTTGTTTAAAAAAAAAAACATGTGCAACAAAGGCCATCCGCAAGGTCAACGACGCTAACGTTGCGCCCGCTCTTATTGTTTTCTCTGCATTAGAAAAAAAAAAACAGAAGAGCCATTGCAATGAACGCTGGAAGACATTTATTTGACTTGGTCTGGTGACGATTAAGTCTTTCGCTTCGTCTTTGACTGTCTCATGATGGCAAACAGAAATAAATTAGAAATAATGCAACTTCGCAATTTTTCATACGTAAACACAAAAATGAGCCAGAGGGAAGCAAAAGAAATTGGTAAATTGAGCATAAGTAGTAGCGAGTGACAGGAAATATGGCTGTGCTTATGCTACCCACACAAAGTGATTCGGTTCGTAGTTCTTACCGGGCAGTGGAAAGCATCGGCCATTGTCAATATACTCGTGCTTGGGTGTAATATTTTTTTGCTCTATTGGAAACGTCTCGGCGAGAGCTGGTATGCTCACGCGAGGAGGTGGATTTTGTTTTTCGTGTGCAGAAAATGGAGAGTGCGTGGTAGACGGGGCATAAAAGCGTTAGAAGACTTACAAGACGCCCGAGACAAGCGCGGAACCTATGTTTTTTTCTTCCCGGTTGTCCTGTGTCCTTGTAAGTCTTCTTGCACTTTTCGCGCTCTTATTTGTTCGGTAGCGGAGTATCAACGTGCCCAAAACATCCTCTTCTGCGTAAAAGCCGCATGTGGGTCGTGTACTATGTGCTATAAGCAGTGAACCGTCGATATAACAGCCCTTAGAACAAGGCGCTGACTGCTTTATAAGCGATACTTCGTTAAAAGGGTTACGATGGGCTTTCTGTGCAATGTAGGAAAACCATGAAACAAATCAAATAAAGTGAGATATCGAATAAAGCAAGTTCGTTTTAACGGGAATTTACGTCATATCATGTGACAGTTGAACGTGACGGTGCGTGATTAGAACAGGTGCGGGGCCGCAACAGCGACCTCTGGATCTGGGGCGTTATGCGTCGCTAGTCTGCCTATCAAAGTGAGGCCGCAATAGACGCAGAAGCGAAAGCTAAGAAGGAGACGGAAATACGATGCGGCAAAGAATCCTCGGGCACCCAAATAAGCTTACGCGATTCGAAGGCGAAAGCAATAACAATTATGAAAGAGTTCTTTACTGCAACATCAAGTTTGCGGCTCTTACTTCTTTTGTTTCGACGTTTAAGTGCAGAGCACTTTAGGGCTGCGCCTTGTCTTCGTATCTGACTCGCTGGACCCAAGTAGAGCCCCGCAGCGTTTAGTCGAAGCGGCTGTCGCCGCAGCGTCCCACAGAGGCTTCGAAAGCCAAGCTGTTTATATAGTCATAAGCGTTCGAAACTCTGTGTTCCGCTGGCGCTTGCCATACATCTCCCTGTTGTTTAGCGCGAACAACACTGCAGGTACATATGAGGCAAAATATACGTAATAACCCGCCAGCGCCGCGTTCAGTTGGTTGGGAATGCTCGTTGGGTTGCTTTTTACGATGTTAAGCGAAGAAAATTGGCAGCGCAATGCCGGCACATGCGGGAGGAAAAGGAAGCACAAGAAGAACAGAACTCCCGCTGGCGCAGTTTCAGGCAGGGGGCGCGCGAGCACTACGAAGGCGGGAAATTTGAATGGCATTGGGTGGTAGCAAAGAGTGAATAACGGCGCTACAGTCCACTATGGCGAATCACTGCTCTGCACTTCCGACAGCTTTTACGTTGAGTGAAACGGCGTTAATTCTGTTTGCCCCACTTACTTGAACAGGCATGCTAGCCCCCTTTACGCTGCAGCTTCTCATCAGCCCAAACCCTCCTCCGCGTGCTCTTGTTCTACGCACGGGCCGCAAGCGCAGCCGTCACTGCGCATGCGTACCAGGCTTGTTCCATCCCTGTGGGGAGCCGGATGGCGCATTCGCAAACAATATCCCGTAGAAGCCTATGACGCGTGGCGCCACCTACGAGCGTGACTGGGCATATATGCACGTGCATCTTAAGCATCATTTACACAGCCGTTTTTCGCCCAGTCACGTCACCACCACGTCGCCGTCTTGCATCATGGGCGACGGTTTCTCGGGCGACTTCTCGCCGAAGACGGTGCGATGGCGTCGGAAAGCCGAGCTCTACGTTTCCGTTCCGTCAATCAATCACTCATCGCCTGCGTTGCGTTGGCGCGTTAAACCCTACAATCAATCAATATTGATTGACTGTTGGGTTTAACGCGCCGACGCAACGCAGGCGATGAGGCACGCCGTAGTGGAGGGCTCCGGATTAACTTTGACCACCCGGGGATCTTAAACGTGCGCCGAAATCTCGCCCACACGGGCGTTTTTGCTTTTCGCCTCCATCAGAAAAGCGGCCGCCACGGCCGGGAATCGAACCCGCGACCTCGTGCTCAGCAGCGCAACGCCTTAGCCACTGAGCCACTGCGGCGGGTATCAATCAATATCGTGTCCCGGAGCTTTAGTACGCGTACCAGAACGGGATCAATAAAATGGGCAAAATGTGTGTTCCGCCACGTGTTAAAACATTGGCCTTTAAGGTATGTTGCCACCTTTTTAGAAATCTCTTTATATTATGATCCTAAACTGATTCCTTTGTGTTTGCCTTAACAAGGGCTGTATAAAAAGACCCTTCAAGTATGTTATAGAATGAAAATGAAAATTAATAACAATTTAATCCCTGCAACTACCCAAAATATGCCCATCACGCCAACCGTCATAAGTACCGATCCTCTAATGCGAAACAAACATGGCTGGGCAGCAATGTAGTTATACATGCAGGCTACGCAATGAACTAGAATCTTTGCTCTGTCATCAATATTAAGTATGGTATAGTTAAAAAAACCAAAAATATCATTATTTTCTGTGGTTTCATTCGTGTAAAAAATTTATAACAGCAAAAGTTATTCACAGTTTTCAATTATTCTAGTTATTTGCACAGAGTTATGCTTCAGGAAGAAGCATGGGCAAGTTTCATCAGCAAATATTGGTTTAATTAGAAGTTATGATTTCCTGCGACAAAAAAGAACTGAAAATGAAGTTTTCAGAAAAAGATGAAATAAGTCTTCCAAACATGTTTTATACATGGTTGGAAGATAGTGGGAGGCTAAAAGCCACCAGGCTTATAGCTGGGCCCTTCCTTAACTGCCACGAGTTCACTGTGAGATCGTTTAGCCGCTCGTCGTTTTTTTCGAGTTTGTTTCTCGTCCGCCGCTGACTGGCGCTTGGCGTTCTTGAGGCGTCTTCGGTCCCTGCTGTGGGAAAGCTACTGTGGTGTAGTAGTCAGGATCGACAACAGCATGCCTCAGGATGTCCGGCGTGCCGCTATTTATATTGCTGAAGTGACATATACAGTCGTATAGCCCAAAAAAAACAGTGTGCAGTCCTACATAGACATCTTTAGGGAGACGCTGCCAGAGCATCCCATTGAAGCATTCATTCGCTTTGCAGAATGTTATCAACCTCTCAAATACGTCACCGACAAACTAATCTAAATGTATCGTTCGTATTTGAGCACAAATATAACTTTGTTTTAATGATTGATATGTAGGTTTAATTTTCACAAAATGTCGGTTTCGGTTTCACAAAACGTCAGTTTCGTTTTCAGAAAAGGTCTAACAGTAGTTGTAGAAAACATCATAACTTTTGAACGGAACCACATAGAGACACAATTTTTACAGCAACACAATTGTTAATATCTGTAGATTCTTAATCTAGTAAACAATTAAAAATCGCTATTTTTGAAAAAAAAAACGTTGTTTTCAAGGGTAGCACATACCTTAAGTTACAAACTGGTACGCTACCTTCTAAAACTTGGATAAAAAACCGGGTTTTTTTTATAGCTTGGATGACAGATTTCCGCCTCTGTTCTCGACTGGAGAAAATTGATCACTGTTTTGTAGATTGCAGAGATGCTGTCTCTTTCTGGGAGATTTTGGATATCACGCCTTCCTTAATCCAGTTTTTGCCATTCGGTTATCCTGGTGAGCCACCCTATGGCAGGTTTGGTTTAATTGGTTTGTACAATCTGTGGCGATGTCGCTTATGTGATAGCCATGCTGAGCCACCGAGATCAAGTAGTATTTTCGAGAAACTGTGGCGTTTGTACATAGTGTGTATAATTTTTTCGACCAACCACCTTACAGGCTTCCTCTTTTAAACGTGTGTGTGTGTGTGTGTTTGTCTGAATTTGGATGTATTTGTGTTCTTCTGAACTTCCGTGTACTCTCTTCTCTGCTTGCCTTTGCAGTGTCCTCGTACTGTGATGTTTGAGCGTATTCTCCCATGCAATATAAAAAAAAAAGCGAAGTGACCTACCAGAGTGGCTGCATCTCTCGGACGCGCGTGTTTGCTTGCCCGGGTTTAGACGCACGCCCTATTTTAGCTCCAGTGGTGTGCATCTTCTTGGATGACTGCTAACGTTTGTAGTGTGTAATGATTCCAAGTTTTCAAGGCACCAAAGAAAAAATATTTGTTATATGGAGGATTCGTTTGCGGCTAACACTCGCATGAACAAGGCTCAAATACCGCAGGAGAGCTGTTCTTTTAATTGTTGGCTTTACTTGAAGCACATTTATTTTTATCACGCGTGGTATCTATTTATGGGAGATTTGTGCATTGCAAACAAAATTTTGGGTGTGTTTATTCCCTTTCGGCCAGTTCCAACCCTTGTTTTGTACTTTGTAGTATACTGTTCACTGGTTTGGTCTCTTTTATGTTAGTTTAGGTTAATTCACTTGGTTATCCTTGTACTGTCGCGTGATTTTGTCCGTGGTTAGGTCGGTTTTGTTTCAGACTACTTTTTAACTTCGGTGGTTTTCTCCCCTTTAGATCGGTTTCCGCCGTCCGTAGCTATCTCAGCAAAGGCTAGCTGCGGTAAGCGTATCTGCATAATTGCTATTTTTAATTGGTGTTGTTTGCAGCGTTTCAGGTTTATTTTGCCTGTCAACACTTCATTTAGGATGCTTTCGCCTTCTTTAGGTAGGTTTCGGCTGTCAAACGTGCCCCAAAGCAGGCGCGGCCCCGTACGGGATATGGTTTATGAATACGCTGCCTGGTTAGCGCTGTCGTTAGAGCTATTGGCTGCCGCTCTGGAGATGCGGATTCAGTCCCACACGAACCCAATTTATTCTGACTTTACCGCAGCGGCCATTGTGAAACCATTTGTTTTGTCGCGGATGATGAAGACTCCGTGTTCACTTTTCGCATTTTATGAGAAACCTAACAGAAGTCTGTGATAACTGTCGCTAGGCTTTCGCCTTCGAAACAAGCAAGTAGACTTAAGTGCTCAGAGAAATCTTTTTGTTCAAATTTTATGAGGAACCTTTGATAACTAAGCAGAGTGTGGATTGGGCTACTTTGTGTCCGGTGATCTATGCTTCGTATAGCGCAAAAAAATTTAAACTCCGGACAACCACAAAAAGCCGTAACAGGTGCGAACGCTGTTCGTCTTGTGCGCATTGTGCCTTGCAGCGTTTGTGCTTGTTAGTTCTTCTGTGGGTTTTCCGCATTTCGTGCGCTATACGAAGCCGTGGAGCTGTGGTAACTAATCTGCCCAACTAACGGAAATGTAAGGGAAACCCTTGCAGGGGTGACTATTTGCGTAACTTTTCAGACATGCGTATATGCGGCATTTTTGGAAGCGACAGAATCAGAACTTTTTTTTCGCAAAGACGAGAAGAAACGCTTGAAAAAAAAACGCACAAAAAAGTTGGCAAGGGCCTCAAATGAACAGTGGTGAGGCTATGGACGCTGCGCCAGCGTCTTCTGTTTTGACGATGTGACCTTTTGCAGCTACTGTGTCTAGACGCATGGCTTTTTGAGCCGTGCTGTTCTGTTGCTGGAATATTCCGTCGCTTTGCTGTTTTGACGCGTGCTTTTCTTTCGCTGACTGCCTTGACGTTTTAACGGCTTCTGATTTCGTTTTTGACGATGCTGCAAGCGAAATAAGCCAGCCAACTGCTAGTGTTCGCCTTGTGAAGCAGAGGTCGGAGCTATCGCATCGCGAGGAGTCTATCATGCACAACCGGCTTTCATCTTGGCCGAGGATTGAATTAGCCGAACATTAGAGAGGAGAAGTGTGCGAGCTTTGTACCAAGACTTCTGTAAATGTGTTTCCTATGTTAATGTCTATTGTTCACTACAAAATATGAAGCGGTATGAACTGTTTGGCGGTTTTCTGATACCCCTTCGAGAAAGGCCAAAAGTACGACTGGCCAGAATTGCGTTAGCGTCATTGCCCAAAAGCGAATGTCATGGTTATTATTTTAATACGCAGCTATCAGTTCAATATTTCAGGGCAAGAGCCAATGGCTGAGTAAGTTCCTCGCCACAGAAACAACCTTTTCCGCGATAGTGCAGCCGGTTTGTTAGAAAGGAAACAATTTTTATCAAAACCATCGGGCAAAAAAACCTCGGCACGGTCAAGGGTTCGATTGCGAGACCCCTGCAGCACTAGGGGAAGTCGTTTCGCCCGCTTATAGTTCAACAGAAGGCTAACAGGGCACCGGGAACATCAGCAGAAGTGTCAGTAAAGTATTTTAGTTAAAGTAAGGCCTGAAGGTAGAGCAAGTTTCTGGAATAAAAGAGAACAATATCATCCATCTAAAGGCCGCTTTTATTCCGCTACAGAGAAAAGCTACGCAGCTTTATGGGCAGCTTCACACATGAGGTACAATTCTCCCTCGTCTGGGATGGGTTCCAGAGCACGACGAATTTTTATCGGCGGAATTTTCTGACCAGGACGATCTCTGTCAAGGCACTGATCTAAAATTAATAAATGCTCCATTGCAATTTTTTGCAAAAAAAAATTAAGAACGACATTGCAAAAGAGAGCCTGGTCGACATTTTAGTAAATAAAGGGCTAGCACTGACGACAAGCTTTAGCGCTAGTTGCAGCCCTGTCCACATACTGGCACATTTGAGCATAAAAAACAGTTTTCGGTGAACCTCAACATAAATAGAATAGCCTTAATATGTTTTTATAAAACGATAAAATCCAGTAAATGCTAGTCCCATTTGTAGGAAGTCCTGGCAATCTTTATAAATAAAAACTGAAATTCGGAATGCGAGGCAAAAAAAAAAAGCGGGGAAGAACAAGTATTCACAGCGGGGCGACTCGCGAATTACGCAGCTACAAAGTTAGAGGAAAATATAGTATTTTTATACAGTTTAGAGCGCAGAAAACGTGCCTTCATAACTTGCGAGGGTCCTTCTCCGGGGCTGACATAACGTTTGCATGAACACCTAACCGAATATAAATAAAATATATTCATACCTTACATGGGGAAAAAGCTGTTTGTTTTCAGAAATTTGAAAGAAAGTCATTCTGGACTGTCGAATCAAAGAGTCGCTATTGATGGACAATCTATGTGCACGCGCTCAAGCATATGATGGAAACTGGAAACCAACCAACTGCCACCGTACCTGAGTTACGCCAGCACAGCGGGTGCATAAATATTACCGATAGTATGCCCATACTCTGCAGAATAATACCAGTAATACCGCCGAGTGCTTCCTGTACAGATTATCGGACTGCGACTTCTGGATTCGGTGTTTAGCCATAATTGACACCACAATTTAAATTTCACTTTCGCCGTATTTGTAACTTAGCATAGCTCTTTTTTACTCCTAGACATGCACGTCTAGATGTTATAAGAGATATAAACATTGTCGAATTCAGCGTCAGTTCGCTTTTCTCCCTTTTGAGAGCCGCTCAACCAGCGAGTGAGGTAGCTATACTTCTCTTTGTCAGCGGCATTGACTCGTGCTCTAAAGCGAAAGTTTGATCAAGATCCTGCGGTGAAGTACCAACTCAGGACGCTGAAACCTTTCGGATTTTCTTATTTTCATGGCGACAGTGTGAGTGAGTGAGTAAAACACTTTATTAAATGAGATGCCATGACGTCCTGGGGGGAGCAAGTTTGAGGAAAAAATGGAAAAGGCCACAGCTCGCACATTGGTTGGTAAAAACTTTATTGACTGCCTGCAGAGCTTTCGCTGACCGGGCATAAGTCACCCGCTTGGGGGCGTCGCCGCTGGTCCTCTTCGCCCGTTTGGAGGGCGTCGAAGTCCTGCCGCTTCACCGCCTCACAGGCCTGCTGGACGGCCAGAGTTGATTGTCGAGGCTGGGGCTGCACAAGGCAGAGGACAGCCGCGGCGGGAGGGTTCCGGAGTTAGCACCGTGCAGATCCTTAGTACAATCCCAGAGCATGTTTGTTAAGGTGACTCATTGCTGAGCGGCACATCTGTGCTCACTCAAACTGAAACTCACAGTGAGCTCAAAACTCAGAACTCACTCGCCCTCAAAACTCAAAATGTACTCAAAACTCAAAATGTACTCAAACTCGAAAGCGACTCAAAACTCAAAATCTACACAAACTTAAAATGTACTCAAAACTTAAAATGTACTCAACCTGAAAATGCAGTCAGAACTCAAAATGTTCTCCAACTCAAAATGAACACCGAACTCGCTCGGGCGCAGGCGTACTCAAACTCAGTCAGGCTCAAACTCACTCAAGCTCAAACTCACCATGTCACACTAGCCTCGCGCTCACTTAAACTCAAACTCACTCGTGAGTTTGAGTCCAAGTGAGTCTGAGTGAGTGGGCTCATGAGTGAGTCCGCCGGCCTGTGATGTTGGGATTGTCGCGGACCCGACTAACATGATCCTGTTCAGTCGCAAGGGCGGGACCTAGAGTTAAAAGCTAGGTGGCGATTACGGTCGAATAATGGACAAAGCCAAATTAAGTGGGAAAGATTTGGTGTGGCTTAACGACTACAGTGGGGGCATCAGCGCAATTCGATGCGTGTATGGCCAATAAAGGCCTAAATCGACCCTTGAACTTGATCCCTGAAGAGTTCGGCTCGTGTGGGCCACCTTCGGAACCAGCGTAACGATCCGCTGGTATCTCCTTGTCTCAGCCGTGTGTACGCTTGACCTGCCGAGCCAGCGTCTGTCTCGGAGATTGCGCCACAGGCGACGAGGCTGCACTGGGGTACTCCGTCAGAGAGCCAAGGCCACGCGCAGGGAAGCGGTCACCCTGGAGTGCACGACACGCCACATTCTGTAAGCTTACACTTGGCCGAGAAGATAGCCGATAGGACACCCTTGGCGGTTTCCGCAATCGCGGACATGCCAGTGCTTGACGAGAAGCTCTGTTAGCGCCCGCGCACTGGGCAAAGAGGAGGCGGGGGAGAACGCAAACAGGCACAGAAAGAGAAAATAAGAGAAAGCGTTTTCCAGGGGCAGCGGGAAAACAAGGCAGCGTTCTGCAGACTTTTGTGGGGTCTATTTTGCTTGTCATCGTCATTTACTTCGCTACCTTGTTTGGGAGGTTTATGTATGTAGTGTACACGTCAACAATTTCTGTGGTAGTCAATCTGTTGTCCCTAATTATATGTTCAACGAGTGTTTTGGTAAACTTTGGCACATAGTTTTCCTAGTAGTAACACTATACAGAGCTATCTATTCGGACTAACCTGACAAGATACGTTCTTTCTTTATTGCGATAATATGCCGTTTGGAATAAAACTATCATATTTACAAGTACAGATAGGCAACCCTCTCTTGGACGAAGGCAAGAAGGGAGTGGTGGTGGGGTCCCCAGAGCCACCGCTGGAGGCCAGGGGATCTTCATGGATAGGGCCTGTGCCTCTAAGGTGTCGACTTCTGGCTGAGTCCAGTGTAAGAACACGTCCATGATAGATGTTCCGCCTCAGCTTGTTTGGCAGGAGCTGTGCAGAAGGGACAGGTGTCATCCAACAGGGCATGGTAGCGTGGTAACATCAGGCGAAAGGGCCACTCCTATGCGAAGTCTGCGCAGCAAAACCTCTCCTCAGCGAGCAAGTCTATCGGGGAGGTCCCTTCCACACGGTAAGAGGAAGGAATCGTGTGGCGCGACACAGATCTTCCTTCCGCTGGAGAAAGTTTTCTGGTGGACCAGCTGTCAGCCTTGGCAACGGCCGAGGAATAGACGTGGTCTACGTTTCGTTGGGCTCACCGAAGCCGCATGGCAGTTGACCCAGACTCAGAAATTTCCAACCCAAGCCAGCGAAGAGAGCTGGCAGTGCGAACGGGTTGGCCGGAGGAATGGAAGTATGATTGGAGAAATACCCAGTTTACGACGGCCCCAAGCACTGGCTAAAAGCCGAATGGCTGTTTTTTTTCACTGAAAGTGTCAGACCGGCTTATTGACCCCATTTCTGTGTGTCTGTCAAAGCTTGTTGAAGGCATATGCCTTGCCGATGCAGGTCTGGGTGAACGGTCCATACCGTAATGTCGTCCGCGTAGACGAGGAACTGCAGGTCCGATATCAAGCTAGACTCCAGGAAAGCGGTAACATCATAATGTTAAAAAGGAAGGGCGAAATAACGGACCCCTGAGGTGCTCCGTAAACTGGTGTGAAATGGCCGTAGGTCGCTCCGCAAAAGTATAGCAAAACTATTTTTAGTAAGGAACGTCTGGATTAAGGAGTACAGCTTGTCTGGAAGAAATAGCTTCGGAGAGTTTCCAGGATATATGCCAGTGGCTGACGTTACCGTATTCATTGTGGATGTCCTATGGCAAGGACTGTGCGCACTTTCTGTGGAAGACCGCCTAGTAACACCGTTGACTACAAATTTCCAAGTCCACCCACTGTACCCAGACGACGTCTAAGCCCAATCTGGGCCGTGTGGTACCATAGAAAGGTGTCCAGCCACCATTGAAGGTGGGCTCCCAGCATGCACCCCAAAAGTTTGCAAAGCGTGGACGTCAAGGCAATTGTACGCAAATTGGGAAGATGGTCGGGTGGCCTCCCTTGGCTTCGGTATTGGCACTATATCAGCATGTAGCCATGACTCTGGTATTTGGGCAGAGAGCCAAACCTCGTTGATGTAGTCATAAAAATGGTTCAGCGCTAAATCACCCAGGTTTTTGTACACCTCATACGTACCGCCTTCCGGTCCCGGATCCGTCCGAAGTTTTGCGTGGTCAATCGCAGCTAGGAACTCAGGCATGGTGAAAGATGATTGGATTCCATGAGCCACGTCGTCAGAGGGTGGTGAGCCAAGCTGGTGTGACAGAGAAAATGGGCCTGGGCTACTGGCTGGAAGGATGGCAAAGGCAGGGTGCAAGGCACGGGAAACATCGGTGACAAATTGGTCGGGATTCTTGCTTGATGCCAAACAAGCACTGGCTGCCGCATATGGAGTGCGTCCACCAGTTTCCAACGCCCGATATGTGAGCCAGATGGGTGCTGTGGTGGACGATGGGACGAGATACGCACACCAGCTAAGCCATCGCTGCCTTGACAGGCGTTCCTTACGTCATCTGGCAGCAGCTATCAGGCATTGGAAACGTGTTACGGCCGTTGCAGACGTGGGATCTCGTGAAGAGGGCATTTCAGGCAACTTGCCTTGGGCCCATAGCTGCAAAAGTCGGAGGTCAGGCTTTGGCCGCGACTCATATACTCAAGTTTTCTGAGAGGCGCCATGCAGAGCTTGCCTAATAAGACTTATGGGGTCTGGGCTGAGTGCCGTGAGGTTACACCGAAATTCATCCCGAAAGTCATCCCAATTACACCGAAAGTCACCCCAATTCACCACCGTGCAGCTACGCTGAAGGCGACACGTCGAGCTCGTGGAATGCCAAGCACAATAGTGTGATAGTCATTGCCCTAGCAGTCTGCCTGTTGCTGCCATCATACGGTATCACCCCCAAGCGACCATGTTAATTCAGGCGAAAACGCGGCGGTATTCGGTAATGAATACATCGAAGCGTAGGAGGCGAAATGTCATTAAGTAGTGCAAAATGAACATGGCTAAAGTGGTCCAGTAACACACGCCCCTGTTAACTTGACGTGGTGTAACAATGACGAGCATTGAAGATACGTTCTTGCTTGTCCGAAAAAGACCGTTTTCTTCATTTACAAAAACTTTCTTTTCAAAACTTCGCACAGAATATTCGCCCATTATGACGGGGCTGCGCAAAAGAAATATTTTTGTCTTCGGTAAATTTCGGTGGTTTTGTCGGTAATTTTTCTATGTAACCGTTTTATTAACTGTAAGGATGCCGGGCTTTTTTTTTTGGGTGTCTTTCAAAACAATGTCAAGGACTTCGATGACACTGCGTAGTGTTTAGCTTGGAAGTGTTCTGTGTCATCTCTGCAAGTCTCTTTTACTCGTCACATTGAGAACTGCTTCCGCAGCAGCTCTTTATTTTTCACGCAAAGCATTTTGTATTGCGCGAGCTGTCCTGGACAGTCCCCGAACTGCTCTGAACCGTTCTTGGCATCATCGAACAGATCTGTTGCGTGCACATGTGTGCTTAGCGCAGGGAGCAAAGGTTATTTCGGCATGTGTCATTTAAGCTGTGAGAACCGCCACGACCGATAAGGAGCTGAGTGGCCAGGTGACAGAATTGGCTGAAAAACTCGTTATCGCAGTGGTGTGAAAAAAAAGTTGAAAAAGCAATGACGGAGATAGTGCCCGCGATAGGCGCGAAGTAACTACAGAAGCTGCAACCGAACCCGGCAAAGCCACTGTACATGGGGACCATTTATCCAGTATTTGATACGTTTGCTCATACGGAGAATATGCGTGCGTGTATACAGATACTAGCATATTCATGTGCAATTTCATGCGCACATGGATAAATTTATGCATGTATGATTAAGTAGATGTGCGCACTGTATGTATGTATGTATGTATGTATGTATGTATGTATGTATGTATGTAGTATGTATGTATGTATGTATGTATGTATGTATGTATGTATGCATGTATGCATGTATGCATGTATGTATGCACGAGGTCGCGGGTTCGATTCCCGGCCGCGGCGGCCGCTTTTCTGATGGAGGCGAAAAGCAAAAACGCCCGTGTGTACGAGATTTCGCCGCACGTTAAAGATCCCCAGGTGGTCAAAATTAATCTGGAGGCCTCCACTACGGCGCGCCTCATCGCCTGCGTTGCGTCGGCGCGTTAAACCCTTCAATCAATCAATCAATGTATGTATGTATGTATGTAGGGAACGAGAGGGCTTTGAAGATGGTCACCAGATAGAAATAATACTTTGGAGAAGGTAGCGTCCTCAGACCTCTGCCAACGTTTCGACAAGGAGACTTGTCTTTTTCAAGGCCGCTTTGTAGCTAAAATCACTTATCCTGTAGGTGTGTATGTGGAATAAGACAGGCTAAGCGTTTACAAATTTAATCAAACGGTTGCGGCTGAGCCGTCACTAAGACGAAATAGTTTTCCTGGTATACCCATGCGCCTTGGCCGTTAATTTCAAAGTGAATTATTATTACAAGTCTGTTGCACTGTAACCGCGGCGATTTTGGAGAACCGGAAAATTTATTGTCTCCTGTAAATGATGGTAACGTAATAAATGGCCTAGCGACAGGGATCTGGATAAAGGTAAGGCTTCTCAATTGCAGCCTAAATTATAGACTGAAATCAGAAGAACAAAAATGGATTTCAAACTTGTCTTCTGCCAAACGAACTCAGACGACTCGTCAGGATGTCAGGGCGGCTTTCATTTCTTTGTCGAGGGCAAGCTATAGGAAAAGGTGTTTAGAAGGCTTAGTTAGCAACATTTAACGTAATATATTGTCGCTAAAATTGGTTCTTCCTCGACTAAAGTCCGCTTAGCAGCGCGATCGTTCCTGAAAACGGCCTCAATTAGACGGAAACTTTCAGTTTGTGCTTAACTTTGTGTTTGTGTGGTGCGAAGCTTTAAAAAAGGCCTTGTCTGCATGCTGTCGCTGATGGGGTTACACAGCTGACTTGGTCATCATATGGAATATAAAACGCAGGGGAAATTTAAGCCGACATATACCACGTATTCGCAAGGTCCCTTTGAAAAACAACGTAGACAAGAGATAATTCTGAAAAAGCGTCTGGCGGTCGTGTATTATCGTATTAAAGACGGGGCTTTTTTATCTCTCCGGCTGTTATCTTTTCTTTCTCGGTGAAAAACGAGAAACAGTGGCAGAAAAGGGGGATGCTATATTCTAGCTTTTCCAAGTACTGCCGCTGAGTGCCCGTGGCGTCCCGGAATGACCTAGTAACGTCCTCTACGTCCATTTGTCTCACTGTATCCAAGTGGTTTCATCTTGTTTCACTCATGAAATGCGATTAACGGCAGTCAACTTATCTACAACGTCTTGCATGATGTGGGTACCTGCGTGCGTGGACATTTCTTGCACGGATCATAAAAATGAAGTTAATTTCACAATTGGTAAGTTGCGAAGCGCACTCGACGAAAAGTGCCTTAAAATCGGCAATCGTGCCCGTTCGGCCACTATTATTTATGAAAAAAAGAGGTTGGGCTTTATTTTTGGGTGGTCTATACAAGTTCATTAGCCACTTAGTAGGGGCCAAAGGTGTTACAAAAAGTCATGTTGTAGATTTTGCCACTCTTGGAAAAAGAAAAAAAATGGAGAATGAGGTACAAAAGTTATGAGAATTATCTACTAATGTATGGGCAATCTATTAGTCCACTATCATGAACACAAATTAAAAGTCGGCTTCGAAGTCGGCTTTTACTTGCGTGCTAAAAACACATTTAGGAGACGACATTATCGATGCGCAATGTCAGCAAGTCGTAACGGACCGACCAGATTTAGGGGAAATCTCCAAAGTTGGAGTAAGTTCTCGAGAAGTTAAAGTTGACATCCACCTCAATGCAGCCTCACGGCTACACAGAATAGCTGATACATCTTTCTCAGAAACTCCGTAGTTGAAGAAAAAATTCGTTCTGGTCCAGGATTCGAACCCGGGTCACAACCTCCTATCAGAGCCACTACCTGTACCAACTGAGGCTAACCAGAATGCTAGCCGTCTGTAGCGTGAGAGCGATTCATCAACACTCGAAGTAATGGACAGGTATTAATCGACCAGATTTATTATCAGCTTATTAAGTTTCACATTTGAACTATAGAAGTTCTGTTATTCGAACAGGAAATCTTTTTGCGCAGCCGCTTAGCATTGTTGCTGCTTCTCGTATGTGCCTTCAAAAGAGCGTTAAAGCCTTTGAATTTAAGGCCACGTGCGTTCGTGTGCCTTGGTGGCGCAGCCACCTACTGGTTAAATAGGTACGAGCCAGCTCCTCTCGGCGTGGCTCTCTCTTCGACAGAGATCAAACTTATTTTCCAGCTCAGTCCGAGCCACGGATTATCAGTCCCTCGGAGAAAAAGGTGTCCCACGGTCCTCCGACGGTGGAGGGCTTGGCGGAGGTGCCGAAAGAGTTTCAAGTGGGCAAGCCAAGAGAAACAGCTGCGTGTAGGTTTTCGGGGGGAGCGGCCCAGCTAGACCACAGGTACGGAATATCAGGGGGGGGAAGGGGTTGGAGGAAAGAAATGTGGAAGACGAGGTCGCCAGTACACAGCGCCAACATGTATGTTCATTGTCCGGATAGCAACCACACACCTGACAGTGCGGACGGCCTGGTGACTTCAGTATGTAGCGGCGGAACAGATCACAGGGGAGGGACAATGTCTGCGCCTGTCTAATATATGTAGCGTGTCTTCGTGACATGAATTTAGATGGGGAGGGAAGTACCATTCTTTCCGTGGGGAGGTTGCCGAGATTTTCGCGGCGCCTTTTGTGATGCATTGCTCTATCCTCTTTTGGATTGTATTCGTCAGGCCACGGCTGAGGGCTGCCCGGGAAATGAGTGTCGCGGTCCAGAGCGTGAGCTCGTTAATTTCCTCTATGCCTTGGTGACCAGGGATCCATTCGAGGAAAGCGTGTAGGTGGGGATGAGCGTGCATGTTTGTGGTCAGGCTAGTGTGGACAGGGGATGGAATGCCATCCGTGATGGTCGCGTGGCACAAGTATTGGGAAGCTCACATGGATTTATGCGTGGAATCGCTCACATGCCATTGGATGCATAACCCTTATTCGACGGCCAGGAGAGCTGACGGTGTGGTTCCTCACCGTGCGGAAGGCGACACTGATCGGGGACGCCATTTTTCGCTTAAGAAACAGGCCTTATCCGCCGCGGTTTCTCAGTGGTTAGGGAGTTGTGCTGCTGAGCTCGAGGTCACAGGTTCGATTCCCGGCGGCTGCGGCCGCTTTTCTGTTTGGCGAAGAGCGAAAACGCCCATGTGTACGAGATTTCGGCGCACGTTAGAGATAATCCGGTCGTCAAAATTAATCTGGAGCCCTCCACTACGCCACGCCTCATCCCCAGCTTTGCGTCGGCGCGTTAAACCCTACAATCAAAAGAAATGGGCATTGATTTTTTAACCCCTTTTGCATTATCGGTATGCTACCATGAAGTGCTCATCAGGCCGTATAAAGGTGTGGTGAGTCGACCTTCTGTGGTACTACAAACGCTACAGATCTACGTCTGTGGTTAAAAAAATGTGAGCACTGTAAGAGGCCTTGAACTCGCGGAATAGAATGCCTCAGCAGCTAGAGCAATATGCACAGCTTGAGAATAGGACAGGCGCAGATAAAAATCACGAAGGCAGTGATCAGGCGTAACATTTTTCTAGAGTTCTGTGCAGCTTTCGGGAAGCAGTTGGTGCGAGAATGCTTGGCGTCCTATTTTTGTCGCATCCCGGCGGTGTGTATACGTTTTCAGTTTGGCACTTGTTCATATCCTTCGTGGCAGAGATTCGAGAAAGACTCAAAACAACCGCTCGCGATGTTTGTAACACGACCTCGACGGCGACAGTAGTTCCGTTTACGCACAGTTGTTTACGTCGGTCCGACGCGTCTATATAAAAGTGCTCATGCACATGCCAGCTTCTGTAGTAGTTTCGATGCACCCGATATCCTCGTAGTGCTAAAAAAATCTCGATTACGACTCTTAAAATAGGGTCGAGGTAATGTGATGCATTTGTTGGGTTTGTCTGATTTAGACAAAGATACCTATAGAGAAAGATACCTAACAATAGATATATTTCAATTTATTTTGGACATAAATACATGCATGGTCTCCTTTTACATATATACGAGTCGTGCATATATACGTCTTCTTTTGCCACGTCTATAAAAGGAGAATCAAAAAAGGAGGATATCACAGAAGAATCGTACGTCTCCTGGTGACGCCACCGCCCTGGGAGTACACGTCGGAAAGCAGTGGATGCTATCAAGGGAAACAGAGCAGTGCCAAAACAATGCACTAGAAAAAAACGAACACTTCAAATTTATGATAAAGGCAGAACAAGCAAGCACACTTGGTATAGTATGCAAATAAGGTGTTGATTACATGCGCAATGAATGCTTATCACATGTGACAATACATTGTCACAATTATATGTTTTTATACAAGATAAATAGTTGACATACGTGACGCATACCAGAATACACTGATTTTTACAAACAATGTTCAACACGCAGGGAAGGCAGTTAAAACCGGGTGTATTTGCAGAAGGAGCTTTACTTTACTCTTGCATTGCCAGATAGTTTTAGGGTTATGAACTTCATCAATTACGGAAGGATGGCTATTACCGAGAGATACAATTTGATTATGTATGGTTTGGCTACCATAGTTTGTCCGGGGTCTAGGTCCAAGTAGGTAGTTCGTACGTAAATTATATACTACCTCTCGTTTAAAATATTTTCAAAGAAGAGTGCAAAGCTATTTTAAATTTGGTAATAAATAAAAATTGCTAATAAACTGTAAAGTTCAGCAAAGGGTAGAATTTCCAGAATTTGAAAAAAATGGACCTTTCTGTTTGAGATATCGGGCATACCAGTCGTAAAGCTTTCCTTTGAAGGTACTGGATCCGATCTGAGTCAGTTTTGTTACCTAATCCCCATACCAAATGGCAATACAAAAGATGAGAATGAATGAGTGATGAATACATTGGTTTGTTCAGCCACATTGGTGAGATTTTTCTGAGTCGGTACATCCAACCGGTTGAGCTAGATCTTCAAAGAGACATGATTGGCATGGAACGACCATTTTAGGTTAGATTTGAAACAAACCCCAATGAACCGACAAGTACTTGTCAACGTAAATCTGTAGTTTGATATTTGAGGTATGGGTTTATTTTTCGAACCGAAAATCAAAATCAAAAACTATTCCCAGTCTAAACACACAACAGGAATACCGCAGAAACCTCACAAGAGTTCCTGTCGTGCGACAAAAAACTTTGTTGTGACAACAGCAGTCTCGTTGGTACGACAAAGCCATCTGCTGTTAGAACACACATTTCTGCCATAACGGCAAGGTCAATTTTCTCGACGACAAAGATTCCTGTAGTCACAGGTCAGACACTGCCCTTTACGCTGCTCTTTACAATGGGCAATAAATTCAAACCTTGTCAACTATGGTGGAACATCAGGATCGCGACAAGACAGAATTCGGCACGACGGAACATCGAAATCAGGGCGAGGAATACGACACCCGAAAGAACATCAGAATCAATGACACGACAAGAATACGACAAGACGAAGTACCATACGCGAAAATGCGACAAACTACAGAATGTTTTCTTGCCGTCATTTCGACTGGCTCGCAACATGGTAACTACTCGAACCACCGTAATCCGTCGACCAGGAAGATACTGAACCACCACGTGACGAATTAGTGAAGTCCAGCACAGATCGCGTTAGTCCCTCGATGTAGGTAGGATAATTCGAATTTATACATGCTAGAGTATTGTCTCTGATCTTTTCCTTTTTTTGTCAGTTTCTATGTCAGAGAGGTTTGACCAATCATCCTTGTTATCGCTACTATAAGCGGATGGCCTATGCGAGTGGAAACAGTCTCCGCTGTCGTAGTCATGCCGCTGGCGTAAGCGGTCACGTACTAATCGATTCGTGGTTTTTCTCTGCGTCAGAACTGCCCCCTAAACCACGTTAGCTGGCATCATGGGGCATTTCCGTCGGAGCCATGCGACCGATATGCCTAAACAATGGTGGCATGTCAGGAGACGGCGTAACGTAGTGAACGCGTAGGCACAGGCTAGCGACCACGCTGAAAGGGCAGGACGTGGTGGAGAAAAAAAATGACCGCGTATCTGCTCCTGTCAGCCTGTGTTCGATAAATAAATATTTATCCTCTCTCCTCTCTCGTCGTCAAATGTCGACGAAATACGAAAGTCGACTGGCGCCCCTGCCATGTAAACGCCTCCCGTCTCCTTCCCGCTCTCCTCTCCCGTCTCGTTCCTGCCAAGATAACACGCTAGAAGTTTGCTGAAGTCAATTTAAATTTACCGCGTTAAACTATCAGCGCTGCCGTACGGCGGAGACGCGCGTGAATCCAGGCACCCTACTACAATCTTTATAGAACCACGTTGCCCTTCTCCACGTGCATTCCAAACAGAACGTGGAACCTATCTAGTGGAACCTTCCGTTACTGTTGCCGTTTGATTTCTTAAAATTCCGCCTGAAGCTACGGTGGTGCGGGCAACACCAGGCGACGATTTTCTCCAGTTGATATAGTATTTAAGTTTATATCGCAAAAACCAAGATCATCCTTGAAGTTTTTAATAAAGGAACACTGCAAATATCCTGTATTGATTTTCTGCCTCACATTTGCGTAATGTTTTGTTCTTGTTCAACAATGTTGACAAGCATGAAGATTGCCACCGGGCTTAGAAGCTTAGATTTGGCTGTGGGTATATAAGAATATTGCGAGATTCTGTTTCACTTTGGCCGGGGGCTGAATGGAGTCAATCAGAAGTCGTTCAGAAATTTCAGAACGCAACTCCCTGACATGGACGTCCTCAACACACCACCGAGTAAAATATGCGACACCCTAGCAGTGACGCAGCTCACTGAGGACAAGTTCCTAAAGAGCAAGGAGGTACGGTGGAAGCAGCTGACAGCCTCATCTTTACCGGGCGAAGTCAGAGATTTCAGCTGGCAACGCGGCTGTGGGGCCCTGCCCACGGCAGACCGCATCGCAGCATGGGGTGTGGCACCCTCCAAGAGGTGCCCAGAGCGCGGGCTGCGAGAAACCCTGCAGCATGCGATCTTCGATTTGGCAGGTTGCAAAGACCTACTAAAAATTGTTAGCACGGTTGTTTGGACACAAACTGGGCGTACGTACGAAGTCTCGTGACGCGTTTGTTCTGTTTTTGTGTGCTTTGGTGCCCAGATCATCTGGAAAAGGCGCGGCTTTGTGGCGCCCGGAGCGCGCCTGCAAAAGTTCATGTTTTCCATGCTACGAAAAATGCGCAACGTCTGTTCGATCATCTGGAGGCTCAGCTCGCCACACTGGGAAAAGAGCAGTTCCTTCATAAGTGCTCCACTCGGTATATCCGTGGGGTAAACAAGGATATAGAAGTGTATATTGTACCCAATTGGTTGTTGTATTCATGGTGAAGTTTTGTAATTTACGGTCGAGGTTCTGATCTACAGTGATCTCTCGGTGCAATAGTGGTTCTAGAAGTGTGTGTACTAGTGAACTGTGGAGAACTGTAGTGAGTGTAGTTACAGAGCTGTGAAGTGATACAAGCAGTTTGCATGGTTTTCTGCTTGAGAGAACTTTTAATATGTTCTATTTAGTATGTTCTGTAGTATTTAGCACAACGGGTCTTTGTATCTGTTATTAATAAATTTTCAGACAGACAGACAGACCAAAATGTCTGCGTTTAAGTAGCCCAAGACTATCGCCTTTAAAACTTTTAAAACAGTATTAATCGCCGGGAATGTCCCGGGCCAGGTTTGCCCAAGCCAATGGCCTATAAGCTGGTCTGAGGCTAGCAAAGCCGGCCTTGTTGAAGGAGAAGGGTGCGTAAAATGTGATTCGTGAATCGCAATAGTGCAAGAGAAAATGCAGTGTTGTAAATTAGCGCATGGTTGGGGACAACTGGGGCGTGTCATTTTCGTCATGGAGGAGCTGAGTCAATGTTGCGCTCATAGAGGCGCAGTTCTGAATGGAGCGGTGAAAATAGGGCCACAGCCCCATGGAACTGTGAACCGCTCTCTTCGTGGTATGATTTGAATTCTTCGCCACAGCACGGACCTTGGGTCAATCTCAAATGCAACAGGATAGTTGCTGCCGGCACGGCTGACAATCCTCAGTGGCCGGGAAGAAAAACGACACGTTTTTGCATAAAGATGAAGCACTTATGCTGACCTTCTCGTGAGTATTTCTTTAAGGCGAACAAGATTCATTGTGAAATAAAATGATTGCGCTAAAAAGGGGGACACGGACGGAGTGAGGACAGACACACACGGCTCACTCCGTCCGTGTCCCCGTTTTTAGCGCAATCATTTTATTTAATAATGGAGTAACAACGTGGCCAGGACGCTACCCTTATTAAGAACAAGATTCGTTGTAAACCTTGAAAAATACCGGAACGTCGTCCGGTTAGCGGGGGCTTCTCTCCAACTCCGCAGCACCGCGGAAAGTTAGCCACGCTGTTGGCCCCGTTAGACAAGCGGGCCTTATGCGAGGGCATCCTGGTGGGACCCTGGCCAGACCTTCAGAGTAAAACGAGGGCATTCAAAGCAGTGCTGCCGGCATTGAAAAGCAGGGGTTTGGCAGCTAGATAGTGGCCCAGGCCCTGTTGTGGTGAACTATTTAACATATACTGTAATGGTTCAAGCATTCTTTGTGTATACTTATACCCCCATCTCAACCTCAGTCATGATACCGGCCACCCTCTATCTATTCTCTTTCCCCCGTTCCCTTCGATCACAGAGAAGAACGCCACAGGCTTATAAGATCAGGACCAATTCCCGGTGTTTTTCTTTGCACTTAATAAAATTACTCCCTCTTCCTTCTCTTCTTCATACATTGGAACGTCGCGACTAACACGGGCGCATTAGGAACACCGAGTGGAATGGCGTTACATTCCTGCAACTCTTCGGAAGTAACTCACTCCTTTGGGGAAGATCGGCATTGGCACTGGCGGGAGGCTTATAAGATCAAGACCAATTCTTTGTGTTTTTCTTTTTATTTAATACAATTACTCCCCCTCCCTTTTCTTCTCCTTCATACATCGGAATGTCGCCTCTAACACTTGCGCATTAGGAACACCGAGTGGCATGGCGTTACATTCGTGCAACTCTTCGAAAGTAACTCATGCCATAGGGGCAAGATCAGCATTTCCACTGGCACCTCATGAGCAGCATGACCGTAAGACCAGGGAGGAAAATAATAAAGCATGCTACAGGCAATCAAGGACATTATCCATTATACTAGTGACAAAGGTAAGACATCCTTAATGATTAGCCAACTTGAATGACGCTAGCTGACATAGAAGTGGCTGAAGTACACCCCAACAACGACAACCGAAGACTGTGGTGGTTGTGGTTGAAAAGGAAAGGAAATTCACTGGAGATATTTTTAGCTCTGTAGGGAGCTCACCTGCATAAAACACACTGCAGGGGAAGGGAAGTAGAGGGGGAGTGATAGGATAAAGTAGAGAGAGAGAGAGAGAAAAGCATGAAGAGAGCTGTCAGTCTTAATAAGCTGTCAGTCCGGGCACATCAGTCAATCACTGCACTCCGGGCTACAGCCGCTGCGTAAGGCCCGTAGTGCACATATAATGGAGCTGATGGGCGAAGACTTCCCGTTGGGTTGCCGCAGGCCCCTTCGCGAACAGAAGGTCCTCCATGCCGGCGCTGGGAAGGCCTCGATGCTGGAGCGTTCGGTGGTGCTCTGCTATCGGCTCCGAGGGGGGGGGGGGGGGGGGCAGAAGCAGAGCAGGTGCTCCAGCGTCTTCAGTTCGGAACAGTCTGCAGAGGTTGGGAAGTCCTTGCACCCGTGTCGGAGCAGACGCTCCGCAACATTGCAGCAGTTGAGCCGCATGCGGAGAAGCAGGAAGCGGGCGTCCCGGCTGATGCGTGCCCGTGTGGAGGAAGTGGAGAAAGGGCAGGCGGCAGCTCCGGCTGGCTCCCAGCTCAATCACCACGCACGCAGCCACCCCCTCGCATGTGCTGTGCTTGACGGAGCCGTCCGGGAAGAGATGCTCACCTCATCCTGCAGCAGGGTGGCCCCCTCGTGGCGGATGGCCTGGGGTGTGGTGTGGTCCGCTTGTTGCGGAGCCCGCGGAGGGTCGTGGTGCCTCAATTTCGGGTTCTCAATGAATCAGGCTATATACCTTTGCGACTCTCCCCCACAACATCCTGCGATAATATGACGATTTAAAGGCTGCTTAACATGTATAGTACGTGTCTGCTTGTAAACAGCTAGTGGAAACAGCTACACCAGCAGACACGAAGCTCGACAAGCCCGCTCGTATAATCCGAAGTTGCTTCGTGGCCCCCGGAGAAAGACGAGCCGAGACGATGCGAGTCCTCAAATACAATCCGGTGTTGCGGCTACCGCGCTGCCTTCGGGCTTCGCGGTCCCCCTCCGGACGAAGACGAGCCGTCCAAGGACGAAGGCGAGCCGATAGAGCAAGTGCCGCTTGCGAGTCCGGGCGCACAGCGCGCGTCCAAGCCGGGGTTGCGGCTACCGCGCTGCCTTCGGGCTTCGCGGCCCCCCGGACGAAGACGAGCCGATAGAGCAAGTGCCGCTTGCGAGTCCGGGCGCACAGCGCTCGTCCAAGCCGGGGTTGCGGCTACCGCGCTGCCTTCGGGCTTCGCGGCCCCCCGGACAAAGACGGGCCGATAGAGCAAGTGCCGCTTGCGAGTCCGGGCGCACAGCGCTCGTCCAAGCCGGGGTTGCGGCTACCGCGCTGCCTTCGGGCTTCGCGGCCCCCCGGACAAAGACGGGCCGATAGAGCAAGCGCCGCTTGCGAGTCCGGGCGCACAGTGCTCGTCCAAAGGCGAAGACGAGTCGATTGAGCAAGTGCCGCTTGCGAGTCCGGGCGCACAGCGCTCATCCAAGCCGGGGTTGCGGCTACCGCGCTGCCTTCGGGCTTTGCGGCCCCCCGGACGAAGACGGGCCGATAGAGCAAGTGCCGCTTGCGAGTCCGGGCGCACAGCGCTCGTCCAAGCTGGGGTTGCGGCTACCGCGCTGCCCTCGGGCTTCGCGGCCCCCCGGACAAAGACGGGCCGATAGAGCAAGTGTCGCTTGCGAGTCCGGGCACAAATTTTGTCGTTTTTTTTTATTTATTGGTCACGTTGCTTCAGGTGGACAGCAACGAAATCCGCCATGACGGTGCTGCCAAATATCACACCGCAACAAACTTCAGCGTTGCTACGTAAATACCAATGAAACGAATTAAAGTCCGCAACTGTCATCACCAACGATTCGTCAACCGCAGAAGAAATCCTCATAGCCCTCGAGCCACTTTCGCTTTGAACGACACTCTACCACCTCCCAGCCATAAGCTGACAACAAAAGCCACCACGTAGGGCCGCCTTGTGATGGACACATATTCTGACAGCACCCCACTCCACTCCATCCAACAGTCTTCGTGCTCTGCTACATTCAGGTTCTGCCCATATCTCTGCACACTCTCTCACATGACCTGAGGGCATAGGTCGGCAGGCTGGCTCCCAAATTCACTCGCACACACCACTGTGCGGGCGAGTACGAATGAGTGCGAGCGCCACTCTCGACGAGTCCTGCTCATCACTCTCGAGTGGGTGTACGCACCAATTTGGAGTGCGAGTGCGAGTGCACTCACCTCTCCTGCGTTCTGAGTCCTGCTAGCCATTTAGTGCTTGTGAATGGTGGCGGTGGCGGTGACCCATACAAATGACGCTTACTCACTCAGGGTATTGGAGAAGACGAGCGTTTTTTTGGTGGAAACAAATGAGATAAGGCAAAATTGTAGAGCGGGAAAGAGAATTTAGTAAGTATACTTAGCAAAGACACAGGGAAAGAAAAGGAAGTGGAATGAGAAAGCAAGATAAAATTCAGATTGATCTGAATAGTTTTAGCACGGCAGACGGTGCCATCTCCGAAATAAATGAGTGGGTGGCATGACTCATCGCTACGGCAGTGACCCAGCTCCGTTGTGACCCCAGAAGACAAGAGCACTGGAACAGCCAACGGCAGTCCTAGGTGTCCGAGAGTAGACTGCAGCTACTTTCTTCTATAATTAGAAAATCGGTGAATAAAAATAAGCGTTCATCTGATTCTATTTTGTGGCAAAAGTGTCACAAGAGAGACGTTCTCAGATGTGCCGGACAAAGGAACCGATTAAGTGGCGGACACCACGCTAAAATATCTCAGGATACTTCGTACGAGCGAGTTTGACAGCCACTTCTTTTCCAGTGCAAACTGAGATGTTGAAGCTCAGAAGAAGTGTGCAGCCCGTAATCAGATGCGTGTTGGGCCAACAGAGATTGGCGATAACGGGCTAGCAACACGCAAGCAAAGAGAAAAAGCACCTCTACAATCGTTAAAGCCAATGCCATTTTAGCTAACATATGAGCGGCTTCTTTAAGGGTTAACCCACAGTGTCCAGGTACAAAAGCACGCCGAATTCTCCGCACATGAGTGGGGACGCAGGAATGAAATGTTTTAAGCATAGGTTTGACAATTTCAAAGCAAAGGGCCATGCACACGGAGAGTACTTGAACAACACCACCAAAGACTGCGCCAGATTATGTATCAGGATTGCAACAATACCAGCACGCATTCTGCATAAAAATTACCAATATAATCTGGTAAACGGGAAAAAAAGACCAATGCAACGCCAGGAAGAAGATATCCACCCCAATTTCATCACCCTTCTGCGAGGCGTCGATTGCCGTAACCACGTCGGATAGGGTATTCACATTCAGAATGTTATTATGTTAGGTGGAATAAATTTAGCCTTTCCGGAAAAATATTATCCAAAGAAATGACTACTACTGTGGATGAAAACTGAATGATAGGAACTGAAAGGAGGGGGGAGTTTAATAGATTAAGTAAAGAATTGGCAAAATGACCTGTGGGCGACGGAAGCGAGGCCAATATGAGCCGAAACACGACAATGTATGTTGGATAAAAACAGCCTGTGGTTTCTCTGCGACCTGCGCTCAGTTTAACAAAACCTGTTGTTATCTCTATTGGCCTAATGTTATCCATTGTATATCCACGCTCCATCTTCTTGAGAAAAGGCAAAATCTTGGGAAGTGCAATGCAGGAAGTATCCCCGCGTTTTTAAGAGTAATATTTACTACGTCTAGTAGATATGCCGGAGCTTCATTGTACAATTTAATCATCACTGTCGTAATATCATCTGGACTTGGCGCAGGCGCTCGGAGAAGAAATCACTATCTAGGCTTTTAACATATGGCGGTCCTCTCTTGGTGTGATCCATCGCAACATTACACTTCCTGAATACTACCCCCCCCCCCCCCCCCCGTCACCTGTTACTGGGAAAGCCGGCTCACTACCCCCACTTTAGAATTCACCAGTAGAAGGCCACACTGTCATCGAGTCCACCGCAGCAGTTGAGGCGGCGTCGTTGCAGCGTTAGAGACCCCGGCGTCGGTTTTCTCCGCTATGACCAGGCGTCATCCAGACCAGACCATCTCCGCTATTTAGAGCAATCCCACCGACGTCACGCAGTAGGCATCCTTAATTGATCCGACCAGTTAATTCCGCAGGCAGTCTAGGAGTGCCTTTGTACGGTGGGTGCCATGGGAATACGTGTCACTAATGGGTGCCATATCGCGTGCTGGGCAATCCACGGACCGTTTAGGACTAATAATGGAGGAGTTTCACTAAGAAAACGCCAAGCCTAGGATCAGAAAAGGTTCCCTTGCCGATCTAGCCGTGAAATATTATTTTCATGATGCAAAGAAAGAACCTTTCCCGGAACCCTTCGCTCTTTGTGGACATTGCAGGGGTGATTTTTAAAGCGAAGGGTTCAGGGTCTCACTGAAATATCCGTACGAAAAAAATGGTCGCGTACCTACTCCTTTCATTGCAAATGTCGCCGAAAGACGATACTCGACTGGCGCCCCTGCCAAGTAAAGGCACCCCTTCTTTTTCCCGCTCACCTCTCATGCTGTTCCTCTCCCGTCTGGTTCCTCCCAAGATGAATACGCTAGAGGTTTGCTCAATTCAACTTAAATTTACCGCGTTCCACTGCTCCAAGTCGGGTGTCTCAAGGGCCGTTGCCGTACGGCGGAGACACGCGTGAATGGAGACACCCTACTGCAAAGTTTATAAAACAACGTTGCCCTAATCCACGGCCGTTCCAAGTGGAACGTGGATGTAATCTAGTGGACATTTTGTTGCTCTTGCCAAGTTTGATTTCTGAAATTCAGCCAGGAGGTAGCGCTGGCAACAGCAGGCGATGGTTTTATGCCATTGATGTAGCATTTCATTTGCTATCGCAAAAACCCATCATCGGTAAATTTGTTAATAAAAGAACACTGCAAATATCACTTATGTATTGATTTTATGCCGTGAATTTGCGTAATGTCTTGTTGTTGTTCAACAGTGTTGACAAATATGAACATTGCCATCGGACTTACACGTTGAGATTTGGCTCTGAGTTCATAAGACTATTGCGCATCTTTCGTTTCATTTTGGCCGGGCGGCTGAATTGAGTCACAGACAGACAGACAGACAGACAGACAGACAGACAGACAGACAGACAGACAGACAGACAGACAGACAGACAGACAGACAGACAGACAGACGACAGACAGACAGACAGGACAGACAGACAGACAGACAGACAGACAGACAGACAGACAGACAGACAGACAGACAGACAGACAGACAGACAGACAGACAGACAGACAGACAGACAGACAGACAGACAGACAGACAGACAGACAGACAGACAGACAGACAGACAGACAGACAGACAGACAGACAGACAGACAGACAGACAGACAGACAGACAGACAGACAGACAGACAGACAGACAGACAGACAGACAGACAGACAGACAGCACAGACAGACAGACAGACAGACAGACAGACAGACAGAAATCTCTGCGTATAAGTAGCCCAAGAAAGGCTATCGTCTTTAAAAAAGGGCACTGCATGAAAGTCAACTTTTTCTGTAATTGATTATGATTGTGGTTGAAGGGTCTAAAAATTGAAGCGCTTCTTTGAGTGCGATATTCTCTTACGAGATAGGTGCCAACTAGGCACCTAGGTACCAACCACCGGTATTTACCTAAAAGAATGTGTAGAGTAGGGCGAAAAAATCATGGTTCTTGCAATAATGTGTGATCCTTCTTTCAAGGGAGTCGGTAAAACACGAAAGTGAAAGTGCCTTCGCAGGAGCATTTGAATATTGTGCTTACATATGGACTTGCACACCGCTATTCATATTTCGTTGGTATGGCACCATTAGACGCATCAACATTAGACACTGGATTGCACGCGCCGAAACATTGCGCAAATCCTATTGAAACCCCAGGCGCTCGCAGACGGTGCGAACGAACCTCAAGGGTTGTGAGCGAATCGTTTGGTGAAGTGGCAGTACGCTACAGCGAAATGAGCATGATTTGCGGGTCGGTAGCTGTGTTGTGGATGTGCTTGACGAGCGGCGTCCTGCTGAAGGGTCGCTTACACAAAGGTGCGACCACCTTGGTCCTGCTCCGTGGCGTGTACTCCATAAGCTTGCGTTGCGACGAGCTCAGTTTGGGGAACGCGGCCGCGGCGGCGTTCCACATAGGCGGCGGACGGGTAAACACAGCAGCTTCCGCTGCTACACGCTTCCCTATCGAGGCGCCAACTATCGGCGCTCATTGGCGTCATGACGCACTACTTAGCTTCACCTTTCTTAGACCGCAGTACCAACTGAATGGGAATGTTAGAGGGAAGGAGATAAGGCGCGTTCGTACAGCTACCCGGCCATGACTTCATGGCTCAGTCGGTAGAGCGTTTCACACTTCCCGATGCGGCAAGACCGATCGTGGGCTCGAAACCAAGCGCCGCCGCGCCAATGGAACTTTCCCTGGTGATGTGACTTCCGTGACGGATATGGCGTCGGTGAGGTTTGTGTACCCCGGCATAAAACACTTCCGGGTTAAAATTCTTCAAGCCAATTTATCGCGCCAAAACCTGTGTTTATGCCCAATTGGTGGTTACTGAAGCCAAACAGCTGGGCCCTCGTAGCAGTAGCTCAAAACAATAACACAGTGGAACCTCGTTATAACGGAGTATAGGGAGAGTAATGTAGTTCGTTATACATGGTATTCTTTTGAGCAGTAGAAGCTAAAAGTCCGTTCAAACTGATGGGTAATCTGGCTCCCGCGATATACTTGATACAAAAACGCAATATTTTAATCTTCTAACCTACTATAAACAAGCTAACCCTTATCTTTAAGTTTAAAGAACTAGAACACGAAACGGGAAATTACAACAGAACAAAGTTCATTTGACACAACATTCCCGAGTTCCCATGTTTTCGAGGAAGGTGTGATCTTTGTCTGCGGGATATTTACAGCACTGAGCAGCATGTTTTCCATATTGTCCACGAACAAAAGGGCTTTTTTTACTTCTGCAGTTCCGGACGCTGAGAGCTTTTCCAAGCAGCTTCTCAGCCTCCTGGTCAAATATTTTGTCGTTATATCCGATATAGCGGGGCTCTCAGACGTTTACTTTTGTTATAAAGGAATGTGTCATTGAAGGGAAGCGTGACCAACGAAAGTTCGCATTTAGTTCGGTATAGGCGATAATTTATTATATCAGTTTTTGTTATAAGTAGATACAAACTTTGCTTGGTCATGCTTTATTTCAAAGACACTTATTCTTTTATAACGAAATTGAAACCATGAGAGCCCCGCGAGATCGGATATAACGAGGAAATGTTTGACCAGGATGCACCCCGCACGGGGCACCTTGAGTATTCATGGTGACGGTGAGCAGCGACACCGCGGACCCCGAGCTCCCAACATAAGCCGTGTCCAACCGTGGCGACGTGTTTAAAGGTGAAGGGTAGAAGCCGTAAACGGTGGCCGTCGGAGCCTTGGTCAAGCTCCGGCCGATGGGCTCCCTGCCTGTCTACCAGGCAGGGAGCTCCGGGACCTCTTTGACTACCAGGGTAAGGTCAAAGGAGAAAGTACCCCCGTCTCCCTGCTTTTATACTATGCTTTATGGTATTGTCTAAAACCCCCTCCAACCGTGATCGGCCCCCTAAAAGGGGCCGCACCGAAGTATCGTTTCCCCCATTGCCATCTTTGACATTTCCTGAACCAGATAATTTTTCTAGATTTCTTGTCATGGAATCGCTCAATCCAACCCACCCTCTTGCATCTCAGTCAGTCTTCTTGATCGCCAAGTATCTTGAAGCCATAGTAGGAAAATCGTATAAATGCAAAAAACAAAGGTCTGGTGAACTCTTAATTGAAATAAATGACAAGGAACAGTCTGCAAAGCTTCTAGCTCAGACTAGACTGGCTGATCTTGACATCCGGGTCACACCGCATCGGAGCCTCAACAGCTCGCAGGGTGTGATATCCGAGACAGACCTCCTGAACGAAACCGATGCGGATCTCCTTGCCGGCTTGAAGGATCAGGGCGTCACTGCCGTGAGACGCATCACTATCCGTAGAGACGACAAGGAGATTCCCACCAAGCACATCATCTTGACCTTTGACCGCGCAGTTCTCCCACAACATATATATGCAGGTTTTATCCGGTGCTCAATACGTCCGTACATTCCCGAACCCGCGGCGCTGTTTTAAGTGCCAGCGGTTCGGGCACGGTACGAACTCTTGCCGTGGCCGAACGACGTGTGCGAAAATGCGCGGCGCACGATCATCCTAGTGACAACTGCCAATCCGATACCCTCACTTGTGTAAACTGCGGGGGACCGCATGCAGCGTACTCCCGCAAGTGCGAAAAAGTTCCAACTCGAAAAAAAGATCATCAACATCAAAGTAACCGAGAACATCACCTTCCCGGAGGCGAGAAAGAGGTTCGCCTCTTTCCCTCTGGGGAGGTACGCTGACGCGGCTCGCCGGGGGGCGGAGCGGCGTCTGGTGTCCACAGGGACCCAGTTCAGCGAGTCTGACCTGGTCCCGCCCCCGCCCCCCGCTGGGTTGCCTCACGCAGCCCAACCCGGCACCACGCCGCTTGCTGAGGCAGCAGCGGTTGTGGCGCAAACCACTCCTGTCGGGACCGGTGCCGCTCCCGCCTCTGTCTCCCCGTCCTCCAGTGCGTTGGAGGGTACCGAGGGTGATGGACACCACGGGCCCCGCACCGGCTCCCACCGCCACCGCACCGCTTGTGCCACCTCTGGCGCCCCCGACGGTGGCGGCTCAAACGAAGGGCTCCCGAAGGGGGGCCAAGTCCGGGGGGCCCGGTCCGTCGGGCACCCCTCGGACATCCGACGACGAGATGGACGTCGGGCCGTTCCTGACTGCAACGCAGCGCAAGGAGCGGCCACCGACTTCCAAGCCTACAGAAAGGCCCAAAAAGCCCAATCCAAGAGTAACAGCCCCGAAAGACGACACATGAACACACACGAACACACACATTCCAGTCATTCTTAAATTAAATAATGGGAACAGAAAATATTATCCAATGGAACTGCAGAGGCCTCCTTAAAAATCTTGACGATGTGTATGAGATTCTGCATGCCAGTCAGCCAAGTATTATGTGTCTCCAGGAAACCCACCTCAACTCTAAACAAACAAATTTCTTAAATAGGTACATGGTATTCAGAAAGGACAGGGTTGGCTGCACCCACTCTTCAGGAGGTGTGGCCATTATCGCCCGGAAATCATTAGCATGCCACCCTGTCACTTTAAACACTGTCCTCGAGGCTGTAGCGATCCGTACCATAATATTTAACAGGTTGATAACGGTATGCTCTATTTACATCTCTCCTGATTTTGCACTTCTGAGCTCTGATTTCGAGGCACTGGTTGACCAGCTGCCCGAACCATACATACTAACAGGCGACCTTAATGCGCACAACTCTCTTTGGGGCTCCACCAGAACGGATGCCCGAGGTCGCCTGATAGAGAAGTTCCTTACATCCTCCGGAGCATGCCTTTTCAACAAAAAACAGCCTACATACCATAACTTAGGACATAATACATACTCGCATCTTGACTTGGCTATTGGTTCCGCAGTTCTCTTTCCATGTCTTGATTGGGGTGTGGGCACAGACCCATATGGTAGTGACCATTTCCCCACTTCATTAACGTATATAGGTATAGGCCCGAGCAGTCCATCTTCCCATAAAAGGTTTAATCAATCACAAGCAAACTGGAGCACATTCACACAAACATCTCAACTACACCACACATCCATAAAACACCTACACGTGGAGGAAGCCGCCCAACTCGTCACGGCGCACATCCTCGACGCCGCCGAAAAGTCCATTCCCCAGGCCTCCAGTGGGTCCTGCTGCCCAAGGAGGCCCTGGTGGAATGAGGACTGCAGGCGGGCGCGAGAGGCCCAGAACAAGGCGTGGGGTGTCCTTCGCCGGTACCCCACGTCAGACAACCTCATTTCTTTTAAACGGGCAAAGGCTTTTGGGAAGCGAGTGCGTCGTGAGGCGAAAAGGGAGAGTTGGCGCACCTTCCTCACTTCCATCAATTCATACACTGATACACACAAAGTCTGGACACGAATACGAAACTAAAAGGACAACAGACACACAGCCTGCCCCTGGTTAGTACAACAGGGGACACACTGGAAGACCAGGCTAACACACTTGCACAACACTTCGAACACGTGTCCAGTTCAGCACACTACACAAACACTTTCATGAAACACAAAACATCTGTAGAAAAGAAGTCCCTGCGTGATAACAACAAGTCGCACACTTCTTACAATTCTTGTTTTTCAATTCATGAGCTGAAGGTTGCTCTGAGCACATGTAAGACGTCAGCTCCAGGTGCAGACAAAATCACATACACCATGATACAACACCTACACCCAGACACTCTTGAAACACTCTTACACCTATACAATAAAATATGGCTTTCGGGGCACATTCCTCGCTCTTGGAGGGAGGCCATGGTAGTGGCTGTCCTAAAGGAAGGGAAGGACCCTTCCTCTCCTGCCAGTTATCGCCCCATTGCCCTGACAAGCTGCCTGTGTAAGCTCTTCGAGAAGATGATAAACAGGAGACTTGTGTACTTCTTAGAGTACAATGGTCTTCTCGAGAGCTGCCAGGCAGGCTTCAGGGCGGGGCGATCTACCAACGATCAACTCGTTGCGTTAGAGTCTTATATCAAAGATGCCTTCCTCCACAAGCAGTACTGCATGACGGTCTTCTTTGATCTTGAAAAGGCGTACGATACTGCTTGGCGGTACGGCATCCTTAGCGACTTGAAGACCTTTGGGATGTCGGGTAACATGATGAACACGCTTGCCAGTTACCTGTCTGAAAGAACGTTTCGCGTGCGAGTTGGAACTGCACTTTCCAGGGTTCATGTGCAGGAAAACGGCGTGCCGCAAGGTGGAGTTTTAAGTTGCACCCTTTTTATTGTAAAAATGAATTCTCTTCAGAAGGCACTGCCACCATCGATCTCCTGTTCAATCTATGTAGACGATATTCAACTGTCCTTCAAATCGTGTAACTTGTCTATCTGCGAGCGCCAAGTGCAGCTTGGTGTGAACAAGCTAGCCGTCTGGGCAGATCGCAACGGTTTTAAATTTAACCCAGGAAAGTGCAGTTGTGTTCTGTTTTCTAAGAGGCGTGGCATGCGGCCGGATCCAGACATTCGACTCCACGGTGCCTCTATTCCTGTCCAAAAGGAACACAAGTTTTTAGGTATAATCTTTGACGAAAAGCTCACATTCATCCCACACATAAAACAACTAAAACATAAATGCTTAAAAACAATGAATATCCTGAAGGTTCTCTCGCACATCTCTTTTGGTGCTGACAAACAACTTCTGTTGCGTGTTTTTACCAGCTTGATAGGTTCACGATTGGACTATGGCAGCGTTGTCTATGGGTCAGCCACTAAAACATCCCTCAGAATGCTGGACCCTGTGCTTCATCTAGGGCTCCGCTTGTCGTGTGGCGCCTTTCGGACTAGTCCAGTCGAAAGCCTGTATGTAGAATGCAACAAATGGAACCTACAACGTCAGCGAGAATACACAGACCTCCTTTATGCTTTTAAAATTTCATCCATGCCTCACCATCCTTTTAAATCAGTTTTTCATGATACCTCCATGACTGAACTCCTTTTAAATCGACCATCGTTCTCTGCGCCCTTCTCTTACAGAGTTAGAGAGGAAGCGTCAGAGCTTGCTGTCTCCTTTTTAAATACCATCCAAAGTTCTGTAACAGATTTCATAGCACCATGGCATCTCCGCCCTGTCTCATGCGACACATCATTCACACATGTAGATAAAAACCGAGCTCCCACATGTGCAATTCTGCAGCATTTCTTGTATTTGCAGCAGAAGTATGAGTGCTCTGAATTTTATACGGATGCCTCTAAGACTTCCACCTCTGTGTCCTGCGCGGCGCATGGGCCCGGCCTTAGTGTCACCAAAACTCTGAATAGTCATACTAGTATATTTACGGCAGAGGCTTACGGTGTACTTCTTGTTGTCAATCATATACTTCAAAGTCACATCCCACAATCCATTATATATACAGACTCCCTCAGTGTCGTGCGGGCGTTGTCGTCAACAAAGTCTTCGAAAAATCACGTTGTAAATCTAATAGTCAAGGGTATTATGTCGGTGTATGTACGCAAGTTTGAACTGGTTCTTTGCTGGGTCCCTGGCCACAGTGGTATAGCCGGGAACGAAGCAGCGGACCGAATGGCTGCTGCTGCTACACTCTCGAATACAGTAGACATAACCACATTACCCTACACCGACGTGAAACCACACATCAGACAACAACTTCGCAAAACATGGCAAACGCACTGGATGTGAACAAACAGACAACAAGTTACACGTAATAAAACCACACTTGGGACCATACACCACCGACACACGTAATAGATACACTGAAGTCGCCTTGGCTAGATTACGGATAGGGCACACTCATGCAACGCACTCGCACCTTCTCACGGGGTCTCCAAGACCTCTGTGCAGGCAGGTGCGGAGAGGCCCTATCCGTGATCCACATCCTCATACAATGTAAGGCACTCGACATTACACGACGAAAACACTTCCCACAACTACACACACGACATATTCCACCACACCCGTCATACTTCTTAGGAGATGAAGCCATGTTCTCTGTTCAGCGAACCTTAAGGTTCCTATCTGAAGTTCATTTCTTACAACTCATCTCTTATCACCCATAGTTTTACCCCCGGTCCTATACACCAGCCACCTTATTTAATTTTTAACCACTCTTGTTCTTCACCCTGGCCCTTTACACCAGCCGTGCTCATTGTTTTTAACTGATTTTATTTCGTGTTCTCTCCTATCAAATCACTTTGTGTTTGGCGCTCTTTGCCCATGTCGGCCTTGCGCCAATAAAATCAATCCATCATCATCATTGACCAGGATGCTGAGAAGCTTCTTGGAAAAACCTCCCGTAGTCGGAAACTCCAGACAAAGGTGCGTGGACACTGTGGAAAACTTCATCCTACCCGCAGCGGTGGCTCAGTGGCTAAGGCGCTGTGCTGCTGAGCACCAGGTGTCGGGTTCGATTCCCGGCCGTGGCCGCTTTTCTGATGGATGCGAAAAGAGAAAACGCCCGTGTGTACGAGATTTTGGAGGACGTTAAAGATCCCCAGGTGTCAAAATTAATCTGTAGCCCTCCACTACGGCGCGTCTCATCGTCTGCGTGGCGTTTCCGCGTTAAACCCTACAATCTTAAAACTTCATCCTACTCAGTGCTGTCAGTAGCCACCAGACCAAGATCACATTCTGCACCAAATAAATAAGAACGCAGTCCTCTTTTGTCAAGTGAACTTTGTTCTGTTTTTATTTCACGTACTCATGTTTCGGTTCATTGAGCTTGAAGCGAAGGGTTACCTCGTTTGTAGTGGGTTCGAAGCCTTAAAAATGCGTTTTTGTGTCAAGTATTTTTGCGCGAGCCTAATTATCGATTGGTTATAGCCGATTTTTACCTCTACCGTTATAAACGAATGACGGTTATAACGAACTAATTTGCTGTCTCCCCCGCCGTGGTGGCTCACTGGCTAAGGCGTTGCGCTGCTGAGCACAATGTCGCGGGCTCGATTCCCGGCCGCGGCGGCCGCTTTTCTGATGGAGGCGAAAAGGAAAAACGCCCGTGTGTACGAGATTTCGGCACACGTGAAAGATCCCCAGGTGGTCAAAATTAATCCGGAGCCCTCCACTACGGCGCGCCTCATCTCCTGCGTTGCGTCGGCGCGTTAAACCCAACAATCAATTTGCTGTTCCGATACTCGTTATAACGAGGTTCGACTGCACATTCTTATGGGAAAAAGTATATGGCCCCGGGTGCCTGCAGGAAGTCCTGCGCTTTCACCCACAAGGGAACAGAATCTCGCACCCTGCGAAGCTTGGAGACAGCTCTGTTCGGCTTCCTCCAATAAAGGGTAATGCGTTGGTAAGGCGGCACCAAATTTTAAGCCCGATCGGGCGAAGATAATCGAGACAAGAGCCGCCGTTCCGAACTGCCACAGGAGTAGGAGCAGGCGGGCGACGGTTCGACGTTTACAGCCCTAGCGTCAAGTTGTTAGGCGAAAGTGGACTGCCGTTACCCACGGCTAAATGTGCGATGAGAATGACGCTTCTCTGCATGATGTAATGCTGTTGCCAGCAGAAATTTAGGCATGGCGTAACGTTTTGAGGTTTAGGATGTTAACGCCTTGCACCGCCTTGCAGTATTAACGCCTTGCACCGGCACCCACTCAAAAATCAAAGTTGTTCCACTCAATGTGACAGCTGTCGGAAGTGCAGAGCACTGATTCGCCATAATGGGCTGTAGCGCCGTTATCTTCTCGCTGCTACCACCCAATGCAATTCGACTTTCCCGCCTTCGCAGTGCTCTCGCGCCCCCTGCCTGAGACTGCGCCATCGGGAGTTTTGTTCTTTTTGTGCTCGCTTTTCCTCCCGCACGTGCCGACGTTGCGCTGCCACTTTCTCCGCTTACTATCATAAAACCAGCCCAACGAGCGTTCCTAACTAATCGAACGCAGGCGCTGCCGGTTAATTACGTATATTTTGCCTCAAATGTGCCTGCAGTTTTCTTTGCGCTTAACAGCGGAGAGATATAGGACAAGCGCCAGTGGTTCACGAGTTTCTAACGCTTATGGCTATGTAAACCGCTTGGCTTTCGAAGCCTCTGGGTTACGGTGCGACGACAGCCGCTAGGACGAAACGCCGTGCACGTGGCTCTACTTGGGTCCAGCGAGCGAGCTACGACAATAAGGTGCGGCCCTAAAGTGCTCTGCACTTAAAAAGTACACGCCAAGCAGGAGGTACCGATTTGCGCAGCACATCCGAAACCCAAACGTTAGGCCTACGGAGTGGATACCCCAGAGTTGGTTGTAGTTATAAATAGTTTAAAAAATGGTGTATATGGCTCCACAGGTGCAAACACTCGGAGTGTTGGATTGGCCAACCGAGGTATAGTGGTGGTGAAAAGATTTATGGTCCAGCACTGCCCCGCTAGACCAGCAGCGGCTAATCGAGTGGGCCCGCGTGATAGCGTCCGCAATTGGAGACCTTTACTGAGAACCCCACACTCATCGAGCCTACTCTTGGGCCAACCAAGGAATACCTCACGCGAAAGCCTTCGCGTTCTTCTACTTTTTCTTCTTCCCCTCAAAGCTTTCAACCATCGGCATCGTTAGAAGGAAGGTGCAGGATTTTTTGTCTCTTAAAGAAGAACTTGGGGGACTGGCCATGAGCTGGGAAACAAAATCTACCCACGAGTTCGTATATTGGCATCCCTTTATTTTATGGAGCCTCTTTATGTGTGAGATCTGTCCGCTAGGTCTTAGTGGTATGCTGTACAGCGCATTACAAACCCGACCGTGTGCAGTCAATTTTGTAAGTATCTTGCTCATGGCGTGAGCCACCATGGCCGCTTGAGGATGCCATACCACGATCCACGAGGGTCACGAGCGAGAGAGAGAGAGAGAGAGAGAGAGAGAGAGAGAGAGAGAGAGAGAGAGAGAGAGAGAGAGAGAGAGAGAGAGATAATACCTTATTTCATTTCCAAAGGGAAGGGGAAACGGGGGTGAGAACCGCGCGGCCACCACCACCACCAGCCGCGGAGGTGGCGGGCCTTTTCCCCGCGTAATACACGACGACTGTGGTGTGTTGAACAAGTTTACTTAAACGCCAACTGCAGTCAAATTTTCGACAACGTAAAAATAATGTCGCCTAATAGTACACATAAAAAGAGCGCGAAATGCAAAATACTACGTTTCAAAGATGAACGCGAGCGACGGAAACGGCGCACGACGTTGTCGTTTTTGGAACCGAAACTGAATCGCATCCTCCATGCCGAATAGAAAAGGCGGCCACTACCGGCGGCCGGACGTGACGTACGTGATGGAACGGAAGCGGCCGCGACTGAACCGGCCGCCGCTCAGAGCCACCTTAAAATGCGCGTGGTAGCGTCGCATTTCGCACTGTTATTTCCACAGAACTCCCACAAATGTTTGCCCAGGATACTAAAGTTACGCACAATTCCGACATTGCGTTGCTATCAATCGAAGTGAAGAAGACCGTACCACAGTTGTTGTTTTTTTTCATCAGAATAACTGCCATTCTAGCAATCCTTGATATTGCGAGTAAAGAAGCGGGTCCCGATGTACAAAGCTAGTTGCTCGTCCGATATAGAAAATCAGCTTTCGTTAGCCGGCGCGACGGCTGCCACATCGCTCTCTTTGAAGGGAATAAACCGCACGCGGGCGGAGATCAATCACTAATTTTACTATATGCATTGCGTGCAAACAGCTCCGTGAATATCAGCCCTGTATTTTTCGCCTTGCTGCACATCGAGAATCGAATTTTAAAAGGGATGTAAAACTATAAGCCAGATTTCACAGCTAAATGATGCACTAAAATACGAAAAAAATTTACCTATCTACCGCTGTTTTCTACTTTCACAAGAAGGGTGTGCTGTTGGAAGCATTTTACTTTCAAGTAAAGTAACTCTAGCGATATACAAAAGTAAATACTTCATTTGGGAATTTAAAAAATAAAGTTTATGGTTTATGAGAGGAGCAGTTTTGTTATCTTTCGCACTTCGCGAAGACGACGGCCGATATTTGAGCGGATGTATTTGTTACCACGAACAAGGCTGATTTTGGTTCACTTAGCGAGTGAGGGAGAAGTTGCACAACTGTTTATACCCGCGTGTGCAACAACTCCAGTTAGGTAGTCAAAGTTTTACAAAGGTCTAAGGGATGTAGGTGTCGTCAGGCCAGCCAAAATATGTCAATAATTGGACGCGGAAGTGTCCAGAATTTATAAAAAAAATTAGTTTTTTTTCTGTGATAGATGCAATAGGAATGACAAACGTAAGGCAATTGTGCGTGGCGTGCTACTTTTTTTTTAGTAGGAACATTATTTTCAGGTAAAAATAGTTTTGCTAGCTCCAGAGCGGGCTCAAGCGCGCGAATAGTTTGGATGGTTCTAGTCTCTTTTATTGCATCGAATAAAAAAAGCCGATATTCCTACCCATGCGGTGTTTTTGAAACATGTGATGGCGACGGCGGTACCGCGCGATGGTGTAGCAGAGAAACTCCGTGCCAACGCGTCCTTGCACCCGGCGGAACGCCGTGCAAGTCGCCGGAGAAGCGCGTGCTCCACGGGACAAGTTACCGCCGTCACAGGCCGCTCGGAACTTGTTACGGCGTCTCTCTGCCAGGTGCAAACGTCGCCTAGCTGCACGGAGTTACTTTGAACGACGGTACCTAGTGTGCTGTGTGCTTAAGAAGCTTAGGATTTCGCCATGGTGATTTGAAGAGCATAAGCTACTGATTTATACCAAATTTGGAAAAAGAACGAATTCAGTGCAGTTGGCCTTTAAAACGACGGAGCGAAATACGATGCTTCACAAATTCAATTATTGATATCGCTAGCTGTGGAGCTGGTTTTGACTGCACATTGATTCCCGTCAAGCTTATTCCCATTTCCAAGTGGTAGTGTGATGCCACCACACTGTGTGTGAGGGACTCAACAAATTCGACCCCCCACAAATAGCAACGCTCAAAAGCCAACTTCATTGCTTCTTTTAATGACAAGCGATATTGCTGAAATTGACCAAAACATCGCCCTACAAGTGGCGCACGTGTAACAAGTTACCTTGACGCAGAACTGAGTGCTGCATGCATAAGACCAACAAAAATTATCAAAACGCCCGTTTAGGCTTGGTGGTGGGAAATCTGACACAACGTAGAAAAACCCATCCCTATCTGCTTTATCCGAATGAGCACACTAGAACTTCCTTATTGTTGGACCTTTCGTCCCCGTAAACCTTTAAGCTCCATGGACATTCAGGCTCGATGGGATCTTTTGACTAGATGGATCTTTCGTCTCGGTGGACATTCAGGCTCTATTGGAGCTTTCGTCTCTGTGGAACTTTCATTTCGTTGATCACTTGACCGATAGGTTTTTAGACTCTGTGGATCTTCCGTCTCGTTGTACATTCAGGCCACAAGCGAGGCACAAGGATGCTGAAATGATTATTGCCCCACCACATACCTACCTCATGTTGCGTGAGAAGAATCATTATTTGTCGTATTTTTCTTCCAAATCAAACTGATTTGTCATCCAAATGGCCTATGTCCAGACGTACCCTCGGAGATCTTCAAATGATGCGAAGTGCAGCTCTTCTGCGTGTATCTGGTTCTCCGTTGCAAAGGGTTTCCGAATATAAGTACTTGGGGATATTCCTCACACCATCCATGTGTTGGCACAGGCACGTTGATTTCATTACAGCAAAGGCTTGCAAGGTGTTGGGATTCTTACGGCGTAACACGAAGCTGTTTCCTTAGCCAGCCAACGATATTATCTACAAGAGCTACGTGAGAGTACGGATGCACTGTATTGAACCCTGGCACGAGTACCGATCGCGACAAACTTTAGAGCGTACAGAACATAGCAACAAAGTACGTTATCGATAACTATGACAGAAACCTTAGCATTGCTGCTACAAAAGAAACAATGAAATGGTCGCCTCTCGAAAAAAGAAGTCAAACTTTGCGCTTTGGAAAAAAGAAGGCAAACTTTGCGCTTGAAGCTCTTTCACAATATCTTTTATGGCCACACTGGATGAGACCACAATCAGTGTATTTTTCAGCCGCATTGTATATCCAGACCAAAAGACCATGAACTCAAGGTTAGAGAATATGGTTGCCGAACTAATCTTTTTAAAAGCATTTTTCTCCCCAAAGCAGTTTCAGAGTGGAATCGACTGCCTTCTGCCACAGTTAGCATACTAGATAAGGAAGCTTTTGTAGCTGCCCTTTGAAATCTCGTTGTCTCGGCTGTACTTTGATTTCATGCAAAGTTTAATTCGTATTGCATAGCTTATCTTTTTTTATATTTTTACAGTGTCACTGACTAGAAGGTTTATGTTGATGTACATTCCCACTTTTTTCTTTGTTGCTGCTTATGATTTTGTACCGCTGTTTGTTGTAATGAATGAAGTATTTTTCATTACTGTCATAAAAATACATTGTTATTGTGGATTACCAGGTTGATCAAACTGCATTGTATAACCCCCCATTGCAATGCCTGAATGGCGCTGTGGGTACAAGAGTAAATAAAACAGTAAAATTCTGCGTGTACGTAAAGTGACCAACAGGGAACCAACAACCTAGGAACGTTGAATAACTTTTAATAGGTGATGATGAGAATGAGCACTAGATTTAATTAGTGACAGCTTTTCTGCTCAGTAACGGAACAGGCTCCAGGCGAAGACTTGACTGCACGTAACGCCGCGGTCCATCGTGTCTCAATGTGTCGGCGGCGTGCAGTCTGACGATGGAACCACGTAGCTCTTGGCGAAGCTGAGCGTATCGTCGAACAAGTGGAGGTTGGACCCGACGAGCTCGTGGTGTCGGTCGTAATTGTAGTCGCCGCACAGACCGCACACCTTCCCGCGGTAGAAGTGCGCCACCTGGAGGAGAATATGAAGCCACGGAAGGTAAACAAAAAAACCTCAGCAGATTTCTCTGTCATAGGAATTGGTAAAACACGAAAGGGATATATGCAGCGAAGTCTGAAGCTGAGCATGATTAGCGGGTCGGTGACTGTCTTGTGGGTGTGCTTGGCGAACGACGTACTGCTGGCGGGTAGCTTCGCAAAGGTGTGCTGGCGTCATTTCCGTGATGGATATGACGTCAGCAAAATCTTGCAGAATCCCGGCGTAAAAAAACTTTCGTGTAGAAATACAAAACCCTAAAATGAACAACCCTAAGTACAACTTTCACTTGAGTACTAAAGATTGCTTCCCCGCAAGGAGACCCGGTGTGCAGGGGAGCAGCCTTCGCAGGCCGCTTGCTCCGTTTTACTGACGTCATTTCCGTGACGAATATGACGTCGGGAAAATCTTTGTTTATCCGGTAATAAAACACTTTCGTGTTAAAATCAACCCAGTTCCACCCAGTGGGGAATCTTTTGAAACAGCGGAGTTGTGGTTTTTCTGTGTCGACTCGAACGTCAGCGTGCGCTAGCTAGCCCGGGAACGATAGCACTGTCGCCACGCAAATCCTACGGTTCGCGCAAACAAATCGGTAGCTCAGCGTCAGTGGCGCGAGGCTCCCTCCTTTCTCTCACTCCTAGCGGGAGGGAGAGGATACAGCCCCAGCGAGACCAGTGCGCCATCTATTGGTGGGTCTGGGAAGCGGGTTCTGCAATGGCGCAGGTGGGTCTGGGAACGTGCTCCCAGCGCTGCGTGACGCCCGACCCACAGCAGACGGACGAAAAAGCTCGAACTAAAACACTTCCGCTGTTAAAAATGGGGATAAGAAAAATGACTTCGCCTATCACGTAAATGACGGAAAATGTCGGCATAACCAGCACGGTCGTAAAGATTGGGGGTGGTTGAAACTGGATCATGCCATTTTGTGCAATATAAAACGCAATAACGCCGCTGCGCGCGAGACATATATCGGTGAAAATTTTAAGAAGACATCCAATTACGTAATTATAAAACGCCACCTGCGCGTCTGTGAAGGAGTTCGACACGTAGCACGCACGGTGATGCCGAGTTCTGGCGAGTTGAGGTGCCATCGGATACTCGGCATTCATAGCTTCCCTCCGACATCAGACTGCGGGGTTCGAGAATTCGACGCACGTCAAAGAGCCCTGTGCAGTCTAAATTAATCCGTAGCTGCCCAGTGTACCGGCGCCACAGCCAGAGAATTGCTGAAAGGCTTAAAACCCAATAGGCATTTTACGCAAAAGCACAAAGCTCTGTACAGGTGCCCCAAAAGGTAAACGCAGCATGGTTTCGCTAAATTAGAATAGTTTCTATTTTAAGCGCCTGCCAGTATAAATATAATCAGTTCGGCCGGATTTTATTCTAGCATGACTTTCTTGAACAGTTTATTAGAGCTTGCTGGCTAGGCACGTCGCGGAGAAATCCCCTCAAAATCTCCAACACGTGCTCCGTTTACTTTTTGGGCCGCCTGAACTCGCGGCCAGCGCTGCCTGAAATGCAGATGGGAGACCGCTTTAGAAACACTCCTTCTTAATTTTCCCTCCACCAGGAAGAAAGCTACACCCCAGCACTTCTAAGTAAGCCGCCTACCTGAACTAGTTGCAGTCGAAAAGTCTTTATTACACGAATGGGATACTTCCTGACTCGCTCAGTGGCGGATACAAGAGGTAGGGAGGGGGGGCTGTTGGGCCACCACACCCGCCCCCCAGAGACACTTAGCCTAGATATATTCCCGTTCCACACCCCTCAACACTGATTTTTTGGCACGTGTAATTTTTTTGACCACGCGGGGAGGGGGAACCATCGCTGTCCGTTGCGAGCAAAGCACCCCTCACTTATAACTTTATGTTGCGCGTGATACTGGCTAACGCAACACCCGCTTTTTAGGAACATGCTAATCGCTTTCTCCCCACCGCCATTTTATCCCTCTTCAAAGGCAGCGAGGAGGGAGGTTTTTTTAAACTGGTCTAATGGTCAATTAATTGTCTGCAATATGTTGTTGAAAAAGTATTCGGTGTGCAATTGAGAACAAATCATGACATTTTGGTTGGCTGTGCCATACCCCACTTATCATAATTATGAAACCGCCATCACCCCCCCCCCCCCCCCCCCCGACGTAGGCACCTGGATCCGCCCTGGGCCAGCTACGGGATTTGTCAAGGAATAAAACGAAGGGGAGTTGCAGATAGGGGACTCGATGCAAAACGTTTGGCTGAGAGGTTAGTGTATGGTTGCAAAAAGAACGCGCCGGAGTATCTTAATTTTGAGCCTTTTGAGGTGCAGATATAGACGGAAACAACTGTCACGGTACATTTTAGAGCTTGCAAACAACTGCGAAAAATGATGAAAGAAGCAGGAGAAAAGGCTCCCTTCTCCGACCGTTTTTCTTGTTAACAACGAACCCACTCGCCCAAGCCACTTCACCACAAATAATATTTCGGTTTTTAGTGTACTCAATTGTTGAGAAATAATTATTTGTGCACATACCTGAATGAAGACACCCTTCTTGTCGAAGAAAATGTCGATGCCGTACGACTTGGACAATATTTGGTACTGGCCGAACGTTCGTTGGACCGTGAACAGTTCAGCGCCTTGGACGACGTGGGAGTAGCCTACGTCGTCGGGAACGCTGACGGGCGCTCCGTCAACTTTCACCACGGCGTGGTCCCCTTCAGGCAACACTTCAATCTCCGTGTGGTGGATGAAGACCTTCAGGGCCTGTCAGGGGGAAGTGACGGGAAGCCTTGATTAGGCTGCAGCACAGAATATGAACAAGCAGAAGGCCGGCACAGGGTGACAACGCCCGAATGGGCGTTCTCACCAAGTCCAGCAGCTTTATTAGCCTAATCCGGCTCGACAATGGAATTTCTCCTTGGGAAGGATGCCGCGTTCCCACCAGTACTTTGCAACGTTTAACCCATTATGATTTGTGCACCCTGTTTATTTTAAGGGCAGAGCACTTTAGGCGCTCGCCTTGGTTCCTAGCTCGCTCGCTCGACTCAAGTATATTGTCATGAAGCCAGGGACGACGCAGGGACGACAAACAATAAATAAACAAACCCGTATATGGTTCGCGGCAATATAGAGCACCAAGGCAGCGTCCCGGGTAACGCTGTTGTTCGCGGCGTACCCTAGAGGCTTCAAAAGCCAAGTGGTTTATATAGTCATAAGTGTTCGAAACTCGTGAAAATCTGGCGCTTGTCATACATCTTCCCGTTGTTTACCGCAAAGAAAAGTTTTGGTACATTTGAAGGAAAATATACGTAATTAACCGGCAGCGCCCGCGTTCCTTTAGTTAAGGACGCCCGTTGGGTTGGTTTTTACGATAGTAGACGCGAAATGTGGCAGTGCAACGCCGGCACGTGCGGGGAGAAAAGCACAAACACAACAGAACTCCCGCTAGCGAAGTTTCAGGCAGGGAGCGCGCGAGCACTGCGAAGGCGGGAAATTGGAATTGCGTTTGGTAGTAACAGTGAGCGGAGAACGGCGCTACGGTCTATTAAGGCGAATCACTGCTCTGCACATCCGACAGCTTTCACATTGAGTGGAACGGCTTTAAATTTTTTTTTTCCATCCGCCAAGAAGGGCGCACACAAATTGCGATCTTGATTTGTTGTCTGTATGCTGTTTCCCTCCACACCCGACTCCCGTTCCACTGATTGGCCCGTTGCGTACATATCTTTTATTTTCAAACCATATTGCCCTGAGCTGTACGCCCACTTCCCTGCTGGATGCGCGTGCATGGTAAAGTCTGTTTTAATGAAACAAGACAAAGCACCACTCACGATGAGCGTGTTAAAGCAGTTACATGAATGGATGAGCACATATAGACTCCGGCATACTTTAGGAACCTATTGGCTTGAAGATTCGATTGACCGATCCACACTTCTTTCTATGCCCTGAAATAATTACTGGAACAAAAATGCTGTTTTCCTTCCATTAAAACAACCGAGTGACACTGTAGATATGTTGGTAATGTATAATTTCTTGTCCCAATCGCTCTTCGAATTCCCCATTGCAACTAGGGATACTTAACAGAGGCATGTTGTTCAGAAAGTAAACCAATCAGGATCTTCCACGCCTTAAAATCGTCCCTGTCAGGGATAGAAAACATATGTTGCGTAATACTCGGCGTTCCTCAAGAAACGCCTATTCGCAGCGATATTTTTCACTATTTCTTTCATTTGTTGTTACCCTGAAAGGCCCTTGTAGGCATTAATAGGCAGACAGCAGAAAGTACATTCACTAAGTTTGTTTAAAAGAAACTACGCAAGAAATTACTATAAAGAGGTAAAACCGCATACAAGAACATGTGGAAGTACTAAAATAAGCGGAAGTGTTACAACTCAATAACAGACCAAATGCCAAACAAAGTACACGGGGTAGGTCCGGTCCAAAATAGGACCTAGGCAACAAACAGGAATAATCTATGTTTTATTCCACACACTAAAACAGTTTAGCATGTTCCTCGGTAAATGTTTCGTGATTAGTTCTACGGCGGCAATCCGCTCTGGGAGGGAATTCCATTCACTAACGGCTAAGGGCGGAAAAGCAAGGCGATGCAGGTTGGTACGCTACTATATCCGCTACTATGCGGCAGTTTGTGCCTTTACTCCACCGATAGAAGTTCGAAGCAATCATTACCAGCTAAGGACAAATGTGCGTTCGCTGCGGGTGACTCGTGGTTCTACATTTAAGGTAGTGAACTCATACTGCTAGCAAAATTTAACACTGGACAAAGCCGGAAAAGAGAAAACAGACGCTAAACTTAAGATTAGTTTCTTTTCAGGGAACAAGAAAACATGCATATACATATACATGAATAGAAAAACAAAACAAAAACATTTATCACTGTTATCTTATCACTCGCTCTTATCACTGTTTACAATGAAACAAACAATATGCGGGCACATTACAGAACAGTTAAAGAGGAGAGTTGGGCGAGCTACATGTACAGTCGGGGACTTAATAGACCTTTCCGGAAAGTTGCGCGCGGCCCCAAACGGCGGCCGCAAAGCAGCCTGGGAACTGTGAGCGCCGCAGCAGCCGCCGCCGCTGCCGCACGGGCCGCTCTTCATGTAGCTCTGCCGTGCCAAACCATGCTGTGCGCGACAGCGCCTGTGGAGGCAGCATTTTTTGACGGTGCAGCTTCGACGTTTAACATTGTGTGATGCATGCAGAACGTCTGCTATCCTGGACAGCTGTTTTATTAACTGGCTTCTTTTTCAAACTTCAGCATTCTTAGCACAGCCCGCATTTCTTCAACAAACTGCTGCATTTTGGGGAGTTGCAGTGTGTATCCTACGGATTCACGCTACACTATGTCTGTATTTGTTTCAAGTACTAAGGTGGCCAAGAGGTGACAAGTCTCATCGTGCAATCCTGAGCTCTTTTTTCTGTTTTCGGCTGAGTGTAAATATGAAAATAGAAATGTTTGTTTCAGTCGAAAAAAAGACGAGGCAGCTGGTATGGTATCATTGCAATAAAAGACACGTACACTTTTATTCCGTTAGCAAAACTAACCAATACCGACTAAAAGGTAAAGCTTTTCAGAGGGCGCTAATACAAAACACGCATAGTTGACATTTTGCTAACTTATCGATTGAGAAGTGGTTTATATAGGAAGTTGTTCAGGTAGCAACAAATTTTCCATATCTGGTTTGGCTTGTCAGCCATCGCATTTGGTAAATCATACCACATGTAGTATTCCCAAGTTCTTCACTTCTCGAATAACTCGCTCAACGTGTCTCCTCAGGTTGGCGATCTGCCGTGTGCGTATTTAACGCCAGGTTCGCGGAGCTCATCTTCGATCAAGAATCCTGGGTCAGCTATGGCGAGCTGCCTTCCTTTGTTTTCACACAGGAAGCACACCACACCTTAAAAGTGGGAAATATTTCCGCAATGAGCGACCGAAAAGAAATAGTCGTAATGCTGAACTCACAACAGCAGAAACCCCGTTCCTTCAATGCCGCAGGAAATGGGCCGCAGGCAGTCGCTGGAGAAACCTCATCGTTGTCTGCTGGAGCGAAAGCATTGCTTTATCGCCTTGTTACGCCCTTTGTGCTAAAATTCATTACAAAACGGGCGTTGATTACTCTGAGATGACAGGAGTATCTCGACAGTGCTGCATATCACTAGTTCGTCTTGGGTGCCCGGAAGCGGTACGGGCGCTTAGGGCGGCGTCGTTCACTTCGCGGCAGCGAGGCAACAAAAAAAAAAAACATAAAAAGCATAATTTACGTTATAATGCTGGGCTTAGCTGTCTTTACCGGAGGACACCTCTCGGTGAAGACCCGATGTGGAAAAATGGTCGCATGCGGTTCATGTAACATTTGCGTCTGCTCGCGTTGAAATGGGCTCTACATATCCTGTGATGCTCGGACGGCTCCCACAAAGCGAATCGGCCATCATGACCGTGGCGATTTATCTGGCGAACACATTAATCCTATTTAATTTTGTTGTCCTTCGGAAACTTGTGCAATGAAACATGCCGGTCTCGTAGCGTATTGTTGTCCCAACCGAGCACACAGCACGTTTGTTCGCCTCCTGCAGCTTCCTTGGCGCCATATCGTCAGTATAGCGTGAACTACAATCGCCAAGGCATGTCGTAAACGAGTGTAGCTTTATACACGCGGAAATGCATCACAAATAACGTGTGCACACGATATGGGCTTCTTCGTTTTCCCACTCGGCACTCTCCCCCCCCCCCCCAACTCCCCTCGGGCTGCCGGAAGCAAGGGCTGGTTATTTGTATTTTTCTCGTGGAGCTCAAGTGTCACATTTGTTTTCTATTTCCTCGAGTTGAGGAATTTCGCTTTTTCGCGGGCCGCCAGAAGCGCCAAGACGCTTTTCAACTGGCAGCAGCCGGTTCCACTCTGCAAGCTAGCAGACGACGGTGCTAGCAGACGACAAAAGGTTATCATGCGGTGCAGGCAGTTTCAGAAGGATGTGGAGTTTATTTCTTTTTTTGGGCTGTGTGAAGATGCTTTCATTGATGCGGACCATAACTTTGAAAGCACAGCATTTCACTCTACTTAAACTTTGTCCTTTGACGGGCTCGCTCCGCGCACGCGGCGCGACCACCCCGTCGCCGCTACGCCGCTAAGGTCACCTTAGTCGCCGCTCGCACCGCGCGCGCACGCAGTTCCCATGGCGCCTTGCGCGGGCCCGCCAGGGGAAGGAGCGGCGCTGCAGTTTCTGGAAAGGTCTATTTTCGCAGACCACGCGAGCGCGTGGCAAAAGCCACCGATGCGCGCTCTGGAGGCGCGGCGCCTATTTTCGAGACCGACGCGGCGCGCGTGCGCGTCCTGTTTCACTCGCAGGCACGCCGATTTTCTCGCTTCCTGCAGCGGTGCTGCAATGGCCACTCAAGCACCGCATGCGACGCCTTTGTAGCATTTCTTTCTTCCCGATGGCACATCTGGGGCCGGATGTGACGATTGCGCGGGCTTTAGCGCAAGTGCTCCTCGCGTCCTGATAAACACTTGCGCGCAATGCGTTGTTTGTTTGTTTTGTGCTTTATCGTTTATAGAGGATGAGACTAGCGGCTTGCGAACGGCGTCCGGGAATGAAGCGCGTACGAAGAACAGTCTCACGGTACCGCGCTACCGACGACGAAATGCCAGCTATATGAATAGCGAACCTTTATTCCCCTTTTTTATTGTGTAATTTATCCACTGAAGATATATTTCAGCTCGCTCTCCGCTGCCCATAAAGTAGGCGATTTGCAAGTTATATAAAAGAAGTTATTTCGGCGTTTTTGCTGCCTACTTCAGTACTTAAAAATGATAGAAATACGTACTCACATAAATTGTCTGTTCGCTCTGCCCATCGCATTCGTAAAAATGGCACATCGGGCTCCCATTGAATGCCATAAAATTATTCGCTACTTTTGAAAAGCTGTTTTTCAAAGAGACATTTGCCGGCTTACTAATAGGCCAAGAGATGCTGTTAGCCGATAAATTCATGCCTACGGGGATGAATTGCTACAAGGCCGGAGCAATTATTCAAGGTCGGCTTGCATCGATTGATTATGAGGTTTTAACGCGCCTATGCTACACAGCCGATAAGGCGTGGCGTAGTTGAAAGCTCCGGATTAATTTTGATTACCTGGGAATGTGTAACATGCGCCAAAATCCCCAACACACTTGAGCATTTTTGCTTTTCGCCTCCATCACAAAAGGGCCACCTTGCAGATGCCCAGCGGAGCGGAAGGACAAGTTAAACAACGAAACAGGAGGATAAGCTGATTGTTTTTCAGTGGTTAAACGCCCGTTCATTAGTGACAAAAACATTCGGAAGGCCCTAAGTAGCGATTAATATTACCGCGAAAAGTAGCGAATAATATTATGGCGTTCTTCGATGGGAACCCGAGGTGGCGTTCTTAATAATGCCGACGCGCAGAACGGACAGACAATTCGTATGGGTATGTCTTTCAATCATTTTTAAGTAACGAAGTAGACATTAGAAATAAAACAGAGGATTTCTTTTATATAACTTGCAAATCGCCTACTTTATGGGCAACGGAGAGCGAGCTGGAATATATGTTCAGTGGCCAAATTAAACAATAAACAAGGGGAATACAGGTTCGCTATTCAAATAGCTGGCATTTCGTCGTCGGTAGCGTGGTACCATGAGACTGTTCTTCGTACTCGCTTCATTCGGGGACGCCTTTCGCAAGCCGCTAGTCTCATCCTCGATAAAGTGCAAAACAAACAAACAAAACATTACGCGCAAGTGTTTATCAGGACGCGAGGAGCACTTGCGCCAAATTCCGCGCAATCGTCACATGAGGCCCCAAATATGCCATCGGGTAGAAAGGAATGCTACAAAGGCGTCGCTATGCGGTGCTTGAGTGACCACTGCAGCACCGCTGCAGGAAGCCCGAAAATCGGCGTGCCTGCGAGTGAAACAGGACGCGCATGCGCGCCGCGCTGGTCTCGACAACAGGCGGCGGGCCTCCAGAGCGCGCATCGGTGGCTTTTGCCACGCGCTCGCGTGGTCTGCAAAATTAAGTCCCCGACTGTACTATCGGCGTCAAATGAAACGTGAACATGAAAATATAAACCAGAACGTGCAAAATTGAAAAATACTGTTCGCAGAGTTCGTATAATGGCACGCTCTTGGTATGCTTGTAAATGCACATTTCCAAACTTTGTTTTTGTAACTACGCCACGCTTCATTTGGGCTTGCATGAAAAGAAATCGCGCTATTTGCGTGTTCTGCTGATCTTCTCGCGTTCGCGGTTCATTTGCCGCGTATTGTACAGGTGCCGTCAGGAGTAATTGGAGCACGGGAGCTCTGGCCCGAACTACATAGGAGCGCCGTTAAGCTGCACCGACGGTAAACGAAAGGAGCAGAACACGCATGCGCGCCTGCCGACGCCGATAGACCCTCTATGCTTCTCAACGCACTTCTTTTAACACGGCTTCGAAAATTATTCGCAGCTAGCTTGTCTCAGCGATGGCGCTGATAGCAGAGGCGGTATTTGGCAGTGTTGCTCACACACTTTCAGCGCATGCGAGCTGATAGAGAAGCGTCGCAATCGCAGGGATCCGAAGTGACAACTTTTATTTTACAATATTTTTAGGTGGGTCTGCTATCAGCGCCATCGCCGAGACCAGTATGCTGCAAACAACGCTCGAAGCCCATAGAGTTTCTGACAATACACACTAGAGAAAAATCTGGCGCTAACATCTATGCGGCTCACGTCAAGGCCGTCTGTGTCGTCATGGGCCGCCATTATACATCGCGCTCGTCTGAGTTTCATCATTGGCTTGGATTGAAACGTTTTAGTGACCGCAAATTTAAACAAAGTGCCACAAAAATGCGAAGAATAGTGTGTTATTATGTAAGTGGAAAATAAAAACAGGCTGTTTTACCACTAAGGAAAAAGAAAGTAAAGCGTATTTTTGCCAGAACGGTTGTGATGCTATTCTGCAAGCCAATGTTGCAGTTACGAACAAGGTTAATATTTAGGGGGAAACTCATTAGAGACTGATTTTATTCATTTTACCAATATTTCAAACAACAAGTTGTTTGAAGAGTTTGGAAAGTTTTTTGAGCGTGCCTAATAAAACGTTGCCTTCGTGGTGAACCGGTGCACCGACCGCCAACTAGTTTAACAAGAAAAAAAAAACGTGGGGTTAAACAGTCGTGCGTAATGACAAGATAGGACGCATACATGCGCCCGTATCTGTCGTATCCCCGTGATCGTATCTTGTCTTCGTCGAAGTACGTTTTGCTTCTTCTCTTCCTCGGCTACAAACTTCGCGGGGGCATATTTCTCGCTCAGTCATGCATCCTTCGACCGCGGCATGAGCAACGTCAGGTACGATCACGCACTGCCTGCTGTTTCTGATTGATTGTGGGTTTAACGCGCCGACGCAACGCAGGCGATGAGGCGCGCCGTAGTGGAGGGCTCCGGATTAATTTTGACCACCTGGGGATCTTTAACGTGCGCCGAAATCTCGTGCACACTGGCGTTTTTACTTTTCGCCTCCATCAGAAAAGCGGCCGCCGTGGCCGGGAATCGAACCCGCGACCTCGTGATCAGCAGCGCAATGACTTAGCCACTAAGCCAGCGCGGCGGGTCTGCCTGCTGTTTCACCGAACATGGCTACCACAGAACATGGAGGATTTCGGCTGCCTTGTAGCTCGTAAACGTGTTAATGCACAGTGAAGAAAGCAAATCCCCAAAACCGCTTAAGAAACCAATTGTCATGCCAAGCCCAAGACAAAAAAGGGGGCCTTCCCATGAATCCCCACGACGACATGGCTTACAAGGTGCAGTTTCCTCTCTAGTATACTTACTAAGAAACTCTATGTCGAAGCCGCGTTAAAAGAGGTGGGTTGAAAAGCATAGAGTGTGCATCGGCGTCGGCAGGCACGCATGCGTGTTCTGCTCCTTTAGTTTATAGCCGGGGCAGCTACACGGCGCTCCTATGCGGTTCGGCCACAGCTCTTGTGCTCCAATTACTTCTGACGGCACCTGTACGTTTAAGCTACATGATATTTATTATAAACAGAGCACGAGATAGTTTACCTTCCGGAACTCCGAGTTGGGTAGCGCCTTTGCCAGCACAATGAACCTCCTGTTAACAGAACAGTCACGGGCGACCACCTTGAAGCAGTCTGTTTGCGGCAAGTCGACAATCACTCCGTCAAACGTCCTTGCCGTGTTTCCTTGCACGTCGCAATACGCTGGGAAAGAGAGACGCATGCGTAGATATATATATATATACATGTGGCGCCTCACCAAACTGCTACGAGATCTAATTGTTGCGTAAGCAGTCGTCCCCAATCGGAAAAACCCATACGATTTTTATATGGGGCCCGTACACTTCATATGGGCCTGTTAGAATTCTTATGGGACCATTCAAATTTTTATTCATTCACAGAATTATATAAATTCGTAAGGGGCCATATGATACGGACCCATAAGTGGTCTACTCACATATGAATCCTTACAGGCTCATATGATTGCTTTATTGGGGGGTTCCACGCGCTGGCGCTTCACAGACGATGAGACGTGCCGTAGTGGATCGCTCCGGGTTAATTTTGACCACCTGGGGATCTTTAACGTGCGCCGAAATATCGTACACACCGGCGTTTTTGCTTTTCGACTCCATCAGAAAAGCAGCCGCCGCGGTTGGGAATCCAATCCGCGTGCTCGTGCTCAGCAACACAACGCCTTAGCCACTGAGCCACCGCGGCGGGTTTCGATAGGAGAAAAACATTTCGAAAACCGGAGCGGTTAAACGTGTTGATTGATTGTAGGGTTTAACGCGCCGACGCAACGCAGGCGATGAGGCGTGCCGTAGTGGAGGGCTCCGGATTAATTTTGACCACCTGGGGATCTTTAACGTGCGCCGAAACCTCGTACACAGGGCGTTTTTGCTTTCCGCCTCCACCAGAAAAGCGGCCGCCGCGGTCGGGGATCGAACCCGCTTCCTCGTGCTCAACAGCAGAACTAAGTCACCGCGGCGGGTACGGGCTTGTATGATATCCCCACATGAACACTTATGAGCGAATATGATATGAACCCATAAGGGAACTATCCTCATATGAATTCACACATAGCAACCCTCGTACAAGGTTATATGTTGGCCATGAAGTTATTTGTGGACCCATACGGTAACATCTGGATCAGACCAAAAATATGGTGGTCCGTGCAAACCGTGGCATGATGCGCGCCATATTTATACCTTTGGTCGTATGGGGTATTTGGGTATTTAGTAAAGGGCCTTAGAGACGATGTTAGTTAGTGTCACTGCCTATATTTACTGCCTGGAAGTTGGAACGCCGGGAAGTTGCAAATTAGTACAATTCCTGGCCAATATTGCCCCTAACAATTTCTTTTTAGCAATGCACCCGTGCATGGCAGTGAGCACGTTTTAAAGGAACAGAGCAGCTGGAAAGAACGCGTACGAATAATCAGATCATCCTCACGCGGTAGTTTCTGCAAATTGTTGTCCTAAATTCATGGCCAGTTGAAGCCCTTTTAAGACCACCTGAGGCCACACACCGGTTAAGTCGTCTGAGGGTTGTGTCGGTGATGCGGCTGCTGATCGCTACGCTCCGCCGCGTTTTCAGTGATGGCGTATTCGAAATGCTTCTGGCGATTGGATAGATTACCAAATAACCAGAAAGCACACACGGGGGAAACAAATTTTATTATTAGTGGTTCATTCATTCACGGAAAACTCGCCCAGCGAGGGCGTAATTATCCCATAGGCATAGTTGCTTTGTGCTTCCATACTTGCGCAATTTACGCTTTGTTGTACTGTAGTTTGTTCCGCCCTTTCGTTTTCAATTGTGTTGTTTAGCTGCGGCCTACAAAAAGGGGGCCGTGGCCTCGTCAAGCTGTCAAGGGCAGTTTTTTGGTCACCTTCTTTGTCTGTATTTTGTTGTAGGCAGAAGCAAAAGGCAGTAAAAATTCGTTACAACGCAATCGCTCTCTCCTAAATATCGCTTACTTCGAAGTGTTAAATGATCCCCACTGCAGTTTATAAACAGCACGTAAAACCCCCTTTTAACAAATTATCGCTTATAACGAAGCCAGTTTGTTGTTCGCAGAAATTTGTTTATAGCGAGAGTTTACTGTATTTGGTTCCCTTTGATCCAAGCTGCGTCAACAGGAAGTTGTGACGGGGTGTAACATCCTTCGGCACTCACGGTGTATGTAGTAGGACGAGTACTCCTCCATGTTCGAGTAGCCGAAGCCAGCGAACACGCGTGGTTCCAGCAGGTGCGTGTGCGTGGGCACGCGGTGATAACGGCGAAGAAGATTGCCGGCCCCGTCGGAGACCACGACGTCGGCGAAGGGCGTCTTCTGGAACGCCGCCACCTGCGACTCCACGTGCAGTTCGCCCGACGAGTTCGTCATGTGGGCGGCGATGGCGTCCAGGAAGTCGTCTGGACTGTCGTGCTGCCTGGTGGGCTCGTGGAGCCACTGTGCGGGGGCGGGAAGAAGCTGTGACGGGAGACGAAGAGGGGGTGTGAACAAGGGCGGAACCTTGTTGCTACCTTTGCGACTACCTTCCCATGGGAAGATAGGGAGGGGAGGGTAAAGTGAATTTATTAAAACCAACGTATCAGGGCGCAGCGACTAGTGATAACAGCGCTGCCCTAAGAACAGAAAATTATCCAATCAGTTAGCATGTAACAAGGCCATTCTACACACTGCACAAAATTTTTGGCGTGGTCAACCAGCGAGTATCACTCAGTTACGTTGGAAATACATCTGCTCTTCTTGCTTTTATAGCCATCAGCGGAAAGTCCCCTGAGTGAGTCGGTGGGCTTGTCATAAAAATTAAATATTTTAACGATAATTTTAGAATTACGCATTTTAATGTGAGCAATGCAAGACAGCCTGTCAATTTGCACAAACTTTTTAATCGTGATTTGGTGTGGAAAATGAGCTGTAGTTATTATGTTCGATAATTCACAGAATTTGTTACTTCAGTAATTGTTAGTATCAAACCAGCAGCAGTTACTAAGTGCACGGTCTAGTAACGGTTCCACACTTAGTGGCAGGGCCTACGTACCGTTCTGTGGGGTAGTAAACTGCGTAAGGAGTTACTAAATACAGCCGTTACTACCCTTTTACGAGCTTTTTTCTTAAGAGTGCACTCTGAAACGGGAACTATCACCATTATCATCGACATGATCCTATCAGCGCCATCGTCAACATCCACTAGCCGTGGTTCAGCCCCCAGCGTAAACTACGCGTAGTATAACAGGATTAGTTACCATATCGATGTGCTGCCACGGCTGTCACCCTCACCGGAGGTCTTCAGTGAATAATAAGATACCGATGGTTCATATCATGTACAAGCCACTGTTGCCACCTCACCCTATCATCCGTGCGTGTGATCTATCCTCAACAACATTCTTTCGTGCATTGCGCTTTTGACTGTGGGGAGCAATGTTCTTTGCGTAGCAAGAGAGATGGGCAGCAATTGCCTGGGCATGATTTGTGCGCGCATTGAAGATAGACAATATAAGATACGGCGCTGCAAAGGTTTGCCTACGATATCTGATTTGACCGAAAACATAAATACCATAAAACACATGATAATACTTCCAGGCACAGAACTACATGGCAAAGAATACGTTACAGCGAGTAAACCGTAGCTACGTCCCAGCAAAATAAGCGACTGAAAATGACTTTTACTTTGACCCTTAAACTTTAAACGTATGTTTCATCTCCGCAAAGAAAAAAGCTTTTTCTGCTTTGCCTGGCGCGCCGTTTGTCAACTCCAAGTGAACATAATTTACGCTTTCATAATGCCTGACGCCGTACTATGAGTGCGCCGTGCCGAAGGCTACAGCATAGAGCATAAAGATTTTGTGCATAGCAAAGGACTTTGACCTTTACAAAGGATTTACGATACTTTTACGGTACTTTCATACATACTGTCGGTACTTTTACGGTACTTTTTATAGATACTGTCGAATATCTCGCTGCAATTACGGCACCTGTAGTCTTACCGATCTTGGGTTCTTGTACTGGACATCAAGGGAAAGCTTTCCCAGTCTGCTGGTAAAGTAGAGGTACCAAACGCAGCCGTAGCCTAAGTGCACTCCCTTGGCCTTGCCATCCATGCACTTCTTGTACAGCGCTCCCAACCTGCTGGGCCGCTTCGAGGATTCGTACGCGCCCGAGGCTACGGCTTCGATCTCCTTGGCGTCTTCATCAGTGTGAGTGTACTTTCCATTGAAATAGATCTGGAAAACGAGACCACGCAGTAGCGTTGAGGGGGAAGCAGCAAAGGTATAACTCCATTTCTTATCGGTTGGCGTGGAACTTCATTTGAATGAAGGAAGAGTTGAATCAAGCAATAGTGTATCCTCTTCTCCTGTCACCTGAATAAATACCAGCATACTTCTCAAAAAAGACGGCAAACCACGCATACAAACATTGATTAGGGACACCTGATGACATCTTAGCGGCTGTTCTTCCTACTGGGCGAGGTATGGCGCTTTACCACTGCCTTCCACATCTGTTAACCCCATCATTGTGTAAAAAGAAAGGGTACAATCATTATCACTTTGCTATCTGACGCCATAAATAGCCTAAAAAGGTAGCTCCATAACCTTTTTTTTTATTTCGTGAGACCTCACACAGCAGCTCCGCAGCACTAAAAAAACGGTCACTCCAGCCCTAACGATCTAAAGTTTTCTTGCTCATGCATCACTTGTTCTATCCGGAAAGCACTCAGTAACATTCACATGTTTCGCTTTTTCCCTCATCAGACTTAAGTTCAAGCACCACTCTGTCCTAATCTGTCCCGCAGAGTCTAGACTCAATTCATCTAAGCGCACCACAATAGTTTTATTTTTTAGTTTAAAAGTACTACCATCCGAAGAACCTGAATTTCGCCTCCCTGTGAAGTCTCTTCTTTGCAAGCCCCCCCCCCCCCCCCCCTCCCCCCTTCCCCCCCTCAATAAAACAAAAACAAAACCAAATGCCACCAGAGTTGGCGTCTAACATGGGTCCTATTGGCTACGAATGCGATGTCATAGAGACTATGCCACACAGGCGAAGTTTCCTCTATGAGCAAAGTGTTGAACACGGATGTCTGCACAGGCCGCATAGCTGCACACTGCTGTCCGCCCCTGGTGCGCGCTAGGGCGTGAGCGGGAAATTTGAAATCTCTCAAAATTAACACTTCGATCTTGACTTGAACAAAAAAATCAGGTTAAAACACGTGAGCTTTCTCACATACAACCTGAGTCACAGTCCAAGTCTAAAATCCTAACTGCTTTGACGTCTGTCGCATGGCGCAGGATGGATAGACGATGGCTTCGTACTACGAACAACTTAGCTCGATTCCGACCACGGGAACAGTTTTTTTTTTTCTTTAGGCGCTTGATGTACCTTTGGGAAAACCCATTGTGAACATTGGCTTTCCTTCAGGGCGTTTTGCGTGACGAACGACGCCATCAGTACGGCGTACAAAGCGTCGCTTTAAAAGGATTAGTGCAGAAACTGTGCACTTACAGTATATTACGTGTTCGGCGGAGTCAACCCTTTAGGCAGCCTCTCGATTACGCTTGTTTACGCCAAAGGAAATGCCAACAACTACACGAAATAATGGGGACTCCCACGCGTTAATTGTCCTAAAGAATGAATGGCTCACTTGCATGTGGTCAGCCAGCCGACAGAAATTACTGTTACAGTTGAACATCGCTATAACAACACTGATATAGCGAATTATCGGATACAGCGAGCTAAATGCCGACTTTAGTTGGTCACGCCTTATTTCAATGACACTTATTCTTTTATAACGAAACTGAAAACGTGAGGGCCGCTCTATGGGATATAACGAAGAAATATTCCACCCGGAGGCTGTGAAGCTACTTGGGAAAACCTCCGTAGTCCTAATCTGCAGAAATATGAAAGCCCTTTTGTTCGTAGACACTGTGGATAACTTCATCCTGCTCGATGCTATGAATAGCCACCAGACGAAGATCACAAATAAATAAGCACGCAGTCCTGCTTTGTCAAGTGAACTCTGTTCTGTTGTTATTTCACGTACGCATGTTCCGATTCATTGAGCTCGAAATTCAACAAGAAGAAAGATAAGGGTTACCTTGTGTATAGTGAGTTCGAAGCCTCAAAAAATGCGCTTTTGTATCAAGTATTTTTGTGGGAAGCCAGATTGTCGATTTGTTATAGCCGATTTTCACCTTACTGTTATAACAAATATCGGCTATAACGAACTAATTTGCTTTCCTTGTACTATTTCGTTATAACGAGGTTCCACTGTACATTAATGTTTCTTGAAGACCGGGTGACTAGATTGTATTCTTATTTTCTGCGGAATTTTGAAGTCTCACCACAGAGTCGTCGTGGCAGTTGCTCCCGTAGTAAAGCTTCATAAATGCCTGAACTTCTTTTCCGCGGTGCATCGTCGCCACTTGAGCCAGCTTCGAAGGATCCGGCTTGGGGAACTTGGCAGACGCTTCGAGGCATATCTGCAAACCAAATAATAGAGCACAGCTAAGCCGGGGCAAAGGTTGCGATTCAATTTACGGCACCGGTAGTTGTCATTCCATTTATTGAAGACAGTGTTCACCATGCTACGGAATACAGCAGGGACTCGGGAGCACTACCGCGTCACTTCTGTCAGGAAAAATTCCGCAGCTGAAGAATGCCACCGCGGTGAACAAACGCTGGAAGGTTAGTGCTTATCAACCCTCGTTACGACGAAGTTGCTTTATTCCAAGTCTCACTTTATTTGAACTTCTTTACGGCGACTGCAGATAAGAGGGAGCAAATCGCCACCGATTTTATTTAACGAAGTACCGCTTGTAACATAGACAGCTTCCCGTTAGTGCATTCGCTCCTGTATGGTAATTTTGAGCATCACCACTAAACCGCGAACAATCTTATACACCTTTTTAACTTATTCCTCCTGGGAACTGCCATTTTATCAATGCGCTGTGCTAGCGGCTCTATGATTGGCACAGTCGATAGGAAAATGTAACTGCGCATGCGCAATGCAGCCCAGCACATATCCTTATCTTATAAAGATTAACTGGTTGAAAAGGTTTATACTAAGCTCTTCGTTCCGCAAAAGTTGTGAAATGCCTGTATAAATGAAGATGTACATGTCACTACTAGCAATAACTTTCAACTGCCGCACGCAACTTTCGAAGAGGCGGTATCACCGCCTTTGATGCGAGTGCTAGTTGAGAGCGACAGGCACCCATTGCTAGCGCCCCTGTGACGCCAGTACATCTATCGGTGGCTTCATCGTCTTAAACCTGCAGACGTCCGGCGTACTTGGAAGCCTGCGAGTACCTAGTGCTATAAATACCTAACGCCCCTTCCTGGAAGAAAGGTGGTCGAAACGCGAAACTTTCTCTGATACAAATGTAAGTCTATAACCCAATCAGCTAAAGCCCAAATACACAGCAACGCCGAGCAAAGCGAATGTGGTATAATACTCCGGAACAAGGTAAGAACGGCAATAGCTCACGTAGGGTATCACTCCGCCTAAGCGACGGACCCGGATGTCAACGGGAGCGCGCGTTTTGAAAGGAGATTGCTGTGAACGTGCTATTTCGTCTGGGTTTCATCGCGTTGTTTGTCGTCGCTGCGGTCGTTTATAAGCACATTAAGTCCAAAAAATCACGGAAACGGCTCGTACCATGTTCAAAATATTCCCAGTAACGCACAACTTGTACCGCGCGGAGTAACATCCGGCTGCGGTGATCAGGCACAGCGGCAACTTCGTTGCCGTTCTTAACTTGTACCGGAGAATAGCCTCATTTTCTATTATTTTGTGATTGGGTTATCTGAATATGCTGATTCGGTTAGCTCAGCGTTGTCGATGATTTGGATTTCGGCTGATTAGATTGTGAACTTATCATTACTATCAGAGAAAGCTCGCGTTTCACCATCGTCATCATCATCATGCGTCCCCAATTGTGTAAAGTTAGCTTTCCTGTAGTGCGTTTTTGCCTAACATCACCATCAGTGAGGCATAAAAAGTTCAAAATTAAAAGCTAAATCTAAGCAACATATTTATTTATTTTTTTATTTATTTATTTACCCTCAAGGTCAATAGACATTACAGAGGGGAGTGGGTAGGGAGAAACAGTGAAAATAACAACACAACGAAAGAACAAAAAAAGAGAACAATAGTTATACAGTCAGCACGTTTCTGGTCATACAATGTTAGCTATTGCGTTCTTGAAAAAGGTTGAAGTCTCGAATGGTTGCTGTCGGGTTTGGAAGGCCATTCCATTCCTTCGATGTCCGTGCCATGAAAGACTGCGAAAAGAAGTTAGTTCTGCAGGAAGGAATGCCGACTTTGAAGGCGTGATCCAAACGTTGTGACATGTGATGTGGACGGATTATGAATTCATTATGTAAGAAGGCATGGTGGTAGAGCTTGTGAAAAAGACATAAGCGGGAAACTTTACGGGCGTGATGCAAGGGATGGTAGACTAAGGTCTGCTTTCATGATGATATGCTTGCGGTGCGATTGTAATTGCATGTAATGAAACGAGCCGAGTTATTCTGAACCATTTCTAGTGACTGTATTAAATTGACGTGAAAGGGATCCCATATTGCTGCTGCGTATTCTAGTTTTGAGCGAATTAGTGTTTTGTATAGGAGTAATTTTAGAGTGGAAGGGGCTTTTGAAAAGTTACGGCGTAGGTACCCAAGCATGCGGTTGGCGTTGTTAATTACATAGTTGATATGAACGTTCCAGGTTAGGTTAGTTGTGATGTGCACACCAAGGTATTTGTAAGAGGGTACATTTTCTAACGGGTTATTACCTAGGTAGTACACAGGCGGTGTGCTAGGAGACCTAGTTACACGCATGAGTTTACACTTATTTGGGTTTAATTCCATCAACCAGTTGTTACACCATTCTGAAATCGCTTTAAGATCTGACTGAAGAATATGTAAGTCGTTAGTGCATGTTATTTCTCGGAAGATCACGCAGTCGTCAGCAAAGAGATGAATGTTGCTAGTAACATTAGAGGGTAGATCGTTAATGTAGATTAAAAAGAGGAGCGGACCAAGAACTGAGCCTTGTGGCACACCAGAGCGCACTGCACTTAGCTCAGATTCTTTGTCGTTAGCACTGACGAATTGGGAACGGTTAGTTAAAAAACATTCAATCCAGGTTAAGAGTTGTGAATCTAGATTAAGAAACCGGAGTTTAAGCAACAGAAGTTTGTGACATACTTTATCGAAAGCTTTGCTGAAATCTAAAAATATGCAATCTGCCTGTGATGAACGATCAAGAATAAGAATAATGTTTAATGTTGCGAAACACTTCTCAGTCGACTGAACAGGTAAATATGGCGTAATATCCGCAAAACCACCGGCGTACCTTGGTGTGGTTCTGCTCGGAGGCGGAGAAGGGAGCTCTGTCGTAGAAGAACAGTAGCTTGTGGCGAAGGAGATCCTTGCTGAAAGAGTAGCGCAGCTCACCAGATATCTTCCTCTCGCGGGCGTTGTCGCCTTTGTAAGCTAAGTTGAACAGAACAGCATGCGTGTACGGCCGCTGGGACCCTTCCGTAGGAGCATCTTCCAAAGCGAATTGTGTCTCCCTGTTCTCGTCTTCCGGCTTGTACAATGGTGCGAAAGGTCCAATTCCACCTGCAAAAGAAGCAGATGAGGGGTTAGAGCAGGACCATAAACAGGCTAAGTGGCACATCGGTTTCAGTCTCGGCAGGCTTTTGAACAGATGGTGACGATCCGATGTTTATCCTTAAAACATGTTTGTTGTTGAGCGAGCTGGTACATACAGGGTGGTGCGACGATAATTGCAACACTTTAAAATGTTTCCTTAGCGAACCGCAGCTCAGTTCGCGCTCAAACTTCACATGAAGGTTGCATTTTGTGGTCTATTTTGTTTGACACCGGGAACAACGATGGTACTTACCTGTTTATTCTTTCTGCAAATAAATAAAAAAGATTTTCGCCTATGGGAAAATGGCGGCTGATTTGGACGTGCGAGCCAGCGCAAGTTGATCTTGGAACGATGGCCCCACCTGGGGTATGCAGAGTGAAACGCACGTTTGAGATTCAGCAGACGATCAGAAAATGCACCTAGGAAGGAGCCAAATGAGCTAGCATACGATCAGAAAACCCGCTTTCACATTTCCTAGTCGTCTGCTACACCATTTGGCTCCTTCCTACCGTGAGTCTCAAACGTGCGTTTCGCTCGGCATACCCCAGGTGGCACCGTCGTTCCAAGATCAACTTACGCTGGCTTGCACGCCCAAATCAGCCGCCATTTTCCTATAGGCAAAACTCGGTGTTATTTATTTTCAGAATAAACATGTAAGTACCGTGGTTGTTCCTTGTGTCAAACAAAATAGACCATAAAATGCGACCTTTTGGTGAAGTTTAAGCGCGAACAGAGCTGCGGTTTCTTCAGGAGAAAAATTTGAAGTGTTCCAGTTATCGTCACACCACCCTGTATATAATGGGAAGCTTAGCGTAAAGCGCCTGTCTCATCTGTCGCTGTCAAGGATGTTCATCCTATCGACAAACATTTCGGGTATCGTATTTAAGCTCGCCGAAAGAACCGTCACAGCACAGGGGTGTTAGTAGTCCGTACAACAGGGCACACAGCATCGCTTGTAAGCTGATGGTTGCTGCAAAAGGCAGAGATAGTTCCCCAGCAGCAGAATCCTGACTGTACCTAGATGCGACATTCCGATCCCAAGTCAGTGCACGCCCGCCACTTCTTGTATACATGTTGCGCCATCTATTAGGTCGTTTCAAATACTGCCGCTACTCTTATGAGCGATCACTGAAGGAAGTCTCGGTTTAAAGTGCGAGTTCTAACTGTAACGGTTGAGGTTTAAGACCAAGCAATTCTGAACATTTTACCAAGCGTCGTGACTTTTTACTGCACAAATGTTTTCTCGGATGAAGTGTGCGCATTATTTTCGCAAATAAGAGTGATTTGGTATCTTTTAGGTTGACGTATGTACGGGGGGCCACCTTTCACAACGTTTAATTGCGCTGTACGTGGCAGACTTGTAACTGCATAGGAACGCGTGTCGTTAACAGAATCGTTCCTAGCACGCAGTGCGGATTCGTTGAACCACCTCGTGGTACTTGTCATAATTTATCCAGGAATGAATTTGTTTTTGCTTCAGTACATTATGCTGACGATGTCCGAAACCTTACTGAGCTTCATTGAAGTGGTAAAATTTGGAGCCTGCCGTAAAAAAAAAAAGTAAGGACATTGTAGCCATGAACTCAATGCCTTGACTGTAATGTTGCCGGAAAAATATAGTTCACAATTATGAATAAGACGGTGAGGTATACATTTTACCGTAATTTTCCTGGTCCAGCTTTAGAGCGCATGCGAATTTCGTTTCTGACGGGTTCATACCGCTCTCTATATGTAATATTCTGAAGTAATATGTTGGCGTAACCATCGGTACGTAGAGCAGTGAAACGGGACTTTGCGTTGGTAGACTGGTTAACATTGAAATTTATGTGCATGCTTCTCTTCTAAAACAGCCTTCGGATTAGAAACCTGTTTAGAGACTCACAAAAGGGGAAGAAAAATTTGAACCGCATAATGTTCGTATTGTAACGAGTGAAGACGAAAAAAAAACGCACTATTTCGAGGCTTTGGTGTTCTATTTCAGTGGTCACTAGATATTTTTCCATCGCGATATTTGTTTTAAACAGTTTGTTTTTACATATCCCATTAAAAATTTTCCGGTTCAATGTTGCCGCGCTGATTCTGAAATTTTCGCTGTAACCAGATGAAGCTACTTTTTTTTTTCAATGCAGAACGCTTTTCTGATATGGCACCAGGAGACGATTTAGCTCTTATAAAAGTGTGAGGTGATATAAATTCAACAACAAACGCAGGAGTAAAAAAAATTGGTTTGCACGGAATAATCTTCAAATTAGTCTTGCCAAGTTTACCTAGTTTACTAGTCGCCAGTTTTGTACAAATACTGCAACTAATTCGCAATTAGATATTTATCTTGCTTCTTATCGGCTCACTTTCATGAACTTCGCAGTGGTTTTTTTCTCTCTGGCTTCTTCTTGCCTACATGTCCTCTTAGCTCGCTCTTACAAATCCTTAGCTCACCCTTCAAACCTCTCAAAGTTAAGCTTAGATTTCGTATTCTAGGCTTGCTTTGACTGTTTTCTGGAGTCTGGCTGACTACAGACAAAAATTCACTCATCTCCACGAAGTGAATCATGACGAGTGGGAGAAGCACTGGGGATCGTTCTTACCGTAAATCACCCGCGGTTACCGTAAATCACCCATGGCCCACTCGCGCATGTAATTGAGTGAGAACGCGTGTGTACAGTATATACAACTCCAATCCAATCCAATCCGATACAATTCAATTTAATCCAATCCCATCCAAATTCAATCCAATCCATTTCAATCCATTTCAATCCAATCCTATCCTATCCTATCCTATCCTATTCGATCCGATCCAATCCGATCCGATCCAATCCAATCCAATCCATTCCAATCCAAATTTAATTCAATCCAATCCTGCAACCTTTTAGGTGGGTTGACATTTGCATATTCGGTTTATAACACTGTTACACCGACGCCAGGGCACGGACAAAGCGAGGTCCTAAGGTGCTTCGCACCTAATAATGAACTATTGCTTAATCCGTACTGCATTTCATTTCGCCTTTAAAAATGCTCTAATCATACAAAGGGCCCGCGTGTCATCTGGACCCCTCAATCAATAACAACATGTTTACTCACAACATTTGTGGCATCGTGGTGGGCCGGGAGCGCTTGCATGCGGAAGCTGCGTGGACTCCAACGCGGGTTGATGATGAGGTACTGCAGCTGCTCGTTGAAGCTCATCTCGTGCAAAAACTCGTGTAGGTTGGCCTCAAGATCCTTCTTGAGTACGTGTCCTTGAAAGTTGAGTCCGAACCCCAGAGTGTTGTTGAAATACGTCCTGTCAAACTGCAGAAGAAACAGAACCGTGTCCGGTATGAATCGCCGCCTGCAGTTCATTTTAGTGGCAGTGTTACGCCGCTGCCGTAGGATTGGGGACGCCGATTTTGACAACCGCATAGAACGTATTTTGCATGTTACTCGCCCCGACGCGCTAAAGATCCGCAGGTGGTCAAAATTAATCCGGAGCCCTCCACTACGGCATGCCTCCTCGCCTGCGTTGCGTCGGCGCGTTAAACCCTGCAATCAATCAATACTAGCCTCGACGTCTCAACGAGTTCTTTTAAAGCAAAGGCTCAGCCAGTGCTTTGGTATCCTCAGATTCCTTTCCTTGATTACAAAATTTCAAGTGGATATTTCATAGCCACCCAGTTATGTATTTTTCGACTGGTTGTTCCAATGCCACACAAAGCCTTCCTTTCTGCTGCGCAGGGTGCTATCGAAGCTGCGGTTCGAATTTAGCCAACGTTAAAGCAAGACGTGACAAATTTGAGCCCATTCTGTGAGTCGGGCAATGCGGAATTAAGAATTATGAATGTGGCTCGCGGGAAGCGCAGGGCCTTTGCTTTGTAGTGCTTCTTGAAATAAAGAATGAAACAACAAACAGTCATGCGACTATTCGGCGCTAGCTCTCTATTCGGCTGCGGAGAGTTGGAGTCACGAACTCATGCAGCGACTGTACAAAAATAAAGGACGCTGTGCGCGTGAGTACAGCGTCCTATTATTTTTGTACATTTTCTCTATTTATGCCGTATTTTTGTTCTATTCTCCTAGAGGCCTCTAGAACATTACGGTTACAGGCGTGCCTCTGATTGATCATAAGGCCTTTTTCTACTTTCTAACTTTTTCTTCTGCTTCGTAATACCCGTTTTGTATACTTTTATAGTTTGTGCAGTTTCTGTAACCATCACTTAACTCTAATTCGTCCTATTTTTAGTTGCCTCTTGCATCTAATGTTCATGTTCTGCTGCTTGTAAAATACTCCGCCTTATGAAACATAAATTGCTCTCCCTGTTTGTCCTACGAATCAAGGCTTTGTTTCGTTCTCTTCGCTACTGCTGGCTAAATCCGCGTATCACACAGCCACTCCCTCCCCAGTGGGGACCTGTGGAGTCAATGGGATCGTTTTCTACGACGAGTGGTCCACCAATTCCACTTGGCAGCGCCCTTTGAAATAGTGATACTTGGACACAAGTTCTCTTCAACCCATCAAGCCACGGAGTGTTCCGCAATAGACCATACCACGGGTTGAACGATTGAATTCCCGGCCATACCGATGGTATTGTTTTCAGTGGGAAAGCCTTATCCCCAAATGTTTGTTCTCATTGGGTGACTGTGCGTACTATATTTTCGAAGTGGGGGACCGTAATGCAACCGTAATGCACTGATACTACCACAACTACTACTGCTACTGCTATTAATAACAATAATCATAATGACCGCCACAATCGCGCACTTTTAAGTGCATTGGTACGAGCAAGATTCATGCCCAATAGTGTTATTGCCAGCACGAGGATAAACTCGCTTCTTTAAAGGGGTACTCATGGCATTGTTGGCATAAATTATGAGTCCACAGGTAACCGCATCCCCCTGAAAATATCTGTGGGATATTTTAAATGCCTTCCCATGCTGGCGAATTCGAAACACCTCAAGAATGTTTCAACACACTGCGATTTTGCATTTTCTTTACTTGTAAAATAGGGTTTCTTGTGGGATGACACACTTTTGTTTACCAAAATTCTTTTTTTTTTCTCATCGCTGACTTTTTCCTGGCCATTGCATGCCCCAGGGCAAAAACAGTGTATACAGACCACCACCTTAACTGGAAATATGCGTCCAAATCTTTCTTCCCTCTGCTTAAATTTCTTCAAATTTTGAATGCGTATTTTAATCAACAAAACTTTATCAGTGCTAGAAAATTCTCGTTATAACGAAATTGCTCTATTCGAATTTTCACTTATTTCGAAGTTTTCCACTGTCCCTACTAGAGCGAAGCCAGATCAAATCATTCCTGCTTTTAACAAAGTATTGCTTATAATAAAGTCAGTTTCTTGCCCCGATGACTTCTTTATAAAGGGAGTTTGCTGTATCTGCATTTTGCATAGGACCCAAACCGTCACCGTGCATAATGAATTCCCTGCTCATACATAGCAGAAACAAGACCACGTCCTGTGAGAGGCCAGAAGTTCGCACACTCACGTGGTAGAGTTCTTCGTTTCCATAGAGCGTATAGCCAGGGAGCTTAGGAGGCTCAATCGAGCTCCGGTCGTACGGCAGCTGGAAGCTGTAGGGGACGAAGTGGTAGCTGAAGAGGTCGATGGGAAGCGACAGCGGCCGTCTGACGCTGAGTTTGCGCCGCGCCGGGTCCAGAGTCAGCGTCAGCTCGAGCGGCACCGAAGTCAGTTGGCGCGAGTCGTAGCCCGTGCCCAGTCCCGTGCGGTCGAACGTCAGCGCGAGACCCAGCATCTTGTACGATCGGGACTCGTGCCTGCACCGACGTCGTACAACACAAGGTTGTAGGGATTGTCAACTTCATTTTGGGGGGAGCTAATTCGTCGACATGGGAGAAAACGCGCTCGAAGTAAAACCATTGAAGCAAATTTATTGAAAAATCCTGGCCCATCTCCACTAACGTGAAACCTGGGGAGGGCGTGGCATGCAGTGTATAAGTGTTTTCTTGGCGCACATAGCCTTTTTGCCCCCGGAGATGAAACCGTTGGTGGGGTAGAGGTATTCAGCTTTGCTGTAAGACTCGTGTCTTTGAAGCACGAATAGCTCTAGCGCGAGGCGTTGGAAAACGAGTGTTCCGGTGTTTTAGCACCGTGACTGCATGATACTACGACGACATGAGACTACGACAACGTGGGACGACGACATAAGACGCCGACAGCCTAAACCCCTACGGGGCTTCACACCTAAAAAATTCTGCACAACCAATCGCCGATTCCTGTCATCGACTCATTGAGATGCCGTTAGCATTATTTCGGTTGTGTGACAAATTTTGCTGATCAACTGACTCCTTCATCCGCCATTTTCTCTATTACTTTTACCCTTTTGCTATGAAGGTGAAAGTGCCCTTCCCCCTTTACCTTCCTCCTTCGCTCCTTCCGGTTTCTTCCACCACCCCTCCATTCCCTCCACCCGTCAAGGTTTGATGGCCAAAACGATGTCGTACCGCAGGAGATGGATAGACGGATCCGGGCGACCAAACACTCTTAAGTTTGAAGGAGCGACTGCCCCTTCCCCTTTCATTCATCCTGTCCGTCCTTCCACATTCCTCGGATTGAAGAGGAAACTTCAACTGCGTGTTTCCTGCTCTAACCATCCCCTGTATTCGTCATGCCATCGCCTGTTCAGTAACACCCTTTCCCGTCCACCACTACCTCCCTCACCCACCCGCTTTCTTCTCCTTTCTTTGAATGTTAAATTGATGTCAAATATAAATGTCAAATTGATGTCAAATTGAATGTCAAATTGAAACCCATATACAAATAAATTAACAAACTGGGTCAGAGCCCAGGAATGTCAATAGCACTGCAATGCTAACGTATCCGATGCTTTGCGCGTTCAGGTTGCGTGCCCCATGCATCGAACATTGAAAGCCGGATTGCGTGTCTGTTGCTTTAACAATTCATCTAACGAGGAGGCTGTTTTCACCACTTTCTGGTGCATTTATGTGAATGTGCGTCTATCCCACGCTCTGGGGGTGGTAGCCAGCACCACTCCGGCCACTTGGAGAGGAACGAGACCGTCTTTTGAACACCCTGGCCTTTACAACAGCGTCTGCAATTAGTGATGAATAGCTACAGGAGGTTGACGCTCTTATCCTACCTATGATCGTAAGATGGGAATGTAGAGGGCCTTCTTACACGTAATGGCGCTTGAAGTCGACCACAAACTTGCCGTCCTCGGTGTGGTCAAAGTCCAGCCTGGGTCTGTTTCCGTACGTGAATTCGGCTGTCTTGACGTCGAAGTAAGTGGGGAAGCCAAGTTCTGTTGGCACGAGCACGATCAGGTCCTCGCTGAGACGGAATTGCTTAGAGTGCACCTCTTCTCCGAGTGCTTGAAGAAACGCGGCCGCCGGGGGCGCTGCAGGGCCAGGTGATACCGCTTTATTAAAAGCTTTAGCCCTCTGATGCCCAAAACTTTATTTTAGGGGCGAAGCACCTTAGGACCTCACTTTGTCCCGGGCTTGGCGTCCGTGTACACAGTGTTGCGCATGCGGGAGGAGCATTGTATTGGATTGGATTGGATTGGAATGAATTGGACTGGATTGCATTGGATTGGAATCGTATATACTGTACACACGCGTTGTCACTCATTTACATGCGCGAGGGGGCAATGCCACGGGTGATTTACGGTAAGAACGATCCCCAGTGCTTCGCCCACTCGTCATGATTCACTTTTGGGGAGATGCATGAATTTTTTTTTTACTTAAGCGTGCTAGAAGTTTTTTTTATGATCTAAAAGGGCTTCTGACATCACAAATATGAAGACAGAGAAACATTTGGTTGATTAGGACGGGCACTAGGACACACTGAGCACTGGTTGCCCATATATCACTTGAGCAAGAGAGCTACCTCGATCACCATGATTTATGGTTCAAGTGAAGACAACAACGTAAAGTTTGTATTGCTACCCGCCGCGGTGGCTCAGTGGCTAAGGCGTTACGCTGCTGAGCACGAGGTCGCGGGTTCGATTCCCGGCCGCGGCGGCCGCTTTTCTGATGGAGGCGAAAAGCAAAAACGCCCGTGTGTACGAGGTTTCGGCACACGTTAAAGAACCCCAGGTGGTCAAAATTAATCCGGAGCCCTCCACTACGGCGCGCCTCATCGCCTGCGTTGCGCCGGCGCGTTAAACCCTACAGTCAATCAAATCAAAGTTTGTATTGCTATCATTTGTAATAACAACGAAGTTGCACAATTTCGTTTTCCTGTCGCTAGCCCATTGAGCCACCCGGGCTCGATGAGAGTTGACATGCGTAAACAATTATTTTTTTAGCACTCGGAAGTACGTGCTGCCCTCACTTCTTTATTGATTGATTGTAGGGTTTAACGCGCCGACGCAACGCGGCGATGAGGCGCGCCGTAGTGGAGGGCTCCGGGTTAATTTTGACCACCTGGGGATCTTTATCGTGCGCCGAAATCTCGTACACACGGGCGTTTTTGCTTTTCGCCTCCATCAGAAAAGCGGCCGCCGCGGCCGGGAATCGAACCCGCGACCTCGTGCTCAGCAGCGCAACGCCTCAGCCACTGAGCCACCGCGGCGGGTCCCTCACTTCTTTAATTTTTGAAGGTCCGGGATCCTTTGTCTGTCGATAGATGGAGTTCAATCTCGAAAAAAAAACACAGAGTGCGAGAAAAAAAAATAGTTTGAGTTGTTTCTCCTGAGCAACACTGGTCATCAGAGTTAATAATTCCATGTGCACTCAACGAAAGTCCGTCTTTAATGCTTGATGTGTGAGACATTATACCCATACTAAAATACTATTGATAAGGGCCCTTGGGCTTCCATATTTTCATATAAAACCGCTTGTATTGTCCGTAAAATTGCCTTGGCAGCAATGTAGCGGTGTATAATTGCGAAGAAGACATTAAAGGGGCGCTTTGTGTATCATTTCATAGGGATGCACGGTGTTCTGGGAAGGTATTTGATGAAAGGCACTTGGGATCGTCTGGTGCCTTCCCACTTTGATATCAGGCTGCTTACCTATATTGCCACTAATTCCTTCGTAGCAACACACATGTGTTCAGCAATGAAGAGGACTTTAAAGTGTTCATGGCGGATTGGGTTAGGCATTTATACTGCAATTCCTATTTGGAGAGTTTCTGAAAAAAATTCCGTTTGCAGCGTTCTAAACTCGCTAGATCTCACCTAGTTTGACTTCTTTGTTTGCTCACTAAAGGTAATTTGCGGCGAAAGTGACATTAGAAGCGCCATGCGGCCTTTTTTAGTTGAAGAGCTTTAACCGATCTCTGGAATTTGAAGAAACCGAAGGAATTTATTTTCTTTCTGTTTTATGCGTGGTAGGCCAAGTCTGAGAAGCGGGGTACCTGCTTTCGTGGCAGGTATAAGGCAATACGTGACTATACCCATTATTTTCTGGCTAAGTAGAGCAGTTTGAATGAATAGAAGAAAGCAGCAATAACGGATTTTTACATCATCTAAATTATTATTCTCGCGCCAATTGTAAGTATACAGAGCGGCAACTCGTAAGCCCAAGAAGAAAGTAGCTGCTGCAAAGCATGGGGTCGTTCAGCAGTGCCAAACGAAAGCACATTCTGAAACAAGACCAGGCCAAGATGTGACTGGTACACAAGAATAATTTCGGAACTATAGGTGCAACCAATCTAATTTTACGTACACTTACACTTAGAGCGTGTTCTTATTGAAATGTAGTGCGAAACATCACAACATAAAAGAAGCGAGGCAAATACGTTCCAATGCAACAGCGCGCCAACACGGATTTTTCAAAAAGTCAAACACCCGCGGCAATTTGCGAGAATTTAGGTCCCTGAAAACACACTGCAATTATCCACTGTCATATTTGTAACCGGGAATGAGTGATACAGGTTTTCACGCTTTCAAAGGCTGGTGATTTGCCACGCGACGCAGTTGAAGCGGTGTAAACGCATTGGGTATCACTCTATGAAAATTCAAATTGCAATTCAAATTAAAATTTATTCAGCAACGTACACTAGTGTATTAACATTGGTGGGGAATTTACAGAAGGAGGCCCCAAGGTTTGCGAACCGCACGCGGGACCTCCGATGCTAGTTGTTTTGGAATGCCAGCTTTCCTGCCACAGCCTGTTGCTGCAACTGAATAATCGTCCATCTTTATTCTTAGCGTATTAAGCTTTGCATATGAGACGCCAAGGTCAATCGAGTTGGATATTGGCTACATGTTGGCTATTGGCTACATGTTGGCCACATCGGCTACATGTTGTGTAGCAATATTGGCTACATGTTGTGTGGGCGCGATGCATGCAGGGAAACCTAGTCCTTACCATCAGATTGAATTCCTGCGAGCAGGGACTCGTCGAACTGCAGTAGCTTGACCGAATTTCCAAACAGCCAAAATGACAGTCGTCCGTAGAGCGGCTCATATTCCCGGTCGGCGATAGGTAGCTGCAAAGGATTTTGAATACATGCGCATCAACAGCAGCCAACCCTTGCAATTTCTCCACTTCGAAGTTTTTGCTCTTTTACAGCATTTTTTTCTTGCAATTGTTGCAAAAAAATGCTGTAAAAAAATGCTGTACATACGCGGAAATTTCTAATTTCAAGTCTGTAGTATACGCCTAAACGCAGCTTCCGAGACGAAGTTTCTCCTCACACATAAAAAAAGGGAAATGGAAACATAAAAAAGAAGTGATCCAAACTGGATTCCACAAAATTACATTGATATCAAAATGTGCTGAAGTTGTACTGTTAAGTAGAGATGAGGGGGTGGTGTAAACGTCAAAAATTTGCTTTCTATATTTTACGCACGCAGTCTAAGTCGGCCCATTTTAGCGTGCCGTGCCACAGCCTAGAATAGTAGCTACACTACATCATGTTCTCAATTCCGTATCCGACGAAGCAGTGCTTATGCGCCTATGGGATATATATGCCAGCGTTCTTTCCAGTTTAGAACCTTTTACCGTACCACTAAGGTGCACGTTTACTGCCGTTTTCTTGACCTTAGACTTTGTTTTTGTCGTCCATATGTGGCTAACAGCAAGCCACTGTGTCACACTTCAAGATGCCAAACACTCAGCCAATGCTCGTACTGTCCGTTTCACGAAAGCTGCGTATCGTATCTGCCAATGAGGAGACAGTGGACGGGGCGCGACAATCTAATAGGGCGTTCGGACGCTTAGGTTGGTACTTCATGTTCCTCCACAGCATGCACGTCGGCGTTGCCAGCTCCCAGAAGAAACACACGAACGATGAGCTTAGGACTACTTTCTTCCGCGCTGTCTTTTTAGTTCTTACCTATAACAAGTCACGTTCCCCCACTGCACGAGCGTTGTCTGCTGCGGCTAAAAGGAGGAAGCACTCTACTGACCGTGGGATTAGTTTTCTCCGCGCAATGTCTCTAGCTTTTTTAGGGTAAGCTACAGTGGCCGAGGTTGTGCAGTTGCGCGTGGACCTTAAACAGCTGTGCTGCGCAAGCGCGAGGAGCATTGCATTGGCTTGGATTGGATTTTGATTGGATTAAAATAGATTGTATTGGATTGGATTGGAAATCCAATCCAATTGGAGTACGGGGGTGTAGAGAATTGGGTCTGCACATTCGCCGGTCTGCACATTCCAGAGGAGTGACGTAATAGCCGCGGCAGACGCACTGGCGCTGGCGCGCGCCCAGCTGTGCGCCTCCGTTGCGCGATAGCCAAGTTTGACGGTGCGCCGGAGCCGCTTGATAGCCGTTTCGCGTGGCTCCTGGAGACCCGTGCTGCGCATGCGCGAGGAGAAGTGACTGGACTCAACTGGACTGGATTCGATTGGATTGGATTGGAAATCGTTTTAGCAGCAGTAAGCATGATAATCAGCTAATCTTAGACAGCCAGGAAAGCTAAGAATAACCAGCTGACCCTTAGCTCACGCTACGTATATCCTGGCATAGCCGAGCTAAGCCGCTGATAATTATTACGTACGCCTGGCAGCTTCGACAGCGCTGCACGTAGGCCTCAGTTGGCGGAAACCGGAATCTTGTTCGCGTGAGCGTGTACTAACGGGGTAGCAATTTCTTTTTCCCGCCCCACAGTCGCTCACCGCCTGTTCGATGTGTTTCCGGTTCGTCTCCGAGGCGTCCCGGGTGAAGCGACGTCTTCCGAGTACGTTCCAGAGGTTCCTCGTGGATCCCGGCTGTGGGCCTAGGAAGGCGTTGACCAGCCGGTCGAGACCCCAGCCTTCGAAGGCAAGGGCGAACACGTTGTACACGTTGCCGGCGCCGTACGCCTGGGTGCTGATGTAGACGGCGTTGGGCAGGAAGCTGTCTTCGGAACGGGCGACGGACACGAAGGTCTGGCCTCCCACGTCGAACTTGGCTGCGATATCGTCCATATCACGGCTTTTTAAGCAGCGTCAGTATAGACCAATACTGTGGTATGGTGGTATAGTGTACTGGTATAGTGGTATAGGGGTATGGTGGTATGTGGTATAATGGCAGAACTTCTTATTGAGACGTCACGATGACGAAAAAGGATGAGAGGGGTTGGAAACTTTGAAGAAAATGCAATCTTCAAGAAAATGGCATGGTGTCAGTACATTACATAAGGTAAGAGTGTAGTAAGATGGTCCAGTTGGTACGTTGGCATCTTGGCAAAAGCGCTCGTCTTGTTCTTTTCGTTTATTCCCCCTCCCCATTTTTTTGCAGTGTTGCCAAGATTTAAATACAGTGAGTCTGCTGAAGCAATAACATTTCTCCAATACTGAAATATAATGGCTGATTTAGAAAGTACGACCAGAACAAAGGTTTGGTCCGAATCCTGGGTTCTGCGTGCCGGAGCAATGACCATGCGGTAACCGAAATAGCTACATAAATCTTTGGTATCTTTGTGGTGATGCGCCAGTACTTCAAAGAGCTCTGTAACTTATCAGTACTTGGCCACTGCCAGTAACCGGTAATCGCTTTGGCTGCGACAAAACACCACAGCAAAAAATGCACTTGCACATGTATATGAAGAGCTATATAGTGCGCATATCTAACCAGAGGACAGATGTCAAATGAGGTTTGCACCTACAATGTCTTCATGCCAGCACTTCACGTGTCTCTTTCCTCAGTATACATGCCAGGGAAGTTCTATTTACGGAATTTGGCCGTGAGGCCCGCCGTAGTGGAGAGCTACGGATTAATCGGGGTCCTTTAACAGGCGTTGAAATCACGGCACGCGGATGTTGATGCATTTCGTCTGCATTACAGATACAACCACTGCGCACGGTAACCTCGTGATGGCTCACCAGTTATGACGCGATGTTCCTGAGTGCGGGGTCACAACTTGGTTCCTCTTTTTTTGGAGAGGAGGAGGAGGAGCAGGAGTAGGAGAAACAAGACACGTCCTCTTTTGCGAAACTTGGGGCATCTCACACATGCCCAGTCGTACAAATTATTTCCTAGCCCTCCACTACGATTCAGCTAGCATACACAAATCGGGCGCTTTTTACTTTTTATTATGAACTCCAATTTCAGTCTTCAAAATGCTTTCAGAAAGATGTCGAGTAGTGGGAAACTCTCGTTTGTTTCCAAACCGTAAGGCACTCGATGTCATACCGGCTTCAATTTCGGACTGCTTATTCTTCCTAAATTACGACTTCCAAGTGGAAAGTTCTACGCCTTTACTTTCTCCAATTTAAAGACAAACTTTTCAGCGCTCTCCGGCGGCATGCTTGCGAAAATCATTTTGGGGTATTTTGCATGGTGCAGCGAAAGCTGTTTCTTGCACCACTGGGCAATATCTAAACTGACAAACTCCCAAGCTCAACGAGCGAAAAAATCACACGTGAATATACTTACGAGTATACACCGAAGACATGTACACAGCTGACTGTGTGATGTCCGCTGGTCTCGACAGCCGAACCCGGTTTTCCCACAAAGGTACGACGTAGCGAAGCTTCTCCGCCCTGCCAAATGCACAACCATCATCATCATCGTTGTCATCATCGTCACCCTACTCAGTCCCACTGCAGGTCGATGGCCTCTCCCATTAACCTCCAACCGCTCCTGTCGTGCGCTGCTCGAGTCCATTGTCTGCCCCCGAGTTTGCCATCGAGTAAATGGCCTTCCCCTTCTTCTAGATCCTCCTTTAGGTACCCACTCTGTTTTATTCGCAAAATGTCCGCAAATCTGGAGCAACTAATTTCATCCAACCGTCCCTCGAACAGCATGTGATGCCGATTTCGCATGATCATAAAAACCGTCTTCGCTGATACGTATGTTGCAATTTCGCCGTGATAGATCACAGCTTTTACAAGTCCTTCTTTGCTTAAGTTTTGAAACACAGTTCGCGACTCCGGAACACGTCTAATGTAATTATTGCCGCTGTTCTTTTGTTACGTGCTATAACGCCTAATTTCAATGCGAACAGGGGGACCCGGCTAACTTGGTGTAGCACGGGCAACTTACGTTTGGTTACTAAAAATTGCTGTTTTCAGCGTTCCGCCGACGAAACATGGCAACCTCAGATGGTTCACGAACTTGGGAGTACGGGCGCATGCTTTCACAGCGGCCTTTCGTGCTCGGCAATTTTGTTATTTTTCAGTGCCCAGGAGGTCACAGAGGACGCATTCGAAAGCCACGTGCTCCGTTCGCATCTAAATGTGGGACGACAGCACGTCGTAACCAAAAGCCATAATTCGTATGCGATAAATTTCACATATCATTGGCGTATTAAACGCCCTACTTCGCAATTCCGCGTAGATTTTATGCACGTTATTTATCATTATCATTATCATCACTACATTACTCTGATGGAGGGCACTGCTATAGATGACACATGCGAGCTCGCCCGGCCGTTTCCGTACATCCCCCATGCTCTAGCTAAAAAGAAATGAAGGAAGCTAAAAAGAAATGAAGGAAGCGTAAGACTTGAAGGTCGCGAAGCTGTACGCAACCTTCACGATCATCTCGATAGTTTAGGTCCACGATTGTGGTGGATTTGCTTCTTCTTTGCTGCCGCGACGACCTTTACTATATATTTGTTGTTATAACGCCAAAAAAGACGCAAACCGAAGCAGCAGAACGAACGAACTGAACGCGCACACTTAAACTAGGCGCCCGCAAGTGCAACGTGTGCCCCATCACGTGTTCTGTGTCGAGGGGCGTGATTCCTCTTCCCACAGTCACAGCCGAGTGAGTAAGCGGCTTGACTCTCAGATGCTAACTCACGCTCGTACCCGAGTGGGTAAGACGATTATCTCAAACTCCGTTGATCTAGCAGATACAAGTTGTAATGCTGCCGGTGCCGCCGAGTTATTATTTTTATACTGTTATGCTAAGTTTTTGTGAAATGCCGGAATCAATAAATTGCTAAACAGCTTCGATGTTAAAAAGCGAATGTTCTCACAGTTCCCGGTCGCAGGGGAAGTCCGAGCTGAGGATTCCTCGGAAGAAGCTGCTGACGTAGGAGACGAGCTGGTCGCTGGGCTCGTCGATGAGGCTTCGGGCGATGTGTCGCAGGACGAACAAGTCCGGGTCGCTCAGCAGTATGTTGACGAACGCCCCGATTCTCACGATGAGCGGCTCGCTCGTGTTCTCGTAGATGGGCAGCACGATAGAGCGCACCTGCGGTAATGTACAGCCGTTGTCTTCTTACTGCGCAGTACTTTGGGGCCCGGCACACGGCCTTCGCGGCGGTGAGGGCGGTGTCCTCGTAACCGAGCGAGCGAACGAGAGACACAGGCAGAAAGAAAACAGTGGAGGACTGCGGCGGAAGTGTGAGGGGGAGGGCGGCACGCGCGGCTATTGCGTCATCTCTCTCACTACCTCCCCTCACACTTGCGCCAGAAGCTCCGCCTTCGTTTGTGGCTCATTCGAACGACGTGATATTTGCACGGGAGGTTCAAACAAAATTTACAACAACATGCTCGGCGGCGGCGACGCACTGCGAAATAACGGTGGAGCAGCGCGCGCCGCCGTGCGTTCGCTGATCACGCGATCACTTTCTGAGTCGCAGCAGCTATGCACCGTGACCGAGAAGACTGCAGTTCGCGCTGCGCACAAATTTCGTAATAGGGAGTACAGTAATCGTCAGTGTTTTTTGTTTTTTTTTTGTTCTGCCGAACGCTAACGCCGCCTGTAATCGCCCCACAATTTAGGCAGCCCTGCGGTAACACACGTAGGGTCAGGCGAATACTTTCGACGTTGGGAGGAAGCAGTCATTTCGAGAAAACGAAATTGTTTACTGTGATCGGGATTTCGAGTGACAACTCTAGCGTAACCGGGTATTGTGAATGACAGGCAAAGTGGAGGCCTGGTACCGGATGAACTACATCATTCGACGGAATCGAATAAAGGCAATCTGCATCTATAGTCGCGGTTACATCAGGTGGATTTTAATGGCTGTGAAAGTGTGATTTATGCGCAATGTTGTTGACAATTTACACCACTGTAGGAAGGCTGCGATGCGTATACAGTCAAACCCGATTATAACGAACCCGGATCGAGCGAATTATGCTATATATCGAACAAAGAAAGATAGGTTATGAAAATACACGCGAAACATATTCCTTATAACGAAGTTCACATCTGATAGATCGAACTCGGCACGCCTAGAATTGCCTCCAAAAGACAAGGTCTCAGAGCGGCGATCGAGATGTTCATTGGCTGAGATGGAGATTTTGAGCCTCCCATGGAGCGACGTGACTCCCGGCACTTTCCGTTAATGTTAACGACGGGACTGACTCACGATTAAACCCTCCAAGTCAGCGAGTCCGGACCAAGATGGAAGCATCGGCGAACTGTGGGTAGAGCCCGCCAACGTTCCCGATGTTGTGCTTAAAGCAGTGCCCTTCGAGGATTGCCTGAGTGTCGACGACGACGTTGCCCTCACTGTGAGCCCCTCGGACGCCGACACCGTCGCCGATGTCATGGCTGCTAACGCTGCTGGAACTACGGGGGATGCGGGGGATGTCGCGAGCGGAAGCCGTCCGATGCTTAATGAAGCGCTTTCGTCAGTCAATGTGCTCCACCAATATTGCTTAAATATTGAAGGACACAGACTGCAACTGATGCAAATGATGTCTCATGTAGAGAATGCTCTGCTAGTTGACGCCGACAAAGCGAAAGTGAAAACAAGAATCACCGCTTTTTGGGAAAGTAGGTAGTTACAGCGGAAAATAGCTTTATTGCTTGCAATAAAGATAGTTTTCTGTATGGCAATGGGCTACTTTATTATGTTCGTTTCTGCCTGCGGGGATGGCAGGAGGAGGGGGGTGGTGGTAGGGGGGTCATGCGTACTGCGAGCTGGTAACAAAAACTCGTTATTGGCGGGTTCGGTTATTTCGAACTACTGGATATATCCAACTAATCATGAGGCATATTGCAGTTCGCTATAACTGGGTTTGACTGTATAGCGAGGTATTCGCTGTGGTGTTTTAAAAGAGTAGTGAAACGAAATTTTAAAGCTGAGATAACTATGTAAAATGCTTTCTTTTTATCACGAGATATCTCCCAGCAAGTTTCAACAGTAGCCGTTAAGTATAACATATTTTAAACGCATTTTAATCTCTTCCCACACGAAAAAGCCCAGAGCCGGCCAGCATGATATCATCTGCTACTTGCCCCAAATTGGCGACGTCGGGGCTCCCGTGACGTGCCCGACCCGCTGGCTGCGGTTGGCGCGCGCTGCTCTACCTTGTGTACATGTCACGATTTTAGGACTGACATTATTCTGCCCGGGCGCGCGGGGATGGTGAGGACCTCGGCCGGCCTGGGCGAGCGCGTGCGCTCACTCGCGCGAGCGTCCAGACCGGCAGCGGTGCAACAAGAATGGTGACGTCAGGTGCTACCTCCTGTCATGGCGGCCGCTCGGCGTTCGTTTTGTCGAAACCAAAACTGACACGAATAAGCGACGCCGTAAATGATTGTTCACTCTGCGATCAACCGTCTAATGTGCCATTCTATGATTAGTGGGCTAATAGGCACCCATAGCAGCGGAAAAAACGTAACTCGAAACCTTCGCGTCTATACTCCTTTAAACAAAAACAAGTTAAATGGTGCGGATTACTTAACGGGGGCCCCGACTGCAGCATCCGAGTATGCGACGATTTCAGAATTTTCTTAATATCTCCAGGACACTTTCCAGAGCGTGCACACCGCAGTTGAGACGATGTTCGGCCGAAGACATGTTAGGGTAGACGTAAAGCGCTTTCTGCTTAGCAACGTAAGCCCGAAATCGCCGTGAATATAGAGTATCATTATAACTAATGTTAGCGTCCTATTTAAAATGATGCAGCAAAGGTCAGCATAGTAAGCCACGTCAATAGCCAGATAAGGAATAGAAAGGAAACCTATTCGATGCAGTACCTCGATTCTCCATCAAAGTTTGCAATGTAGTGCAAAGTACTGTCTAGCGATGTGATTCTAGTCACACCGGAACGCGGTGGTAATACCGGAGTCAGTCAGCCCTTTCTGTACCTGTCTAATCCCCGCTAATACTAGAGCTCCCGGCGTCAGCTCGCGGCCAAGAATTCTTGAGTCTGGCTCTTGATGTTTTTCGCGTGTAAAAAAATTGACTGCCAAATACGATACTCCCTAATGCGAAATTTGAGCGCCTGCGCGAACCGAAGTCTTCTCGCTGACGGCGCATGCCTTAGCGTCTCAGGAAGTGATCGCCTCATCAGTGAACGCACAAGACGGCGCGTGCTACACTCTGGCGTTCTCTGTTAGCAGGCTCTTCGGGAGCTCTAACCTCGCAACGCAAGAAGCCGTTACGGACAGAGCCCTGGACGTCGCGGGGGCCCTTTGGGCCTCCGCCACCCGCCTACCCTGAACCCTATGCAAAATAAAGTGGCTCTACTACTACTACTCGTAGAGCGTGCACCCGCCGGGCGGCATATCTCGCTGCCGCTTCTGCATACCACCCTCCCCCTCACAATTTTGCCATACTTTCCTCTTCTGCTTTTCTGCTTGCTCTATCTCGTCATCTTCGGTGCACCCTTCGTTCGCGTGGTTACAGCGAGGCCGACGGCGACGCGAAACCACAAGAGTGGGGGCTTTACATCTGCGGTCTCAAACGTTTCGGGTCGTGGTCTAAGAGAGCCAATAAAGCTCGTGAGCATAAATTGGAAGCGTATGTGCCCGCCTCGATGCAAATGTCGCTCAAAGACGACAATCTTCTGCCATCCCCACCTCCCCTATCTCCCACTTCCACACCTCATGCGGTTCCCGTTCCACTCCGCTCACAATTAATGCAACAGAGGTTTGCTCACTTAAAAACAAGCTTGCCGTGCTCACTAGGCAGGCTGCCTCGATTCACGCATCCGCCGTACAAGGTGGAAACACGTATACGTTGGCGCCGCCATTTTGTGTCACTCGCTCGCCGCAGCAGCAGCCATTGTAGCAAAACCGCGCTAAAATTATCGCCGCAGCGCAGTTTACTGGCGAAGAATGAGTCATCTTATCTGTTTCGCGTCGCTGGGTCTCGTGGGAAACGAAAGCAACGGCGCGCTGAGCCCGATGACGCAATAGCGGCGGCACGGGACCGTTCAAAGGGTGTCTCCACCCTGTACGGTGGCACTGGCATCGAGGCACCCTAGTGTTCACATCACTGGGGCGCCATCTGCTGGCATCTTGTGTTTCTGTTGTGCTTGGATCAGCTCGAGCCGGCATGTTTCGTTTAATTGTTTGCTTTTATCTTGCTTCTCTTCGACGCCGTTTTTCGGCGCGTAGTATTTTTGCTCATTCAACGTGGATTCCTAATTAACAGTACGCGGTTAATCGGTTAGTCCTGTTTATAGACTGGTCTATATATCGCTTCAAATATGGCTGAGGTCTCCTATACGCGGCAGAGTGTGCAAGTGTATGAGCCATGACAGCAGTGTCGTCAGTCCGGTGGAGTCCAGCTAGCATTTAAATACTTCATGTTCAAGCGCTCTTTCGCGCATTTCTTTTTTTTTCTTTTGTTGGGTGGTTGAATCGAGTAACAGACAGACATTTTCCTGTTTAGGCAGCCATGTTTCGGGGCTGGAGAAGCCAGAGAGCGGTACTCACGAGGCTGGGGTTCCTCGGCGCGGCCTGCGTGAGGGCCCAGAAGGCGGCGGCTCTGCGGCGCGTCGACTGGTGCTGCTGGGGGTCGACGAAGCGCTGCAGGTAGCGCACCGCACCGGCCGTCGCCAGGTTGCCGGCCACGTTGATGTAGTACACGACCCGCTGCTCCGCCTTGCCCTTCACGTCCGCGGGCGTCACCGAGTACTGGGCGACAACACCAACAAAGTGGACCGTTTCAGAAACCGTTTTACACCTTGTCTTGACGAGTTACTACTACTAGGTCTTGGGACATGCTTCGTGTTAGGTAGGTTTATCGACGTAAGTTAGGTGTATTAAACCTGTTTTATGTCTGCAATCAAATTGGACAAACTGTGGACATACGTCTCCAGAATCCAAACAGTTGATAAGGTGCCGCATTTGAAGTTGTGGTCAACTACCGTAATGTATGTGTCGTCATATCTGTTCTTTCTTTGCGCGTTTCTTCGCTAGGTTATGTTTATAGTGCGTGCTTGTGTTTCAGTTCTTTTTTTTTTTTGCCTTTCGCTCAATTAGCGCAGTCGCTATCAACACCAGCCTCACAGCATCTTTGTTTAGTCGTGGCGTGAGGTAGGTATTACTCACAAATAAGATTTTGCGATGGGCTGACAAAAAGACTAATTAAAGAGGTAAATTCAATTAAACTCAGTCTGTCCGTAATTCCTGTTGACACTCGTGTGGCTTTACCACTCTCACCCCTGCGTAGTCGTCTCGTTAAGTCCCCGGTTCGTCGTGGCAGAAATGGTCTTCCTATTCAAACTCTGTCGTACTTGAAAGGCGGGTTGTCTCTTTACTCGGTGGTGGAACATGATACGACGCTATCGAAAGTCTTAAAGGGACCATGCAACACTTTCGATAAGCGCTTTCATTCTTGCCTTCGCGTCTGGAACCACTGCGAAAGCAACAGTTATCGCCAGCACGGAGCGGCACTGCGTGATTTGCTCGTCGCAGCAGATCCGCCTTCCATTTCTGCTTTGTTTCTGTGGCTTTATTTTCAAAGTTGCTATCGAAAAGCGTTCATTGCTGCAACTGAATGAAAACCGGCCAACAGTTGCTACAGGGCCTTAGTGACGTAATTCGAGCAGTCGAATAATATCAAGACCTGGAAATAAAGAAAAATCTTTGTAGAGAGTTTACAAGTGATCTGATTGGGATAGAGCAGTAATCTTTGGCTGAGGTACTTTGCAACCGCCTAATCTAAGTACTACGTGTGTTGGGGGACTACGTTATACAAGCATGAAAGATTTTAAAACAAGTTGAAGAAGGGTTGCTGCGTCCCTTTAATACAAAATATAGTGCTTACGTTGAAGAAGAGCTCGACGATGTGCGGGGAGCAGAGTCCCGAGTCAGCCTCGAGTAGATTCGTCGAACGCTTGCACTTCGCCCCGCCCACCAGGCCGCTGAGCGTCAGCATGCACGTCGAGCGCAGCGGCTCGTTGGCAGTCACGAACTCCGAGTGGCACACGCTCTGAAAAGATATCGTCCGCGAAAGGAATTTCCTAAGTGAAAGAAAAACCTTGTTGAAAAATCGACCGATTAATTTATGTGGTTGCTATAATGGCACAACCACCCGGTCGGGGTCACTCCGGCCCGGCCATATTGCTTAGGCCTACTTTCTTCTCTCCATGCGGCAGAAACGAATTTTAACAGATAGGGTTAGGTTCTCTCCAATACCGGTTGTAAGGAAGATAGGCCGAATCGCCACTGTACTCGGGTGCAAGTTACGAACGGCGATAGTTCAAGTAGTGCATCACTCCGCCGTAGCGACGGACCCTGATGTCAACGCGGGCGCGCGTTTTGAAACGAGGTTGTGCTTAATGCGCGACGTGTTCGTTTTCACACCTAGTTTTATTGCAGTCGCTGCAGGGATTTATAGGCAGATTTAGTGCGACGAATCACGGAAACAACTCGTGTCACGTTCAAAACAGTTGCAGTAAGGAGCAACTTCCGTTGAAGTTCTTATAAGTTGTGCCCGAGTATATGGGCTGCGAACCTGCAAAACTGCGCGCACTTCGAGATGAAGACCTTACCGCGAGTTCGGTGACAACGCCAACGCTGTGCTCCTTGAGGTTTCCAGGAAGCTTGAGCAAAAGCCGGTCCGCTTCATCTGTACTCAGTTGCCCGGCCTTGATGAGCTGTAGTGCGAAGGCGACGTGTGGGTTGTTTCCCGCTGCCGCCAGCAGGTCTAAGAACGCGTTCCTGTGGGGTAAGTCAAATATCCGCGCTTGTCATCAGGCTCCCAGCACGGTCAGTCGAAGTTGTTGAGTGTTTTTTAACACGAAAGTGTTTCATTCCGGGATTCACGAAGATTTCTCTTACGTCATATCCGACACGGAAGTGACGCCAGTACAACGAAATAAGCGGCCTCTAAAGGGTGCACCCCTGCACACAAGGTCTTCTTGCGGGGAAGCAACCTTTAGTACTAAAGAGTACGCTGTACTAAGGGTTGTTCGTTTTCGGGTTTTATATTTTAACACGAAAGTGTTTTCTGCCGGGATACACCAAGATTTTACCGGCGTCTTATCCGTCACGAAAATGACGCCAGTACACCTTTGCCGAAGCGACCCGCCAGCAGGACGTCGCTCGCCAAGCACGCCCACAAGGCAGCGGCCGGCCCGCAAATTATGCTCAGCTGCAGATTTCGCTGCACATTTCACTTTCGTGTTTTGCTGATTCCTATGACAGAGAAATCAACCACAGTTTTTTTGTGTAACGCCCGACTCCTTCACAAACATTTCTATTTATTGATTCTCGTGGTCTGCTTGGGTGCTACTACGTTCATGTGGTAACCTGCTGCCGAAATTGCTACATGGCTTCCCGTCCGAACTTTCCGGTCGGCCTTTTTGTGATAGTAACTGCCCTGATTTTTGTTCTGAAACGAGCACTGAAAGCTCAATTCCCAGTATCGACACAAACTTTTGCAATTCCTATGCTATAGGCATACTTGCATTTCTAATCAGATTGAAGAGTACATAACGAAGCATTTCCACGTTATATACGGCAATCCCTGCAAACGTGAGATCATTAAAACTTATCAGTCCAACGCGTTTGCAGTAGGCGGACCCATACGGACTTTGTCGGAAGGGAGGGGGGAATGAGCGAGGATGGGGAGATTTAGGGGCGTGGTCACAACCGCGAAAATGGCGCCCGCTGGATAGATTGGCCGCAATTCACCAGCCGCACTACTTCACAGCCTTCAAAATTCGTCCAGAACTGCTCGACTTGTCGCAACGACGCACAGCTTTAAGGACATCACTTTTTCATAAACCTTATGATCACCCATTGCTTCATGACGACTCCTTTTCTTCACCAGCTGCCATTATTCATAGACACGACCATCCTTTCAAAGTGAAGCGTTTAGCATGCAATACTTTGAAATATTCACGTTATCGTTCCGCCAAGAATCGTTGACTGGAACCCAGTGCCATCACACATTGCCAACACACTTAAATTTAATCAACTAATACTCACGGAAGTTGTGAATTGAAAACAACACTATCGGTTTTTATTGTATGACTTCTGAGAGATTTTTCTTTTTATACAGAGATTTGTTTGTTGTTGCGTCTTCTGTGTTTATTTTTACGCGTTATTTCGAGCTAATATTACTTTGTCGTATTTGTGTTCACGCATGCGCTGTTCTTTTTAAGTTCTATTTCGCCAGTGCATGTTTTTGATCGTATGTTTGTTTCCATGCTGCATTGACCACCCCCTATGTAATAGCCTCCTGCGTGAAGGCCGTTAGGGGTACTTTGAATAAATAAATAAATGTGGGGCAAGAGCGGGAGGTCAGTGCTTCTTCACTGTCTACGTGTTCACCCAGGCACTAGGTAAAAAATAAAGATGCAGCAAATCCTCGTTATCGGAAGCCCCCAAAAGTGGAAGCTGAGCAACGTGAAAGTTTGGGCGAGTTGGGGATGAATGTTGAACCATAGCGCAAACAACAGACGACAGGACGACAGTGAGAGGGTAATTAAAGCGGAGAGTTGGGCGATTTGGTTACTGACGAGCGTGTGTTCCGTCTTTTCGTTCTCAGTCCAGTGTTAAAGTTCGCTAGACGTATGAGTTCATTAGCAAGAGTACCTACTTGTGTGCACTCGATTTTCCTCTTGCTGTCGTCCTGTCGTCTTGTTATTTGCGCTGTGGCTCAAGTACGCAGCAATTCAGGCGGTCACATGAGTGACCATTGTAAAAGATGCGGATGTCAGCCACTACTCTGAGAAACAAGGTCCGTTAATTAAGAGAGCTTCAGATAAAACCGGGAGAGAGATAATAGAAGATTATTACATCAAAAAAGCGAATGACAAATGCATATGCACACCATCGTTCTCACTGTTTGATAAAGAGATCCAATTCTTAGACGGGTTCTTGTAATCAAAACTTGTTGAGCATGTTTTTCTTTTGCTATCCACTATCTCCTTATCTTAGAAACGTGTTCTGTTTCCTTGTGTAAATTTATTCGTACGCTCAAAAAATAAACAGTTGGTAGTCAGCGCCCGTTTGCGTTCTACGTGTTTCTATTCGTCGGTCCTGTTTCGTTCGCGCTTTTGCGTTTTTTTTTATGATCATGAACCAACTAACCCGCACCAGAGTCCTGCTAAGCTCAACAAGAAGCTGACTTTGTTATCAGCGCTGTGTTTCGTTAACAGCAGGAGATGATTTGCATTGTGCTCTCTTTACACTCAAGTTGGGACCGTGAAATGACCCGAATAAAGCGACATGTGGAACAAAAGTGATTTCGTTAGAAGAGTTCCCTGTAGCTCGTTACGCGTGCCGCTGTGTCGCACCTGATGTGCTGCTTGGCGCCGTTGGGTGCGTTGAGCACGTGCTGGTTGTAGATTTCCGAGATCTCGCCGTACGTGAAGGTCAGCATGTTGGAGAAAAGCTGCAGAAACAGCATGCTCGGGCTCGGCAGCTTGTCGCGCATGTTCTTGAAGTCCTCGTCGCTGTACTCTATGCCGGCCAGCCGCTTCAGCCCTTCGATGAACTGTTGCAGGGGGCAAAAAGCACAGGTATACTAGCGCTGTACTCATATACTAAGCTAATGTAATCTAACAAGATGACAGCAGACCCAATTCTCTCTTTTTTAAAGGGAAGCTCTCTTCGGCTCTTCAGCCAGGTTTGTGACTGGCTGCTGCAGCTTTCTGGCATCGTGCCCCGATGCGTTTTATCTTACAACCGACGACGCTAGCTGGCCTCAGCTTACCGCCTCGCGGGCTAAGTAAGTTACTCGAGGGGGCTGGAGGCTGAGGAGCTAATGCTCACTTCCACGGACCGCTCCCGAAGGTTTGGCTGGGGCAGCGTTTGAGGGGGGAACCTGGGAAGCTCTAGTTTCCGCATGTATCACTTTCTCTGAGCTTGGAGCTATTGGCATCTTCGCCAGAGAGATGAGACATTTAACGTTCTTCCTGAAGTGTCGTCTTTCTCAGCGCACTCGCCACTGCTCACCGTTCTGGGTGATCGGCGACTGCGGCAAGCACAATAACACTTGATGCCACACGCCAGTTCATTTCAACCCAAGTGTGTCACGATGAAGCTTCGCGTTACGTCCATTCCCATGTCTGCGTGGGATCCGCCATTTTTTTACTTTGACGGCCTCGTATGCAGGCCTTCAAGTACAGTCACAAAAGCAAACCTTACTGTTTCTGTGCTTCCTGTGAGGCCGAACTCGTGCACGTAGTTGTTGCTGCCGTGCAGGTCTTGGCCCGTCACGGGGCCATCGGTTTCGGGAAACTTGTGAGCCAATCGTCGGTACCTGTCTGAATCTGGAAGTGTTATTTCCGCGCCGCTGTCGTGCGTCTCCAGGAGTGTCGCGGTTTGGCTGCGAAGGAAAAAATTCCCCGCATTTCCCCGAGGGGAAGAATGTGAAAGTGCGAATGCAGGAGTTGAATTTGCGCGGTTCGGTAATGTTCGCGAAAGAGAGATTACACACACACACACAACTACAAAGAAAGAAAGATGCATTTATTCACAGACACCTATTTGTGTTGTCGTTGTACTTGATTGCTAGAGCGGATCTCAGCTTTGAAATTTCGTGTCAGTACTCCTTTAAGCGGGTGCATTAGCCCTTCTCACGCCCGATTCCTGGCCAATCCCCCACGTGGGTATGTGCCATGCACAGACACCTATTTGTGTTGTCGTTGTACTTGATTGCTAGAGCGGATCTCAGCTTTTAAATTTCGTGTCAGTACTCCTTTAAGCGGGGGCATTAACCCTTCTCACGCCCGATTCCTGGTCAATCCCCCACGTGGGTATGTGCCATGTCAGCGGCCAGGCAGCGCGCGCCCATCTCCCCCCGTTGCCAAGGAAGACGAGGAGAGACGAAAAGCGCGCGCACCCGCAGCTGTTGCTATGCGGACGGCGGAAGGTTCGGGGTCGCTTATAAAGTGCATTCGCACTTAAAAAATTAATTTGGGGGTCGCTTTTTGCTGGCCGCAACTGCCTGCGTGGTCACATTCCTGCATTCGCTAACTATTCTGCTGCGCTAGGTGATGTGCCCGTTACTGGAGTAACTGCCCCTTGAGCGTTGTAATGGGTGATATTTTATTAAGGGCAGAGATGTATTCGAGCCCGGCGTTGTAGCGAAGCTGGATACAAACTTCTTTCTCGACCCGTGCTTTATTTTTAACAGGAGCTGTTTACAAGCCGTAAGTCGCCATTGCAGGAAAAAATTCCAAGCAAATGCGGAGCGCTCTTGAGCGCGTCCTCCCGGTGACCGCGGAGTCCTCGGCTCGCGCAGTCCTTTAGCAAAAAAAAAAAAAAAAAAAAACAATCAGCGCTGCGTCGACGCAGCTGCATGTAATGCTGGCGGAAGAACGCGACGATATCCATTCATGCACTCTTAAAAAATACTTACTCGGTGACAACTTAAGTCACATTATGCACCATAGCCGCTATGTTGCCCGTCGGAGTAAGTTGAGCGTTGTAATGGGTGATATTTTAAACAGAGATGATTCGGCCCGGCGTTTTGGATACAAATGCTTTAAACGACCAGTGCTTCATAACAAACTGCGTGAGACAAGGCAGACGATATCCGCATTCATAAAAAACCCTCAAAAGCGCGGCGCTCTGACGTCCCCGGGACCGCGGAGTCTTCGCGCGTGGCTTATACAAAAAAAAAAAAAAAACATTCAGGCACTCTCAACAAAAATTCTAGAACAGGTTCTAACGGGGCATATTTACTAACTCCTTACAAACTTTACTACGCCCCACGAATGTACGTAAGTACTGCCACTAAGTATTGAACCTGAATGCTATCGTTACTAGTCTAGACTGTTCACTTAGCAACTGCTGCTTGTTTGACACTAACATTCACTGATAGTAACAAAACTCTAGCAATTATTGAAGATAATCAGTGCAACACTTTTCCCCCTCCAAATCACGATTAGAAAATTTTTGCAGGTCCACTTGCGGACTTGTATGTGCACACATTAAAATGCATAATTCTAAAATTATCGCTAAGATAACAGATATTTGTGACAAACCCACTGACTCTATCAGAGGGCTTTCCGCTGCTGGTTATACAACGCGGAAGAGCAGATGTGTTTCTAAGGTAACCAAGTTATACTCGCTCTCCTCGTGCATCCCGCTGGTTTTCTTGCTGAATTTCTTTGTTGTCTAAGCTGATGATATGTGCGTGTTTAGGGAGCTGCGTCGTGCTGCGCGCTCAGCCGATCCACACTGTCACGCATAGCTTTTTTACTAGGTTATCTATGACCAATTAGTAAAAGCAATAAGTATCCAGTGGATACTGTGACAAGTAACTGGTTAGTGTTGTGTTAGCAAGTGCCACGATTTTTTTTAAAGAGTGTATGACGATGCCTACCACTGGCTAAGTGCAAAGCAACGACGGAGCATGTAAATAAACAATTCCAAAGTTGTACAAATGCGTGGTGATGTGTCCTTCAGTGCTAAGGTATAAAGAAATCCTGCAGCTTTGCCATGGTTCAAGCCCTGCGCGACTTAGTACAAGCTTCGCCAGTTGAGCTGGCGGACGTTAACAATGCTGAGAAAGGCTTTGCATCCACCACCCGCCGTGAAGAAGACGATGACCTTTTCGATGCATATGACGACGATCACTAGCACCGCAACCCTGCAAATAAACACTGATACTGAAACTTCACTGTGTGTCCGGAAACGCTCACCTACAATAGCTGCGCCATTGAAGTCTTAGGCGTGAGTGCAAGCATATCTGAATGTTTTCTCTTCTTTGAACGGGAAGCTGTTGCAGTGTCAGATATTGACAATTAGGGCACATGCGTCCAATCGCCGCACGGGGTCCTTCAAGACCGAATTACTATGGGGCTTCACGTGATTGACTCTGCGCACAAAAACGTCACGAGTTTGTAACGCACTTGTCTGTGTAGACGTGACCACAAATTTAACGCAAGGCTTGTGCGATATGTGCACCGGGGGACTCTGCAGCGACAATTTGGGAGAGTTGCCATAGTAACCAGCTACCTGGCAAGAATCTGGGGAATCCCCGCTCCTATCCCCTCTTTTTCGCCCGCCCTCTCTTTCATCCTCTGAACACCCCTTCCCCAGTGTCGAGTAGCAATCCTGGCTCTAAGCCTGGAAAACTTCGTCTTTCCGTTCGTTTTTCTCCTCCTCCTCCTTTAATGATAACGCTTATCTTTTTTTCCTTCTCATTGCCATGTATCTTGATATTATTCCTTTGTCTATACAACAATTCTGCTCATAAGCCATTGCTTATCGTGTACGTTCCCGTGAAGGAAAAGGGGCCCAAGACTTACTTGATCTGTACGTTGAAAACTTTGCCATCTCCGTACGGGGCAAACAATTGGTCGGCTGTTCCACAGGCGCAGCTTATGACGTAATTCTGCCGGTTTCCTTTCAGTTTGTACTTAACCTCCGACGTCATTGTAAGCGGGACCTGCGTAGAATTGTTACGCGAGGTGATAAGGAGTTGGTTAAAGTGTTAACGAAGTTCATTGACACCGCTTGCGAAAAACTTGCGTGGGACAATAGGGTACTGTTATGCTCTGCTCCAAACTGGAGTCACACCTCACAGCAGTCCGGATGGTCAAAGCCACTGAAAGGATACAAGAAATCCGGGCTAACGGCTGAGACAGGGAGATCGTTTAAGCCCTCGTTCACACAGCCGTTTTTCACCCCGTCACGTCACCGTCACGTCACCGTCTTCCGTCATGGGCGACGGTTTCTCGGGCGATTTCTCACCGAAAACGGTGCGACGGAGACGCGAAGCGGAGCTCTACGTTTCTGTTCCGTCAACACGACCAGACCACGTTCCGCGGTAAACCAGCCAATCATAAAACAAATTTTTACGGCTAAATTTAGCGAAAAGTGAGCACACGTAAAAATCTAAGTCATTTTCGTTACTTTTCAGATTAAGCACGCTCAATTCTAGGCTAAACTGATCACTAGTCAGATAACCCTGTACTCTGAGCCCTCATACACACTGCCGTCACCTTCTCCGTCACGGCACCGTCACGTCAAAAAACCGTGACGGAGACGTAATGGAGTAGCGTTCATACTGGAGCTCTCTGTCAGAGTGTCACATCCGGTCACATCCGGCTGCCGGTAATGGCCGCCTTTTTTCAGTTTATGTTCCGAAAACATCGATCGTCGGGAGCCGTTTGCGTTGCCCGCGACCCTGCTTGTTATGTGTACTATATTTTATCTTTTGTATTTTTTATCTTTTTGTGTGTACTATTGGATCACATTATTTTTACATTGAGGAAAATTCCAGCGCCGATGGCCTTTAAGCTCTTATGTTGCCTCAACATGTTTGAAGGCAACCGCCTGCTGTACTATTGCGACCGGTACCTTTTTCAAAACACGTCCTCTTTGATGTACACGTTGAGACCGCAGCCACGCGATTTTACCGTCCTCCACATTAATTTATCATAATCAACCTCGATCTATTTAAATCCACCTTATACCGTCTGAACCTATCTTAATCTTAATTTTGATCCACCTTAGTCCCACCGTTAACCACATCAATCTGCCCTAATAAACCTTAATACACATAAATTTACCCAATCCACTTTGTTCTATATTAATGCACCTCGATTCCTACCCTAATATACCTGAATTCATCTTAATACACCTTGGTCCACCTTATTCTGTCCTAATTTATCTTATTCAAAACTATATCACAATATTCCACTTTAATCCTGCTTTATTAATCCTTGCTATTAATAATTATTCAATCATTATTCCATCCAAATTCACTGTGATTCCCCTTAATTCATCCTAATTTATCTTAGTCCACACTAATCAATCCTATTCTACCTTAGTACCGCCTTACTAATGGTTACTATCAATCCATAATCAATCATTATTAACCTTAGTAATCATTAATTAAATCACCCATACACAACTGGCATGCTTCGGCACGCTTCTGGCCTTCCTTGGTTTACTTGGGTTTTTGCATCCTTCGCGTCGACGCCGCGGTCATTTGAAGACAACCTTAAAACTATACAGTTGAGGCTTTCGCCTCAGCATTCGCAGTTCGGCTCAAGCCATCGTAGGGTGGGGTTAGTGCGGCACTTTGTTTAGGCGCTCACCCATCGCTGAGACTTGCATCCGACGCACGGCCTTCCCTTGAGCGTGCCCGTGACGTGGAAGGGCTGGTTGTCGCACTTCTCCAGATTCTTCATCTTGGTCACATCCAGCCGGTCCTCATGCTCTGTCACCACGTACGTCGTCTCGCAGAAGCCGTGGATACCGTCCTGTTTGGTTTCGTTTATCAGCAGACGATGAAAAATTACGGAAGAAATGCGCACTTTTTACCAGTTGTAGAGCAAACCACGTTTAGAACGCTCAGTTGAGAAAAATCAAGTACATACTCTTAGAATGGCATCTTGGTCGTACACACGGCCAAGAAGTAGCAGCAGTGTTTCCAAGCGAAGAATTCGCCCGCTCAACTTTTCTGTGAATACCGGCGATGAATAATATAATATTTGACGCCATCACCGAGAATATGTGAGTCTGTGAATCCGTGAACCGAAAATCTGTGAACATTTCTGTGAGTACCTGGCATACACAGAAAAGTTTAGCGGGTGATTTCTTCGCTTGGCAACACTGAGCAGCAGAGAGGTGGGCGTGGCATCAAAGGCATGCATATACAGTGTGTTTATGATAACCTAACCAAATAATAGGAAAAGAGGAATTCGTCAGCAACAAATAAAATATTACTTGCTGAGAAAGGTTGGAATCGTAGTTTTATTTTTTTTATTCTGGTTAACATGTCGATAAAGCACTGTCCTTTTCAACTACAGAATACCAGCAAGAATACCAGAATACCGGTGTCGAACCACCGACTCAGGGATCAATAAGCTAAGACGGATCCTCTACACGACAACGACACACTATTCGGTTGGTGCTAGCTTAGTGTTAAATATTAGAATGTCGTCGGACGGCACACTAGCCATGCCTGCAACGATCAGCTAGAGTGCCGTCGGACGGCACTCTAGACACTGCGTTTAAGTTCGACCGGAAAAGGCAAAGCATTCGATCCTGAAAGGTGCTATTTTATACCAGCGACGGCGAACAGTAGCTCGCTGGGGCAAATGAATGCTCAGAAACACCGCTAGGGGATCCCTCAAGCGTTTTTTCGTTTTCAGCACGCACGCCGGACGGCACAAAACCCACATTCTCGCCCACTTACAGCTGTCGCTGTAATTAAGTAAAAAGTGAACGTTGATGCTTGTCCCGAACGTACCTCGGCCACGCTGAACTCGCTGCCTTGTGGATTGATTTGGCTCCTCTTGGATAAATCCAGCTGGAAGAGGCTGAGGATGGCCCTCTTGATGTTATGCGACCACATGGGCTCACCCTTGCCCAACTCGGCGTGCTCGAACTGCAGTGAGGATGGGAATCAAAGCGAGCGATTGGAGAACCACCCGCTTTCCATTAATATAGAACGTCCATAAAAGTAAATCGGGTTACAAACATTCGTATTCACTTGGATTAGACTACGTTGGACAGACAGACAGACAGACAGACAGACAGACACACAGACACACAGATAGATAGATAGATAGATAGATAGATAGATAGATAGATAGATAGATAGATAGATAGATAGATAGATAGATAGATAGATAGATAGATAGATAGATAGATAGATAGATAGATAGATAGATAGATAGATAGATAGAGAAGGAGGAGTAGAGGGGAAAATAAAGAAAGAAAGAAAGAAAGAAAGACGTAAAGTGTCTTCTCCCGCCGAACGTACCTTGCCTTCCTTGTATTCGCCGGCGAAGGGGCGTTCGAGCTGGTTGGAAAGCTCCTCATGTGGGCGAAAGTTGAAGGTGTGCGTCTTCAGGTCAATGGTTTGACCGTGAAACATGTCCACTTCCAAATCTGATATCTAATGGAATGATGAGAAACAACAAAGCACGAGTTATTTCTGACTACTTGGAGCCATTGCGGGTATTGTCTTCATGGTAAGTTATTATGCCTATTATCATCAGCCTGGTGATATTCAATTAAGGACGAAGCCCTTTAGCTGCTCCAACGGGCCCGAGGCTGCCTCATCGGAATCTAGTCCTTGACCAAAATTTTTAGTAACGATCGTCCTTATCGGGCTACCTAAACGTAAAAATTGTGCTGTCTGTCTGTCTGTCTGTCTGTCTGTCTGTCTGTCTGTCTGTCTGTCTGTCTGTCTGTCTGTCTGTCTGTCTGTCTTCACTATGACTCTCGTTCACACTCCGCTGCTCTCACTGTTTATTATCTTTCATCCTCTCTTCTCAGCGCTTTAAAACTGTCGGGAACAGTTGCCCATCTTATTTCTCGTAGTCGGGTGGAGCATCCGGCGCTATGACGAGTACTCGCTTCCGTTGCTTCCCCAGACGTAGCAGGCTTCTCAACAATATTTTACTAACACCCCATTCCTCCATTCCTTCCGTCGTTTACTTCGTTCCCACCTTGCCTCAGGCTAGCTGATTAATTAGCTCATTCATCAAGAGTGATGCTCTTGGAATAGCACTACCTAGATTTCATAACTGCATGCTGACAAGAAGAACCGCTTCTTAAACTGAATAAAAACATTTTTAAGAGAGTCGTATGCCTCTATAACACGGCTAATTACTTCTGATGAAATACAACATTGTCAGCTTCCGTGAACCAACCGAGCTTTCAAACTTTTCCAAGTGATATAACGCTGTTTTGCTACAGGCACTAAAATAACACTTCGCGTTAAATTACACCAGTGCTTCTAACAGTACTTTTCTCGGAGAATGCTTCTCCACAAGATGAGATAAATACGCGGTTACAGAGAAGATTTGTCCGTACTTGTGTGTTCCCAAAGCCCGCACCCCATTTGATCCTGCTCGATATACCATCCGGCAAACAATCGTCATCATCATCATCATAATGATAATAATCATCATCGTCATCATCAGCATCAGCATCATCAGCATCATCATTATGCATGCGCCCACAGCAGGCCAAAGGTCTCTCCCATAGATCTCCAGTTATCCCGGTCCTGTGCTAACTGTGGCCAATGTATCCCCGCAAACTCCTCCGGCAAATAAGCAGCATTTAATTTAAAAGAACATTCCACGCGGGAGGTGTTTGCTGCGGCAGAAGTTTTTTGCTGTGAATCTTAGGTTATCTCAACATTTGGAAAAAGAACTTTTGAGGCAGTTTTTAAAGGGCCATTTTATTTTAAAGAAATATTCAGATCACCTGAGAAAAGAGCCCTTACCTTGAAGAATGTCAGGTCCCCCTTTGGTTGCATGGCTAGCTTACTGCGGAAGGCAAAGCCATTGGAATGCAGCGGCTGTTCGGGGTTGATCGTCTGTATCCTTCCCTCGTAGCTGTACACGTATTCCTTTCCATTGTCGAAGCCTATGTGATGATAGTTATCAAAATCATCAGGTGTCCTTCATAAAAGTTTCAAAACTCCAAGAAAAGTCCGATTTCTCTTATTTTTGGACACTTGCACCTCCACGAGGATACTTATTCGGAATTTAAGGTTGTATGTCCACGTCTTCATTCCGTCGGATTATACTTGAAGAAATTTGGAGCAGAACCAAGAATGTCACATAGCGTAGGCAATATCTACATTCATGAACTCTCACACCACAGTTGATATGGCAGGCGGCCGCGGTTGATATGCTATCCGTCACCGCATGTTTCCTTTTTTTGTGTGAGAGATTGCTCTACGGCATAAGAGAAGGTTTTAAAAGTTGCAACATTGCATCCGTCTCTCTAAAAAACCCAGCCGGTGCTGGGGCCGCTATATCCAACGCTTTAGATGTAGGGTTCTCCCATCGGTTTTCGCGTTTCGCCTGGTGTTTTTCTCACGTTAAGCGACATTTGTAAAGTAAAACCTTGCTATTTTAACCGGGCACCGGGGGCGGGCTGTTGGCTATCTTAAAGCGATTTTGTGGCGGTGCCGGTCACAACGAATAGGCTTCTCCCCGCGTCACGTTGGTAAAGTTGAAACCTCGCTGTTGATGAAAGCTCTAAAGATTTAGGATTAATACTTTTCTTGCAGCGTTTAGATTTTCCCGCTACTTCCAGAAGAACCATCCGGGTGGTCACGTGACTTGTGATTGATGCTGTGATGTAACAATACCTGCGGCGTTTCTCTGCAATCCTCCGAACACATTGTACGAAAATCGCAGCCTTGTTTAATGCAAAACAGAGATTTCGAACGAATTCTCTAGGGGCAAGAGAGTAATTGAATTTTACCCCATTACATTCACCGTACCGTGAACTGTACACCTCAACAATTTCGCGCGAGGTTTAAACTTTCCCGAAGAGCAGTACCTTTCGTAACGTGATACTATGTATGCTATAAACATTGTGAACCATCATCAGAGGTCCTCTAATTTGGTTTCCGCCCCGTGTGTTCGAGTTGTACAACAAGCAGTAGTATATTTTCTGTGGCACCCCCCGGGTTCTCTAGTACCATGTCCGGACAACGTTGCTATTCACTAGGATAAAAAATAATTTTTAATCTGCAAGTTGTCGCCTTTACTACATGGTGCACCAAATGAACGTTTAGCTGCGGGTATTATGATACTTTCCCAGAATAGTTTCAAGCATGGTTGCAGTTAAAGTTTAAAAAAAAAACTCCAAAGAGCCATTTGATAAGCGTGGGATAACGCCAAAGGCCAATGCAGAGGGGTCAGTAGTCAACGGTTCTAATAAAACAGGGTCTTTGGAGTTCAACGTGTCCTCTTAATAAAAAAACACTTCAAACCCATTTTATACACCCGTTCTTTGCCACGAAATGTGTGATGCCTTCTCTGCGCTAAACGCTATTGAAATGTCTGAGCAGTTTACGCCATGTCGCTAGCAAGAGACTCTGTGGGCAGTATACTCAGGTATTGGCAGGAAATGTTCTTCCAGGAGCGCTGCGAAACAATCTAGTCGGCTTAAAATAAAGCGCCGCAAGAAAAGCGGTGCCAAAAAAAGAAAGACAACGAAGCACTTGAACACTGAACTTCAAATACCTGGCGGCATTCACCAAAATTTTGAATGATGAAACACCGCACGAAGTATACCAGGAAACGATGTGTAGTCCTTAACCTCGCAAAAGCCTGAGAGAGCCTCCGGCAATCCCCCCCCCCCCCCCTCCATTTACCGAAGGCTCATTGTTCCGATCATTTTACGTATTGCGGATGGAAGGGAATGGTGTGAAACTTTTCGGAGCCGAAGAGCTCGACGTGTCAGGATTACAAATACTTGCGGAAAGAGGGGTCGGAAAGAGAATACGAAACAAACGTAACGAAGATCAATTAGCCGTGGCGCCCGAATTTTTGCCTATGTAGGTGGTGGAGCACACCACACCTCCTGCCGCCGACCGACCATTTCCTAGTTCCACTGCCCTACATGTAGTCGCGAACTGAGAATTTTGCGCGCATAATGCGACATTTTTTTTTATAATTTTTTTCTATTTTAATTGCTTTTTTTATCCCTCATTATCTGGCGTAGCAAGCCAGAGCCACGCCTCGACTAACATCGCCATTTTTTATTGAATTTATTTCCCTCTCCCTCTCTCTCTGTCTGTCTCCCTCTCAGACGGGCGTAGTATAGACCTGTTCTCAGCTGCCTTCTTTTCTCATGGTTGATTTAATAAAGCGAAAGCTTTCCTTGTGGAAACGATGGCTTCCTGTCAAAACACTGAATCATTTCCCGATAGACCGGTTGGTCCACCGAAAGGTCTGACAATATCCAGACTCCCGGCGCGGGAGTGAAACCTGGCTTACATTGTGTCAAAGCGGTCACTTGAAAATCGCGAAGAAGGGCGTCAGACAAGACAGTGCACACATCGATCATGAAGAAGGTGTACTAGTATACCCTTATCTCATAAACCACGTATACATTTAGATCGTACGTAGATGCCTTTACTTGGTGCGCGAAAAATTTTCTCATGCGTTCGTTCTTCGTTTAAGATGTGACCAGTGGTCATCCTTTTCTAATAAAAGTTCTTTCCCCTCTCTCTCTCTCTCTCTCTCTCTGAAGATTTTTTTGGTCGCATAACTTACCTACGTCCCTGGCGACAAACTTTGCTGTGCCATCTGAGTAAGGATCCTTCCACTTTCGCACGCCAAGACAATTCCATTAGTCCGCCCCTTACATATTCACTTACACACTCTATGTATATTTATTTGCCACTGCGGTGGTCCAATACCGCCTATTCGCACGGCCTCTCGAGCTCCTGACCCCAGGAACGCGGGTTCGATTTCGGCAGCGGTGGCAATCCTTCTGACGGAGGCAAAAAAGAAACGCCCGTGTATCGACATCTTTTTAAACCTTAAAGATCCTCACTTGGTCGAAATAATTTTCGGATCCCACCACTACAGCGCGGCTCGTAGCCCCTGGCGTAGCTTCGGTGCGTTAAACCCTTAAATCCTAATTTTCATAGCGGAAATCGCTGCAAGTTTGCGGATATCATTCAACCCTGTACAGACCCGCGACAAGAAACCTTATCGCTCACAGGAGATACGGGGGAGGTCGCATCTTCGCGCGTGAGCCAGACATCAACCGCTATCACTGAAAATCGCTATGGCAATACGAGGCCGGTTAGCGCTGATTAGTGAAGCTGATAGTTGCGGTGTCGGTACTCACCTGTGACAGTCCACGCGCTCAGCAGGAGCGCTCCTACGGCAACGACCAGCTTCATGGCGGGCCGGCCGTACACTCGTCTAATCCACTAGCACCACGCAACAAGCGGCGTCCAACTGTCTGTGGCGCCTTAAGTAGCCTCGGCTAATGCTGCTGCGCGCCCTGGGAGAACGAATGGGACGACGATCCTGATAGGAGCGGACACTCCTCAGGCCAGTGGTGTGTCGTCGCCTCGGAAGCGGTCGTGTCGTAATTCCCCGAGTCAGTCCCGTGGTGCTCCCGTATTCCGGCGCCATCCGAACCTTGAGAGGCCACCATCTCCACGGAGCCCCTGGAAATCTCTCGCCGGGGGTGACGCTTCTTCGCGCAATATTTCTGGGGATGCTGAAAGCGTCACTTGTTTTGGGTGTCAACTATCTTCCAAGTGCGTCACCGTCTGTGCTCGTGACTCCGTCTGTATCTCCCGCCCTTTTCGTCGGATTTGTTTTGTCTGGTACGCTAAAAATTTTCCTTTGATGTGCACCGCCTCAATTGCGCGCTCATCTCTGTTATCACCGGACATGACGTACGTCAGGACCCAAACAAGATATCAACCATACGTTCGTCATGCAGTTCCCATCGTAAGATTCATTATCATGGTCTCACTAACACCAGGAACAGAGTCCAGACGAACGTGTCTGGGTTTGTTTGTGTATAAGTAGACCAATCAGCTGTCACCCTTTTCTACCCGTACGGGCCTCTCAATCTCGTCCGCCTCACTTCTCTGTTCAAACAAACGCCCTTCCTCCACAATTGAGTATGCCTCCCTTTACCACATTGCGCGGGTCTGCCCCGACAATCCGAACATTCCCTGAATACCAAACCCAACTCTTGAGCAGTACACAACTGGGTTGCACAGCTCTGACCCGGATGATCAGCGACAGATGGTAATACGGCCCACGAGTGCAGCCAGAGCAGCAAGAGCTAGAGAGCTACAGGGGCACTTATCTTACAAACTACATGCACCCTTCTTAACCAGCGTAAAATGAAGTTAATCCTCATTCTCTTCCTCTCATGATTTCTATGAGTTATGATCATCTACGTGTCTTAAAACTTTGTTAACTACCTTGTAAGGGCGGTTTACTTACGGTTCCACTACGCACCTTGAAACAATACTTACGTCGTCACAACGATGCATAGAAACACGAATGTTGTGGTTAACGCTTAGAGATAAGTCAACAGCAGCGCGGATTAGGAAAGAAACCCAGAAGGAAGGCATACTTGTTCACGTTCAGTGATAGAAGTGTGATTGGGCAGGTAATGTAATGCGGATTGGTAGTGCAAGGTTTGGGCGAGTTTGGTAATCTGCAAAAACACACAGGGACGATAAAAAGACATACAGGACGAACGTATCATTCGTCCTGGATGCCTTGCTTTCGTCCTTGTGTTTGTCGCCACACTGAAGGTGTTCACGGATTACTGAGAACAGGTGGACCATCCTTTTAACGGAATTGCTACTAAAAGAACACAAACAAAATACGGACAGACCAAGGACTCGATGAAGAGATTGACGAACGAAATCTGGGGGGCAAATGATAGACTCGGCAAACTCTTAATAAAGTGCCTGGAAAGCTTCGGGAAAGTTCTTCCTCCTGCAATGAACACAAACAGGACGATGACGATGAAGTCTTTCCGCAAAGGTTGAATTTATTTTTCGCCGTCCACAATGCTCCATTCACACGAGGACGCTTGATTGAAGCAGTGTGAGTGGTAAGTTGTGTCTTGTTCACAAGTTGCGTCTTTTGCGAAGTCATTCGAAATGACTTCGCCAACAACGCCACTTCAGTTGTGGTTGCATGCCTACCGATATAGCTGCAGCAGACACGTCCCAACAATTAAGTTCTGTAAGCTGCGGCTTGTAGGAGAGGTCGCTGGACATATTTACGCAATAGGAAATAAGATAACTCATCAGGAGTCAGAGCTAACGGCACTGCTCAAGCCGAAATTCGGCCGCCCGCGATCAACGTCCACCTCCCGCGATTACGGAGTCTTCCCCCGTAAAAACGTTAACAACCTGCCCATTAAACGACCTTTCATCGCGGAGTTAGACCAGACCTATGAGTCCACTGGAAGCGCGAACCGGCCTTCCGGATTCTGATTTCTCCCAACATTTTTGGTAAGTTAATGGAATGTGAAAGGTGTTAATTTTTATTGCTGTGGGCTCACGACAATTCAGAATAGAATAATTCAGAATAGAATAATTGATACTGTCGGTGAATTAAAGCGAACTTGCAAAGTTTGGTTGGCCCGCTATGTTTTCAATGCATTGTGTTTCCCTTTCCCAAGTGTCGGATAGCATACTACGCCGTAGCCTGGTTAGCATTCCTGCCTTTCCTACACCTTTTCTCTCTCTTCTCTTAAATCCGATTAATAAATCCAAACTGCTCCGTTGCGTAAATTCCGCTAAGTCTTGCTTTTTGCTTGTCCTTGCTGCGAAATATCAGCTGCATTTGCCGCTTCTAGCTGGACATTTGCATCTGAAGAAACTCCCGGGGCAGCTGCACACGGCCTGTTGCTGGGATCCGCAAGTTATTGACCGGTGCGGAAAACTCTCGAACTAATCTGGCTGCCCTTACTGGCATAGAAAGTCACCCAATTGTTACATTTGTTCAGTGTGTGCGCGTGCCGTGTGCGCGTGCGTGTGTGTGTGTGTATGCGTCTGTGCGTGCGCGTGTGTGTATGTGTGGGTGTGAGTGTGTGTGCGTTGCCGTGCGTGCGTGCGTGCGTGCGTGTGTGTGTGTGTGCATGTGTGTGCGTGCGTGCGTGCGTCCATGCGCGTGTGCGTGCTGTATTATTGGTGTTGAGTGCGTGCTGAGTGTTGTATTATTAAATATACATGAATGTTTCATTACAACACAACTCGGTATGTTGCCCCGAGTCATATTTTTGAGAACTTCTAGCCCGCCGCGATGGCGCAGTGGCTAAGACGTTGTGCTGCTGTGCCCAAAGACGCTGGTTCGATTCCATCCCGCGGCGGCCGCTTTTCTGATGGATTCAAAAAGAAACAATCATTTAGTTTGCGAAAATATAACAAAACATTTCCACTCGTTTTGAAGGTGGTGCCGGGCCGGTGGTGTCAGCTGAGGGTGTAGGAACAAATGGTCCCGGAACAAATGGTCCCGGAACAAATGGCCCTGGAACTTATGGTCCCGGAACTTATGGTCCCGGAACAAATGGTCCCAACTCGAAAGTAGGAACAAATGGTCCCGCAACTTATGGCCCGGAACAAATGGTCCCAGGCACCTGTTCATGCAAAATGATTCTATAAAACTCCACGTGGGTTCCGTTTAAATTTGTTTTATTTTGCTGGAGTGCAGTTTCTAATTTCTTAGGTTTCTTTATTTTTGTTTGCTTTTTTTTTAGATTTCGTTAAACCGGTTAGCTCAATTTGGACGATTAGAACGATAAAACGTGGTATTTCTGCCAACCACGCATTTTTGTGAAAGTGCAGGGCATTCATTACACGATTGGCCCGTTTTCTGAATTTTTTTATGCGTATTTTATCCGGCCTTTTTATTTTAGTAGTCGCATTTTTTATATGTTCAAGACGAACATTATTATTTATTACTTCCCTCTCTCTTTCGGTATTTGATTTTTGTAATATTTTCCTTTTTTCGGTTTTCCACGCTTTGATTGTTTGTGAGTCCTGCCGTGTTCCAGGAAGCCGCACGTGTCGCGAGACGCCGCTAGTAAGCGATGGGGGTGACCGGCACAGTGTCGAAACATGCGGACGTCTGGTCTGATAGCAAGCATCAGCTGAGCCGCGGGTCAAGCCAGGCTGTCGCGACGGTCAGCACTGTTAAGTTCGTGCTTCTCATTTAATTAATGAAAGCCGCCGGTGGCTCATGTATTGGCGTCGCCTCCGATTCTAGCTGTACGCTCAGTTCCTTTCATGCAGCCGCAAAGATGCGAAGTTGGGGGTCGCGGAGTGCATGCTTTGTGCTCTTTCCTCTTTTGTGTGGTAAAAGACTGGGTGCTGAGCCCTAGTTCCTCTGTTGGTATGCGGTCGTTCGGTGACGAGCTGACGGGAAGCGAAAGGGTGCCGTCTCTAGTTTTTGACGATTTGCGAAGCCGGCGTCGGCGCCGTTCGTTGATGGTCATTCGCCTTAGGAATTCGCCTCGGGTTGAAGGAGCTCTTCTCGGTAGTCCGGCGGGCGGCGGCGTCCCTTAGTCTGAGAACGGATTAGCCACGACTCCCTCCCGCGCGCGCGGCGACAAAGGCAGGGCGGGAAGACGACGACACCGTAAGGTGTTAGCCGCGCGAAGACCGCTCTAAACGTTCGGCTTTGGATATTGAGGAGATGCCGCCCGCCAGCAAGGTATTGCCTATTTTTCGGAGGAAAAACCAGTCTTCTAAACTGCAAGCTGTAAAATTATCAAGGTGCAAAATCTTGATTAGTGTTGCTTCGCGTGATTCGAACTGCAGATATCGAAGCATTCCAGGTGGTGAGCACAGTAACTCAGCTTAGCCAACCCAATAAACCCTTATCGAGTAAAGTTCCCTTTTGAAATAGCGACAAAACGGCGACCGTAATGCACCAGTACAGCTCTATGTTGACTGGCGGTCAACAGTACCGTCCCACTCACATTTTTGATACTTTACATAACCTAAATAATACCTTCACTGTAAATAGGCTCAACGCACTGGATGAAGTCAGACTCACTTCTCAAGCATTAACAAAATTTTGTATTCTTGCGAGTATTGCACGTCAGCCATGTTAATTTAAACAGTTGTGTTGCTCCACTTCATAAGAAAACTGCACTCACGAAGAAAATTACGGTAGCCCGTTATAGTATTCACTTTAAACACCGGCCGAGGGCGGCCCAGTACACGCAGATTTTTGATTGGAAGGTTCACCATTGGTTTGCCTGGCACTCGGAATAACAAAAAAGTACGAACAAAGCAAGCACGGGAGATCGTACACGTGCGACAAAAAACGTTTGTATACAGCGTTGAGCTCAAACAAATTCAGCATTAGCAAATATACTGTGTACGAACAGATGCGAAATACAGTGTGCACAGATACAAGCACAAATATAAATACATTGACCCCCCTCCTTCCCTCATGCAGGCGCTAAGGCGTAGTAGTGGTGGGACCATTTCTTCCTACTTTGAAGTTGGGACCATTTGTTCCGGGACCATTAGTTCCGGGACCATAAGTTCCGGGGCCATTTGTTCCGGGACCATTTGTTCCGGGACCATTTGTTCCGCGACCGGTCAGCTGAGCCGGCTTCACTTGTCGCGTCCGCTTGCGTGCTCCCGCTGAAGCAACCTTTCGCTATAGGAGAGCAACATTCTGTGCTTTATATGCTACTTGGGAACTGTTCCGTTGTCGACCGTGCTTAAGACGAAGAACTCCCGGGCCATCTCCACTAACGAGAAACCTGAGGAGGGGCGAAGCGTGCCGTGTATAAGTGTGTTCGTGGTGCCTTCGCGTTTTTGCCAACGGAGATGAAACCTCTGGGAGGTTGAGGTATACAGCTTTGCTGTAAAAGTCTCTTGTCTTTGAAGCATAAAGCTCTCATTCGCGAGGCGTAAATAGTGTCCCGGTGTTTTTATTTAGTATGGGTTACGAAGCACTCCAGCGCGAGGCGTAAACAAATGTCCCGGTGTTTTTTTTTTTAGTAAGCGTTACGTTCTAGCGCGAGGCGTAAACGAGTTTCCCGTAGTACCGTGACTACATGAAACGACGATTACGGTGACGATTACGATGACGACGACGACAGGAGACGCCAGCAGTCCCAGCTCCTAATGGACTTGACACTAAAACGCCCGTGTGTTCAAGATTCCGGTGCACGTTAAAGATCCCCAGGTGGACAGAATTAATCCGGAGCCCTCTACGGATGCGCGCTTCATCTTCTGTGTAGCGTCGGCGCGTTTAATCTCGTAATCAGTCAATCAAAGAACTTCTTATCATTCAAACTTCTGATAATTCAAACAAAATTCTGGGGTCCCTCCGAGTTTGAAATATCACCAGTCCACTATAATTATAAATGATCTACCAAGGGGCATCACGGTTTTGATAAGGTTGCTTGCCGACGACTGGGTCGTTTATAGTGCAATCTAGACTGATCATGATCAACTTAACTTAAAATACAACCTCAAAAAATAAAGGATGAGTGTAAGAATGGTAAATAAATTTAAACGCCGAAAAAGCTTTTATCTCTACAACTACGAAGAAACAACCTCTACAATTTAACTTCCACATTGGTGATACTAGGCTGAAGCCTGTAAAAAACTATAAATATCTTGGGATATGGTTTTCGCCCTACCTCCGTTGGAATACTCATACTGATTACGTGTGCTCCAGGGCTACCAAGCACGTCGTACAGCCTCAGGTGTAACATTTGTAACATTTGTAGCATTGCTGACATCAAGAGCCTAGCGCATACAAAACCCCATTCAGGCCAATTATTGAATCATTGACTAATTAGGAGGAGCTTGGGAGGATCAGTTACCGCCATATCCAGCCAGGATAACCCCGCCTGATCCCACTCAGCAACCACCACCACCACCACCACAACAATGTAAAATTGAAAGGGACCCTCACATGGAGTCAAACTGCAATAAAATAGTTATACAAAGCGATTCAGTTCGGGGTTTATTTTTAATCACTATCGCCGGCATTATCCCCCTACTGAGCTTTGCAGAACAGCAGGCCGCGAGTGGTACGGAAGATAGGGCCGCCATAAATGAAAAACGCAAATGTCCCCGGTAATCGCAGAAGGACGATCTACAGTAACGTATAACAAACATTCGCGTTCGGGTAAAGCTCACCGAAATAAAAGGGGTTTTGTTTTGGTAGATCAGTAGTTTTGAGTTTTCATTTCGGTCATGGTCTTTTGAGTTTGGTAGACGTGTTTTCGTTTTCGTTTTGCAGTCATTGCGTTTACATTTTGGTCCTTTTCGTATTCACTCAGTTCGAGCATCGAACGCACCCCGCCCCTCCTCCTGGAGGGAAGGGTGTCGTTAATTTTTTTAACCATACAATAGGTACCAACTAGCCCAACCTTCGGTGTTGCCTCAGTACAAAATAGGAGGCCTGATTTATCGAATTAGGTTTGAGTAGACCCACGGCTTATATCCTCTCTGTGTAGCAGTGCGAGCACCTGAGGCGCCTTCTGCATCCTTTCCGCAACATCCCTCTGGATTAACGGTCCACACCCCTTCAGCTCTGTTTCTCTTTTCCTCGTTCGGAAATACGGACGACAACATATAGGGTTCCGTACTCCCAAAAAACTGGTTAGGCGGGGATTGTCCGACTCCCCTCCCGGAGCCCCAGCGGAACCCCTTTCCGCTGGGGTAAGTTTTGCAGCACGGAAAAAAGAAAGCAGGTTTTTAAACCGACAGCTTTCTTTTTGGTAGCCATGACGTTATGTAAAAAAATTCACGCATCTCCACGAAGTGAATCATGACAGGTGAGCGAAGCACTGGGGAACGTTCTCATCGTAAATCACCCATGAGAGTGCTTACTGCTGCTCAAAGGATTTCCAATCCAATCTAATACAATACGATTCAATTTATATGAATCCAATCCAATCCATTTCAATCATATCCAATCCAATGTAATTCAATTCCCACTCCCAATGCTCCTCTCGCATGCGCAGCACGCACGCGCACGCCGGACAACGCACGGATTACGGACATTACGAAGTCCTACGGTGCTCCGCATCTAAAAACTGCTGCCTTTCCCCATTGACGGGTTGGTCGACCGAAAAGCTATGATAAAACCTCTGGATACACGACACGCGCGTGCGACCGGGCTTCTATTGTGTCGAAACAGTTATATAAAAAAAGGAGCGGTAAAAGATAAGACAATACACGTATCGATCATGAAGAAAGAGCAGTATAGTATACCTTTATTTCATGAACCACGTATGTGGTATACATCTAGATAGTTCGCTAGATGCGTTTACTTAGTGCGCGAAAAATCGTCGCTCGGGTTCATTCTTCGTTTGCGATTTGTGTCCTTGAAGGATGGACGATCGATTCGACGCACTTGCAGCGAAGGTTGGACGCTTTTTTAGCTTTGGCGTTCCTCTAAACCTTCTTTACGAAGGGGTGGTAAAGTTTTAGCCTAGTGGGCCGCCTTGCGTTGCATCCGCATGTCCCGTTTTCCGACGACTTCGCACTTCACATATCGCTTCGTCGGCGGAAACCATGGCCACGTGTCGCCTGGAAGCCGGTGCTTAAGTTACACGGGCCATGTAACCCGTACGGGGCATGTCGATACTGGAGGCGGCCCGACCGCCAGTTGGCTGATAAACCCTGCCCTTCTCTGCATTCCGCGGATTAACGAAAGCGAAAAGAACGTTGGGCCTCGATGCGGAGGCCCTTGTCTCCAGCTGGCGATAAGGGTTCCCGTCTGCAGTACCCAGAGGCGTTTTCTCTTTCGCTCTCTTGAAGGCCAAGTTTAAGGACGGAGCGAAGAGGCGCTGAGCGGGTTTTACCCGCTGCGGAATTCACGCCTCGGGTCAGGATTCAAGCCAGAATTAGAGAGAATTTGTGCGCTCAAATTCTCCTTTTATCCTCGTCCTACAATTTAATCTGTTTGTCCCCGCATTGTTTGCCAACGCACGCACGCACGCACACACAAACACACACACATATATATATATATATATATATATATATATATATATATATATATATATATATATATATCTGACAGGCATCCGACATGTAATCGGAAGGTGTGGGTTCGGTCCCCACTCTGGACGCATGTTGTTCTCTACCTTTTTTTCTACGGGCATTAATATTATTTCATCCTTCATTTGACTCCCACAACATACACGGAATCACGCACACAATCGTTAGGATGGAGAAAGAGATGATGAATGTAATGATGGCTGAAATCCAATGATTTGACTGAGGTGCGGCATTCGGGGCACCCGTCTGGGCGGCGTCCTCGGTTCAGGATACCTTGGATTTTGCTGGCCAGCCGTGCCTTCTCTCCCAGTCGTCGCTGGTCTGAGAGTACGGAGTGTGTCAAGAGCTCCACCCACTGCTCATGTTTAGTATTGGGGCTAGAGGGGGAGTTGTAGATTGCAGCAACTTCCATAGCAGGAGGAACACGGTTGCAAAAAATGTACTGTTGTTTAACGGAAAACCACGTTTGTAAAGCCGTGGTTCAATTTTCTCGTCGACAGCACGCACTGACCATACACACAGCGCCTACCTTGTATCATTATCTGATGGCATGCTCCCTAACTATTGCCATATCACCTCCAACAGCCGCTCCCTTGAATAAACGAGGGATTGGACGCTTCACTTCGCAACCTCACGAGTCTCTGTCTTGACATAAGCTGAACTTGAAGGTAAGATTAGCGGTACGAGGAAAAAACCATTTTCTGGATTCGTATACCTGGAGTAATAGAGCTTTCCTTCTAAATATTTGCAGAAACTTCATGTAAGAATTAAACAGAAAAAATTCCCCGATTTCCCCGAGGGGAAGAATGTGAAAGTGCGAATGCACGAGTTGAATTTGCGCGGTTCGGTAATGTTCGCGAAAGAGGAGATCACACACACACACACACTCAAAGAAAGAAAGATGCATTTATTCACAGACACCTATTTGTGTTGTCGTTGTACTTATTGCTAGAGCGGATCTCAGCTTTGAAATTTCGTGTCAGTACTCCTTTAAGCGGGATGTGCATTAGCCCTTCTCACGCCCGATTCCTGGCCATCCCCACGTGGGTATGGCCATGTCAGCGCCAGGCAGCGCGCGCACCATCTCCCCCCCGTTGCCAAGGAAGACGAGGAAGATTCCTGGCCAATCCCCTACGTGGGTATGTGATGCGGACATCGCCGGTGGACGCAGGTTCAGGGTCGCTTAAGAAGTGCATTGCACTTAAAACTAAAAGGACAACAGACACAGAGCCTGCCCCTTTTTAATACAACAGGGAACGCACTGGAAGAACCAGGCTAAAAACACTTGCACAATACTTCGAACCGCGTGTCCAGTTCAGCACACTGAACAAAAATCCCCGCATTTCCCCGAGGGGAAGAATGTGAAAGGGCGAAAGCACGAGTTGAATTTGCGCGGTTTCGGTAATGTTCGCGAAAGAGAGATCACACAACACACACACAACTACAAAGAAAGAAGATGCATTTATTCACAGACACCTATTTGTGTGTCGTTGTACTTGATTCTAGAGCGGATCTCAGCTTGAAATTTCGTGTCAGTACTCCTTTAAGCAGGTGCATTAGCCCTTCTCACGCCCCATTCTTGGCCAATCCCCCACGTGGGTATGTGCCATGTCAGCGGCCAGGCAGCGCGCGCCCACTCTCCCCCGTTGCCAAGGAAGACGAGGAGATTCCTGGCCAATCCCCACGTGGGTTGTGCCATGTCAGCGGCCAGGCTGCGCGCGCCCATCTCCACGTGCGCGGACCATCGCCGGTGGACGCAGGTTTCAGGGTCGTTTAAGAAGTGCATTCGCCACTTAAAAAGGTGTATTCCGCTCTTAATCGGCTTCTCTCCTATACACGACTGCATTGTTAAGGAAGACAACCCGCCGCGGTGGCTGAGTAGCTAAGGCGCTGCGCTGCTGAGCACGAGGTAGCGGGTTCGATTAACGGCCGTGGCGGCCGCTCTTCTGATGGAGGCGAATAGCAAAAACGCCCGCCTGTACGAGATTTCGGCGCACGTTAAAGATCCCCAGGTGGTCAAATTAATCCGGAGGCCTTCACCACTACGGCGCGCCCATCGCCTGTGTTGCATCGGCGCCGTTATTAAAAAACCGCCATCAAAATCAATCAATCATCAAGCATATCAATCACATCAATCATCAATCAATCAATCAATCAATCAATCATCAATCAATCAATCAATCAAATAAGTAAGCCATTTGTATAGACGTCATCTAAGCAGTATCACACCAAATCAATGAGCCCGGTGGGCGTTTTGTTGAATACCTCTATAACACCCTACGAATCCGAGCCAGGGAATGCTGCATACCGAGCCTTTTTAAAGTTGACTTCAATACTTCACACAAGAGTTCTGCTTGGAAAGGCGCCATGAGCGCAGTCCGGCAGGCTCAACGCCCTTAAAAACACCTCTATAGGACTCATGTATTCATGTTAAATGACATGCACTCAACACCCTAACATGCGGCTTCATTACTTCCCAGATACTTGGCTGGTAAGACATTTTAGAGGGCAATTTAAGCAGACGAATAAAAATATGAACGCCCTAGGAGCTTGTATAAAAATTTACACCATCTTCCCGCGAGGGGAACCATGGGGTAGATGCGACGCATCGGGGGTTGCCGTTGCGTCATTCAAATCATCGGACGATGTCATCGGAGCGCCTGCGGCGGAACGACTTAGCGGAGCGGCTCACTTACCGCGTTTATATGCAGCGGAATGAGAGAAAGCAGCGCATAGCAGCGCATAGCAGCGCATGCGAATGTGTTAACCGAGCGCAAGCGCGAGCTCAAGTGCGCGCTAACGCACAGCTGGCACGGCGACGGAAGCGAGCTGACCGCGCTGACGCACAGATGGCGCTGCGGTGAGAGCGGCGGAGCGCACAGCTGCCGCACCGAGGATGCGGACTACGCCGCGACAACGACGCAGGACAAGGCGAGTTAAAGAGATGCGTCGCATCTAATACGGGCGTATGACACCATGTATCTATAAAAACAATTTATGCCAAGGCTTTGTAATGTCAACATCAGTTTTACACGAATACATTACTGGGAAACCGTTTTGTATAGCAATATAGGCGGTCATAGGTAAAACATAAAAAGTCTAGGGACGCTGAGCACGGGGTCGCGTGGTCGATTCGTGGCCGCGGCGGCAGCTTTTCTGATGGAGGCGAAATGCCAAAAACGCGCGTGTGTACGAGATTTCGGCGCACGTTGATCCCCACGTGGTCAAATTAATATGGAGCCCTCCACTACGGCGCGCCTCATCGCCTGCGTTGCGTCGGCGCGTTAAACCCTACAATCAATCAAAAGGTCTATCAACCTTTACTAAGACCCCATGTATCCCAGTCAAGCGCTATTGTCTGAGGCGTCTTTAAGTGGGCTTGATTACTTTACGCAATTTTATTGTTGGTGATATATTCTTGCGGGCATTATAAGAGGCTTTCATAAAAATTAAGAGGTTGTAGTGTCTTCCCTAAATGTCATTTCCGTATGCTACGAAAGCGTTACAGGCGGGCAGACGGGAGTCGTCTTTGAGTTACCATACATTGCTTACGCATGTAAAATATAGCCCTTTGAACTTATGTCTCTCGGGGGAGGGCACGCCGCTTCCCAAGGACAAGGAGCAGGAATACAGGGACCGAAGTTTAGAATGAGTTTGCTTCTCCTCTTAAAGGGGCCATGAAGATGTAATGCAAGTTTAAACCTTCAAAAAAACCAACACTGAAAAAAGCGACGAACAAAAGGAACACAGGACGAGCGCTTACTCACAACTGAAGTTCAGTCGCAAACACGAAGAACATATCAACTCCCAGACACCAGACCACGCATGTCGTCACCAAAAACAAGATGGAACAACTCAAAAACAAAAAAACAAAAGATAGAACCCCACCGCCCCCCCCCAAAAAAAAAAAAACTACCACAAGGTGTGTAACACACTAGCCGCCGAGAAATGCAATATCCTTCGCGTGTGAGGAAACAGATGCCTGACTGAACGACTCAGCTATTTCTCTCGTCAGCTAGCGCGCATGCTTGAGCACAATTATTGTATTGCAGAAAAGCGGCCTGCGACCACCAAGGTACCAGCACGAGATGCAAATCACCGCGAGATGAGACAATATACCAGTTCATGCTCTCTGAGGCGCACGTTGACGCATCTGCCCGTTTGTCATACGTGCTCCTTGTTTGATTGATTGTAGGGTTTAACGCGTCGACGCAACGCAGGCGATGAGGCGCGCTGTAGTGGAGGGCTCCGCGGGTTAATTTCGACCACTTGGGGATCTTTATCGTGCGCCGAAATCTCGTACGCATGGGCGTTTTTTTGCTTTTCCCCTCCATCAGAAAGGCGGTCGCCGCGGCAGGGAATCAAACCCGCGTCCTTGGGTCCTACTTAGTCCTTACCGCAAGACAGTGGAATCATACCTCGTTTCATGTTTCACACTGCAAATATTCCTGCCTGGCCGATGGTCACCAGAAAATGTTTTTTTTTTTTCAACCAAGGAACAAACCCTGCCAACTTTTTGTCTTGCTCGAAACAGAACCTTTACATTGTACCTGGAACGAACTTTTTTCAGCGCATGTGAGATTTCATGCATATAGAGAAATACTGCTGGCCTCTTTTGCGTATACCTTCGGATACTGAAATCCTGTCAACGTCATTCTTTCTTCCGTTTAGTTCTCTAATCATTTTTTCATAAACTGACCTCAGAACATTGCTTGGGAAACCAGCATCTCGGAGGCGACGCACTTGACCACAAAATGCAAATACGACTCATCAGAAAGACTACTTTGTCCCGATAATAATGATAGCAATTTTATCGCACACTTCCACATATGATAAAGATATTAAAGGAAACATATCAATCACTGGCGAATCCACAACCACTTTCCGGCAACTTCGCTGTGACGTCACCGAATCTTTGTTACAATGGCGGCCACAGACTTAAGCCACCGCCAAGAAACATGGCTGGGCTATTGTAGTGGGGCCTTCAGTTCAATTTGATTGTATCACTTGGGTGCTAGCGTGCTGTTAGCACACTGACAAAGTTGCCACTACAACGGGCCACTGTCAGAGGGACACCGACAATTGGACACTGACAATGAGCCGCACTGACAATGGGAGACACTGACAATAGGACACTACTAGAAACAGTTCGGTTTCTAGTAGTAGCTCGTATGACGTCACTGCTTCCCATAATACGACGCTGTAATATAAATCTTAAATATTTAAATACTCCTTGCGTTTTTTTTTAGTTAAAAAGCGTCCTGAGTGGCTAGAATGGAGCTCACTCAGTTATTGAAGGCTAGCTTTCTTTTCAAATTGAACAAGTTGCATTTTGCCTTAATGGAAGGAAGCAAGGAAGGATAATACAATGCATGAAAGGCAGGGAAATTAACCAGGTTACAGTCCGGTTGGCTACCCTGCGCATGGGAAGTGGGAAAAAATGGATTTAAAGAGAAAGGAACGGTATTGAAAAGACGGCTAATAGAGCTTAAGGAGCAAGAAAGAAAAATTAAAAGTAACTACAAAAACAAAACCAAGGGCCATAATAAAGCATAAACTGAACAGGTAAACTAACGAAATGACGAATGAACAATGGTACACGGTGTCTCTACCATCGTTCAGACAAGCCTCTGTCCTTCAAAAAACGAAGTTATGATTTTGTGGCCTTTTGGGACTGTGACGGGCAAGGGGTGTGACGGGAGACACTTTGCGCCGTTAATGGCTGGTTGTCGTGTTTCCGGAGTGCGGTTTGACAGGTGCAACATTTTCGTTGCAAACCGGGCACAGTGACACTAGAGGTGTTCTATTGTTTCGTCCGTGGCACACACGTCACAAGCAGGGCTGTCAGCTATTGCCGATAGTCAAGGTGTAACACCCCTGTCCAACGGCAAATTTATAATGTCATTCAAACTGAATGACATTAGCTGTTTATGATACTCGGTTTGGCCGTGCAGGTCTACATGGCGTAACAAATGTCATTTAATTGTGATAGCGGTTACGATTACTGAGCTCGCAAAGCCGCAAAATTATATTTCAAGCGCATGTAGAATGTTTTCACTCGTAATATTTTTTAAAAGCATAGCAAAGGTATATTTATTAAATAACAATAAGAACATCACCGGTATATGTGACATCTGTAGACATCCCAAAGCGAGACACTCCTCAAAACATCCGTATTAGAGTAGCGCGCGCACTGGGGACGAAGTTTTCTTTTTTGTTAGTACTTGTTTGTCTTTCTTTATTTGATCAAAAACACGAAGAGGAAAATGTAAGTTTACTGACAGTTTTTAGAAACAGTATTCTTTGGTTTATTAATGCACTTTCTTCTCTAGTAAAGCGCCACTGCTGTCCAGCCTACTCATTTGTCTGCTGAATGAGCTCCCGAACCTCAGTTAGCCGCTAAATGTCATTCGCCTCAAATGTCATTCGGTATTATCGTGTAGCGCCGAATTAATGACATTCAGAGCGAACGACATTTGCTCTAAATGTCATTAGATCGGCCGTGTGACCGGGGCATAAGCTTTGGTGAAAGCAAGTCCTGTCTTCATGGCCCGTTTAAGAATCCATTAGGGACATTCACATGGATAGGTGACGGTAAGATCATCATGATGTGGGGTAGAGTGGCCGCTGACGGCAAGGAAGAATGCCACGTGGATACTGCGACGGTAAACGACTCTCGGCCGCTCTATTTGCGGAGCGCCTTTCCTGGCTGCCAGGCTTCGGTGGCGTCTAAGTTCAATGTCCCACCGATATGTACGCTGCGAACGGCGGTGGGATAAGATGGAGAGGTTGGGGAAATCTCGACCTGCTCTTCGCCGTTCTTCTCTGCAAGAAGAGACATGGTGAGGTCGTCGAGTTCAAACAAGGCCGCCCTTCCGCCTGTCGCGCTTGTTGTGTAACTTGCAGTGACCTCCCTAAAGACATCTTTCGTGGAGAGCCTAGAGCACCACAGAGACAAGAAGTAGCACACGAGAAACAAGATAGCATAATCGCACACGTGTGTTTCTCGTAAGGACAACGAGATATTGCCTAATCTTTATCTCCAAGCTTCCGCTTGTTGTTCCCCCTGTCGCCCTGAACATCCCCTGCTTTCTCGCTCAAAATTCCGACCTCTCAGGAACCTACCAAAACCACTTCAGGAAAGTTATATTTGGCATAAAGCAATTAGTCAACGTGGAGATGAAAACTCTAAAGGAACTTTCCCGGATTCTGAGTATTTTTATGTAATAGGCAAATCTTGCTCCCAATGCATTTGTATGGGACAGTTTCCATGCCTCTGGAGCTTAGTCACACAACATGACAGACTTGAAACTCTGCATAAAGCAGTTTTCACCCCCAATATAGCTACGCGAGAATATTTTACATTTTGCTAAATAACTACAGAGTAATCACTTTTGAAAGGACTGCCATGAGCGGGAAAGCTGCCCATGAGGGTTCTCCTGAGCTTTTCTTGTGACTTCGTAGGGTAAATTGCAGATTGTAGGGTTTAACGCGCCGACGCAACGCAGGCGATGAGGCGCGCCGTAGTGGAGGGCTCCGGATTAGTTTTGAACACCTCGGGATCTTTAACGTGCGCCGAAATCTCGTACTCACAGGCGTTTTTGCTTTTCGCCTCCATCAGAAAAGCGGCCGCCGCCGCCGGGAATCGACCCCGCGTCCTCGTGCTCAGCAGCACAACGACTTATCTACCGCGGCGGGTTTTTTTTTTGCAACTTCTGTTCGCAGTATTGTGTGGAAAATTCGATTTGTCATGATCATGTGCCAGCCGAAAATCGAGGTTTATGACGAAATCACTGTTTTTTTTAGACAGCGTGGCTTGAAGTTGGTCTGGCTGTGTGCAGGAAGGGTTTTCATGATGGCGTGCAACCCATTCCTTCTAATTAATAGCTATTAGTACTAAGTACTATTACAGTTATGCTCCTTCACACTTATTTCTGCCGTTAGCTTCAAGCACTCGAACTCCTATATGACACGAACTTACGTGGGAAATTGGCTTCTGAATACGGGCTTGTTTTCGTGCGTGCTGGCTTTCTCGGTCTGGTGCTGGTTGCATCGGGAGCACGCCTCTCATTTTCGCGTTGTATGCACTCTACGACTACTGTGTCGAAGCTCGACTTTTATCGTGCATTAATTTTTCACTAATAAGGTAATGTACAGATTTGATTATTTACGCAGCAGCAGTCCGGTTTCTGTACAACGCGGCACAGGGCAGTTCAGAAAACCCTGTTTTAATTAAGTCCCTTCATTCGTAATAGCGCTTTATTCGCACTTTTTTGCGGTGCCGACTGCAGTGCAAGGGGAGTAAGCTATCTTCCCTTTGAACGAAATACCATTTATAATGAAGTCAGTTTGCGCTCCCAAGGACTTCGTTATAACGACGATTTACTGTATCCCTTAAGGGGATGTATGCCTGGGAGCAGCGAAAATAATCCTTCTTTCATGAAATCGCTTTACTAGTTTCTTCCGCTCGATATACATTTCGCGGCGGCTTTGCGCCTAAAACCAAAAAGCACAACGGACTAGTGTTAAGGTCTTTCCCTACTTGAAGTTTTTCACGCATTCTGCAAGTAGCGATAGTGCACCCATTGCAGAAAGAAAGCAATTTATCAGAGTCACCCAATCGCGTGTTAAAACCAGTTGCTTTCAAAGAGTACTTAAATCTGAACTCTTGAATTGTGCTTGAAACGAACGCAAAGAGCAAGCGCTCGTGGAAACGGCGCTGGCATTCAAGTAGTTCTGCTCATTTGCTGGCAACATTAGTTACACAGTGTTTAGGGCGCAAAAGCAGCCGCACTAGAAGCTTATGTACGAATGGCGGCCCGAACGTCATGCCCGGTTGTGTCAATGCTACGTAGAACGACCACACAGCGTGAAAATAGCAGCCATTATGGAAGACGAAATTCCCCAGTGAGAGTTTAAAATTCAGGCGCAACTTCGCTGCATTTCGTTAAGTTTAAGAAACGCGTCTCAGTGGCGACACGGTGCACGTGCAGCGAATTTAATGTCAGAGGCAAGGAAATGAAAGTTAGTACTTGGAATATAGTGAGGCGAGAAACATAAACATTCCTCTGCCGGCTGCACTGAGTACTACAAGCATAACCCAGTGAAAATAAATAAAAATGGCCTATTGACTACAAAATTCGATTTTTTTTATTCTTCGAAGAAATTATCTGTCCCGAATCGCGACCCTTGGAGGCCAGGGTACGCTGCAGAGTTTTTTTTTTCTTATTTCCTGACTATTAACTTCAACGTTAAAAGGGTTCATGAGTACGTTGTATGCGTCCTGTCCCCCTAGGGATTTGTCTTAGTGTAACCTTGGAAATATCTGAACAATTCGAGAGTATGTTTGGCCGCTGCGTAATACTTCTACTATGTGAATTGTCTACTGCCTATTCATTAGATAATTAATGCTGTTGTTCATAATTGGCTACTTCGCCCACTTCGCTGCTTTTGCCTGGCTGGATATGAGCCTGTCTAGCCTCGCACCCAGGCATTTATCACTCACTCGCCTGTTAAGGTGCACCACAACACAGTGGGTATTATGGCGGTGATGGAAACGTTAGATATAAAGCCAAGCACGGCCTTACTACTTGCACTGGTTGTACAGTGTAATTAAGGTACTATGGTGATACTATGGTGGTACTATGCATGATGATGCCATTTTTTAAGGTAGTATGGTGATACTATGGTGGTACTATGTATGGTGGTACAATGTAATTAAGGTGCTATTGTGATACTATGGTGGAACTATGTATGGTAGTACCATGTGATTAAGGCACTACGGTGATACTATGGTGGTACTATGTATGGTGGTACAATGTAATTAAGGTACTACGGTGATACTATGGTGGTACTATGCATGATGGTGCCATGTAATTAAGTTACTATGGTGATACTATGGTGGTACTATGTATGGTGGTACAATGTAATTAAGGTGCTATGGAGATACTATTGTGGAACTATGTATAGTGGTACCATGTGATTAAGGTACTATGGTGATACTATGTGGTACTATGTATGGTGGCACAATGTAATTAAGGTACTATTGGGATAGTATGGTGGCGCTATGTATGGTGGTACCATGTAATTAAGGTACTACGGTGACAATATGGTGATACTATGTATGGTGGTACAATGTAATTATGGTACTATGGTGATACTATGGTGGTACTTTGTATGGTGGTACCATGTAATTAAGGTACTATGGTTGTACTATATAACTATGTAATTTCTTTCCTCTATGGTTCTCTTAAACAATCTGGTGGTTCTAGTTCGTCTGACGTATTTCGGAAATCATTTCCACAAACGATAAAACAAACAGAAGGAAGGAACGCACACCACACGTCGGACTTTCTCGGTTTGTAAAAAATAAAACTGAGACGTAAAATACTCCGAGACACCGTTCGCACTAACTTAGCGCATTAGGTACCACAGCCGATGTCCTTCCCTACAGTACATGTTTAGTATAAAGTTGTTTGTACCCCTAACAGCAAGCCTGTCATGCTTTCTATACGTACGCCGTGGTGAAAATGGTGACAGGCGAATACCGTGTAGGGTATTGCTATACCTTTAATTTGTCGACGTTCAGCTACTGCGTAAACAGAAGAAGAGCTTATGTCAATGCTTTCGTCTTGCTTGTTGTCACAAGAGAGTGAAGTTTGATGCAGCCGACAGGTCATGAAGAACACACTAATACTCTCAGCAGGGCTGCCATAATGTCTGCGCGGTTGCCGACACAAAAAGTGAGACAACCAGTGACAGCACTGTATAAAATCGCAATACCTTTATTTCATAAAATTCCCAGCTCCTAAGCATAGCACAGATGAGACACTATCAATGATTCCTTCATGACTTCCCGCTAAGGGCAGGGGAATCTCGGTGGAGTGAACACACGGTGGAGAACACGTAAGGCCTCACGACTCTCGTCGCAAGAGCGCGCGAAATTTAAAAAAGAATAAACTACGTGATCATCGTCGAACTGTTTGTTCTAATGGGGTCTACGGTGAATCGGCCGGTCGGCCGCCTACGACGGGCTTCTCACGGCCTGTAGCAGCTCTCCGGGAAGTAAATGGTGGCCTTCATGTACTGCCGCTTTCGGCGGAACTCCGTGAGAGGCCGTATGGTGGCCTGCTGGAGAAGGTGCTTGGTGGTGGCGTCGTTGGCCGGCAGGCAGTGGAAGCCCATGTCGACGCTCATGAGGCGTGTCTCGACGCACGAGTCGGAGCACTTTGGCAGGGGCGTGAGCGAGAAGCACACCTCCCGCTGCTTGCCCTCGCCGCGGTCACGGGTCACGGTGCGCATCACGGTGCAGCCTTCGCCGGCTGCGTGTTGACAGAAAGGAGTCACGGAAACTGTTGCAATACACTCACAAAAGAAATCAAGAGTTGGCGGAAGCCTGTGGGGTCGGCAGCGCATATGACAAAATTAAAACTTGAACCGACCTCGTCATATCTTGTAGCCAACATAAATCGGATCACTTTCAACCTCATTTCGTTGTGAACAAGGCTCCTGTACGGGATCCGAAACGTCTTTGTTTTTTGAACTTTCACGGTCGGTTGTCAGTTTTAATTTTTCTCACACTCCCAAAAGGAACCGCGAAATGACGTTTTTTTTTTTGTTTTTTTTTCTGTGAACGACGCTGGCCGTCGGGCTTAGCAAGAGCGAACTTTATAACCGCATTGCATTTTTCTCTATATTAAGAAACGTTTTTGTAAGGGAAACTTATTTGACTAATAGAAGGACAAGGAATCTCATTTTTATAAAATATTGAGCGCTTTGGTAGGATGATTAAAGAAGCCAATTCAAGTGGCGACCACCCATGTTGGAACTATATTTTACAGAGTCTACGCCGATTGTTAATACCTCAACGTCCTTCGATGAGAGCCCGGAGATATGCGGACGAAAGCGCGTCTGCCGTGTCGTGTCTTCGCCAACATGACGACTCCTTTTTTTTTCCTTCTGAGTGCACCTTTTGTTTTTCACGTCTGAGTCGTCTCGAGGAACGCTTCAAGTTTGCTGCTCAGCCAGTAGAGTCAGACCACAACTTTAGCCCTGCAACTAGTTAGAGTACATTGCTTCACTGGATTTGTTTGTCCTCGCTAACAAATTTGGCCTTGCATGCAAGTGGAAGAATCCTTTCTCGGGTAGGTTTCTCAATTTAATCCAAAAAACATTTTTTTCTCTGTTATTGTGACACGAAAGTGTTTTATGCCCGGGTACACCAAGATCTCACTGACGTCATATCCGTCACGGAAGTGACGTCACCAGAAAAAGTGCCACTGGCGCGGCGGCACCCGGATTCGAGCCCACGATTTTTCTCGCCTCTCGCCGCAACGGGAGGTGCGAGGCGCTCTGCCAACTGCGCTATGAACAGAGACGTAAACAGCTCTACGAACGCGCCGTATGTCTTCCCTATGACTCATTCAGTTCGCGCTGCCGTCTAGGAGAGGCGAAGCGAAGTAGCGCATCATGACGCTAATGAGCGCCGACAGTTGGCGCCTCGATGCCAGCGCCTTCGGGTAACGGGGGACGCGCCTGAATTGAGGCACCCACGGCTTCGCGTTGTTCACATGACCGTTATGAGTTTCAAGGCTGCTTTTCGTGCACGTCATTTTTGGTTTTGTTGTCCCGGAATAAACCGGTTATTTTTTGTTTCTTGCGTGTCGGAGTCATTTCGTCTGGCGTGGTCACGCTCGCGAAGCCTTCGCACATGGAGGAGGTTCCTTTAACATTCAACTGCTCCTGTGAAGGCACCTTTCACTTTCGTGTTTTACCGATTCCTATGAAAGAGGGATCAAACACAACTTTTGCTAGCACTATCGTTGTTTATGCTCATTCCCCACCCTTCCTCCTCCTCCTCTACGCCTTCCTCCTTACAAATGAACTCATACTTCTGGCGAACTAAAGCACAGGACGAAGAAAGAAAGAAAAGACGAAACACTTCTTCGTCCTGTGCTTTAGTTCGCTAGAAGTATGAGTTCATTCATCAGCACCGACCAACTCGCCCAATTACTCGCTTTTGTTGGCCTTCCTCCTTACTTTGTATAAACAAAACACACCTGTCATTGCGTAGCTATTACTACTATAAACGGAGCAGCAACTCCCGCACAATTTTAACATGCACTATGAATGGCAAAGCATAGTGATGCCGCTCTTCCCACTCACCGTTGTAGGCGCACGGGTTCCGGTACTCGGGAGCCCTGCAGTTGTCTGAGGGGATGACGTAGCTGTTGCCGAACGTGGTCGAGTTGTGGTGCAGGCACTTGTCGGGCCCGATGAACTCGCGGAACTGGTTGAAGTTGTAGTCACCGCACAGGCCGCACACCTTGCCGCGGTAGAACGGAGCCAGCTGGCGTTGCAGAAAAAAAAAACGGATAATGCAATTACTTTAAGGCGAAAGCTTTCTAAGTGGCACCTGTGGCGTTTTGTCAAAACGCTAATGCATTTACCAATAGACCGGTCGGTCGACCGAGAAGCTCTGATAAGATCTCTCGACACACGGCGCGTGGGTGAAACCGGGCTTCCCTGCTTGTGTAAGAATGGTGACTTGATAATCGCGAGAAAGGACCGGTTCTAGGTAAGACAGTGCACGCATAGATTATGAAGAAGGAGAACGATAGTATGCTTTATATCTTAAACCGCGTATCACTGTACGTTTAGATCGATCTTAGGTGCGTTTAATTAATGCGGGAAAAATCGTCACATGTGTTCGTTTTTCCTTTCGATTGGGGTCTTTGGAGGTTTGACGGTCGATTGGCCGCACTTTCAGCGAATATTGGACGCACTTTTAGCTTTTGAGCTTCTTTGAGCTTTCGTTAAGAAGGAATTACAATTTTTTAGGGGCACCTCGAACTAGTATACATTTCTTGCTCGAGTCAAGCGTGTTTGTTCTTAATTTGATATCACTGCAAATAATATGGCGGGCCTCACGTAGGAGAAAAGGAGATTAAAACTATCTTCGAGCATAAACCCCTGATATGGAAACCCACTATTTTCCCCGCGAATTTCAAAAGAAAACTTGCCGTGAACGATCACTTCGCTGAGATCAAAGAAAGCGTGTCCCCTTTACGCAGACCCTCCTGAGGGCACATTGATATTGGTAATAACACAATCATATTATAATTATTCACAGCAAGGGGATGCTCACTACATTCACGTAGAACAATGTGCGTTGCGATGGATGATTCGGAGTCGGTTAAAAGTTCAGAGCGAAATAGTCGTAATGCTACCATGTCGTAACGCTAGACAAGTGGTTCTTAGTTCAATGCACACAATCGGTACCTCTGTTCCTGACTCCTTGCTACGATAGCGAAGAAGCCGGATGGAGATTCGCGTTTCCCGTAAATGGGGATTGACAATGAGGTTTAACACGCCGACGCAACGCAGGCGATGAGGCGCGCTGTAGTGGAGGGCTCCGGGTTAATTTTGACCACCTGGGGGTCTTTATCGCGCGCCAAAATCTCGAACACACGGGCGTTTTTGCTTTCCGCCTCCACAAGAAAAGCGGCCCGGAATAGAACCGTCAAGGTTCTTGGGCTCAGCAGCATTGTGACTTAGCCACTGAGCCACCGCAGCGGGTAAATGGTCATTGTTCGGACTCCCCCCGTTGGTGTCGCACCTGTATGTAGATTCCTTGTCCGTCGTAAGACACGCGGACACCGAAGAGCTCCGAGTGCACCCGGTAGATGGGCTGCTGGTTGTACGTGACGATGCGGAAGAGCTCGACGTCCCGGACTCCCGTGTTGATGAACTGGCGGAAGGGCTCGTCGGGTGTCACCGGCACCTTCTTGCCATTCACTCGGGCGATGGCCACGGTGTCTTCGGACACCGGCAGAAGCTCGATCTTGAACGTGTGCAGGAACATCTTCACGGCCTGCGGTCCCGGAGCGAGTACAACCATTTACAGCCGTTCTCGGCGCAGGAAGCACATACAGTGAACACCCGTTATAACGAAATCACTTTATTCGAAATACCCTTTTTTATTCTAACCCCTTCGTCGTCCACACTGCAATGCGTAGAAAGCAGGGTTACATCCACTTTTAACGAAGTATCGCTTTCAACCGAAGTGACTTTATGGTTCCGATCATTTTGTTGTAACGAGAGTTTATTGGTTTATTGAACTCCGTGCATACTATGCTAGCCTACGCAGAAACTTAGTAACATCCGCTTTTTTGCGAAAATTGTCGCTTCTAACCAAGCCAGTTTACTGTTGCGATGATTCGTTATAACGAGTGGTTACAGTGTTCCGTGCATACCACGCGCTCCTAGGTGGAAAGATAGTTACATATGCTTTTAACGAATATAGCTTATAACGAAGCCAGGTCACTGTTACGATTATTCGGTATAGCTAGTGGTGACTGTGTTCCGTGCATAGCACGCGCGCCAGCGTACAATGCTGGTTATATGCGCTTTTAACATAGTGTTACTTATATCAAAGCCAGTTTACTGTCCGGATGTCTTCTGTCTTCTTATAACGAATGTTTACTGTGTTCTGTACCTACAACACCCTCCTGCCCAGGCATTCAGGAGTATACTGCGGCTTCATGCACGCTAGTTAAAGCATGGGCCGAAACGAGAATCCAGTAAGTGACAGGCGCTCGTTCTGTAACAAAACTCTGGACCTGAGCACTGCGATCACTATCCAAGCTGGCTTGTTGCAGCTGGCCTGCTTTGACAACATGAAAAATTGGCACAAGAAATTTCTATGGAATAAGACAAGTAGTTATTTGTCCAATTACTCTGACAGGACGTTTACATGACCGCGCTGCAGTTACAAGCGTTAAAGTGTACAATTTAGGCACTGTGGAATAACTTACCCCACGAGCTCCTTTCCTCAACATGATAGGAAGTCCACAATTCACAGTCATGCAAAATAAATGCAAGTAGCCAGATACTACCTCATCACGTGCTGTTTTGTTTCAATGAATTCGTTGGCGGATTATATACCATTTTACTCGGATAAAACTGTGGCGCTATACTTCCTATTCATCCTTAATAAACTGCTAACCTTTGCAAGCCTTTAGGCGCAATTTTGTGCTGAATGCAGAGATTGATTGATTGATTGATTGATTGATTGATTGATTGATTGATTGATTGATTGATTGATTGATTGATTGATTGATTGATTGATTGATTGATTGATTGATTGATTGATTGATTGATTGATTGATTGATTGATTGATTGATTGATTGATTGATTGATTGATTGATTGATTGATTGATCGATGATTGATTGATTGATTGATTGATTGATTGATTGATTGATTGATTGATTGATTGATTGATTGATTGATTGATTGATTGATTGATTGATTGATTGTAGGGTTTAACGCGCCGACGCAACGCAGGCGATGAGGCACGCCGTAGTGGATGGCTCCGGATTTATTTTGACCACCTGGGGATCTTTAAAGTGCGCCGAAATTTCGTACACACGGGCGTTTTTGCTTTTCGCCTGCTGAACGTACCCTGCAAACTCTTCGCATCTTCTCTAATGATCAACAAACCGCATTATTCCATCCTATGCAGCTATACCAAACGCAGCCAGTAGAAAATGAGTGCTGACCTTTTGCACAGTATTTTCTAACTCATCTTTGGAGTTCATGAATAATGAACAAGGGTTCTTTACCTTAGCGTACTTGGGGTTCTTGGTTTTGGTTCCAAGGATGAGGAAGTGTTGGTTTTCGGAACAGTCCTTCGCGAGGACTTTGTAGCAGTCGGTGTCGGGCAGCTCGTAAGTGACTTCATCGAAGGTCCTGATCCACGCGCCTTGGGCATCGCATATGCCTGGGGATAAACACGTCACAGCAAAAGGTTACTCAGCATTCTCCTCGCTGACAAGAATACAATCCGCGGTCAAACTTTTAGGTCTTACTATTTGCTGAATACTTACTATCTGCAGATATGCAGATACACCGCTGTAAGCTGTCTAATTTTCACAAGCGTGGACAATGCATCCGTACCAATAGATTCCGTTGCGACACCTAGCACAAACCCCGTAACGGGAATGTGAGCTTATAGTAAGCCATACACGCTTGACAGTTGACGAGGCTTAGTGGCGAAGCAGGAACCAGCTTGTGTCGTGCTCACCACAGCGACGAACCCGATACTGGAAAGGTACGCCAAAGTTTCAACCGCCGAAGTGATAGTATAAACAGTCGAGTGGCCTACCTGCAGTACCAACTAACTATTAGCGTCAGCTATTTACTAACAGCGTCTACGCAAAACCGCCACCACCGCGTAGCGTTATACACCAGTGAGCTAAAAAAGGTCCAGAAATTCGTAAAGGGAACAGCTCCCGCGTTGAGTCACCCACATTTTTTGCGATGTCAGTGTAGACTGCAAAAGGTCGCCTTCTTCGCAGTTTAGATTGAATTCAATCGGGGTTTAACGGCACAGCAAGAGGCGAACAAAGTATAAACGCAAGGTTAATTTATGCCTCCAAGCATTTGGTAAGAACATAGAGTGTGATGGCAGCTGATAGGCGTAGTGATACACACGACCGCATGCCCATGCCTTCTTCAACCTGTCTTCAGGAACCGAAGGAGCAGACTGCACGCCGTTGTATCCCTAGACAAGGTGCACTGGGGCTCTACTCGTCATATCACCTCACGAGACAGAAATTATTTATGAGGAAGATATTGAGCTCCCTCTCCTTAACAAGGACCATGCTTATAACGTCTACCCATCCGCAACCGCTTCGCGTGAAGACTGGAATTACGCATCGGCTTCTCGCTATCCTCACGTCGCGGAGTGGGGACACGTCTTTGCCGAAACAGAAGGCAAACTTGATGTACTCACGGTGCCTGTACATGGAATTGTACTGCTCAGGTGGTGTACTCGAAGAGGGCGTAGAATCGCGGCGTGATGAACCACCAGGGTACGGGAGCCTGCTTGTACTTGATGTCCTCCTTGGGCAGCACCACGTGCACGTCCCAGATGTCGTCGTACGTGCTCACGTTGGCCACTATCCTCGCCTTGCCCTCGGGGTTGGTCACGTCGAAGTCCTCCAGCTGGTACAGCCAGGGGAAGTAGCTGTAGCGCACGTGGCGCCGGATCTCGTGCATGTAGCGGACGAAGTTCTTCGACAGCTGCGAAGACAAGGGGGAATCCGGAAGGGAAACACATGAGCGAAGCGCGTAAAATTCAGCCGTTTTATTTTCTATACTTTTGTTTCTGCTACCGTAACACCTTGTGAGGGTACCTGAGGCCCTATGAAAATGTTGAGAACTGAAGTTTGAGCTTATTTGTACTAGTACCCTTAAGAAAAATTCCAATTTGGGTGTTTAACGCTCCGAAGCCAAACCCATGGGCTACGAGGCGCGCCGTATGGTTCTGGATTAATTTAGGCTTAATGGGATCTCTAACGTGCGCCGCAACCTCGACACATGAGCATTTTCGCTTTTCGCCTCTCTCTGAAAAGCGGCCACAGCGACCAGGATTGAACCCATGTCTTTGGGCTCAGCAGCACAACACGTTTGCCACTGGTCCAAAACGGTGGACGGTTAATAAAAGTAGCGCAAAGGAATACAGAAGAATCCTGACTGAAGAAATCGCTGGTTTTGGGCTACTTCTGGTGTCAAAAAGTACTGGCTGTTCTGCACTGACAGAAACACGCGCCTGTTTGTTTCGGCGCATGCGCTGTACTATACGCTTCGTTGCCACGCCTTGAGTATGTTCGAGCAAAGTAGCGGGCGTGTGCTGAGCGGAGCCAAGTCAGTACTCACGTTTTCGTATTCGATGTCGGCCGTGAGCCGCTTCAGTAGACTGGCGTCAAAGTACAATTCGTCGCACGTGTGGCTCCAGAGGATACCGTTGCTCTTGTGGTATGCGCAGTCCTTCCACAGTTCGCTGTACGGGTTCTTCAGGAACTTTCCAGAGGGTTCCTCGAGGTCGCGGGTTTGGAACAGATGCTTCTGCTCTTCCGAGTGCTCCCAGATCGCACGCATCGTGATCTGTAAGCAAACCGCCCGCTTGACGTGAACAAGTAAGTGAGAGCGCCAAACCCGTCTGCCTAAAATGATCCTTGAACGAGTCGTACTTTCATCGGTCTCATCGATTCCTAAACCAAGCATCGAGGACCGCTAAGCCTAAAATTTGGTTGTCCGTCATGCTTGGAATCATTCAGCCTCAAATGGTGGCGTATCGAGTTTTCTTGTTGCGCATTGATTTGACGTAGTTTTTAAAGGGATTCCAAGCCATTATGAGGCGGTAATAGGCGCGGCCATTGGGATAGTGTAACGTGTTATGCGAGGGTGGCGCCTGTTCAAAAATTAAACCCCTTCAACTCAATCTGAAAGCTGTCGGACGTGCCGAACAATGATTCGCCATAATGGGCTGTAGCGCCGTTATCCGCTCACTGCTACCGCCCAACGCAATTCCAATTTCCCGCTTTCGCAGTGCTCGCGGGCCCCTTGCCTAAAACTGCGCCAGCGGGAGTTCTGTTCTTTTTGTGCTTGCTTTTTCTCCCGCAAGTGCCGGCGTTGCACTGCCGCTTTTTTTTTTTTTCGCTTGCTATCGTAAAAACCAACCCTATGAGCGTTCATAACTAAATAAAAGCGGGCGCTGCCGGTTAATTACGTATATTTTGCCTCAAATGTACCCGCAGTTTTCTATGCGCTAAACGAAGTGGAGATGTATGACAAGCGCCAGTGGTTCACGAGTTTTGACGTTTACGAATATATAAACCGCTTGACTTTCGAAGCCTCGGGGATACGCCAGGACGGCGGAACGCCGTGTGGCTCGACTCGGGTACAGCGACCGAGCTACGACGACAAGGCGAGGCCCCGAAGTGTTCTGCACTTAAAACAATGGCGGAGTAAATATAGTGGCCATAGTGTTATGAACTGAGATGCGAGCACAAATAGAACTGTCGCGTGCAAATGCTTGGTACAGTAATGACAGTAGCAATGCGTGCTAAATTCTAAATTCCAACTGACTGGTACGGTGTGGCACGAGTTGGTTAACGGGCACTGCTTCTCTGGGCGTGCTTTTCTTTCCGCGTCCAGATGTCCTGCTTTCGGAATGAAGCACAATTTGTTGGACCAGGGTGGTCTGTATACGGACACGAAGTACCTGCGCTTTAGCCTGCATTGTTTTACTGTCACACTCTGGTCCTGTGTCTACCAGTTATAGCTGTGTATCGCACTCCTATACTGAGCGACTTGTTTTTTATCAGGGTGGCCCACACATTACCTTCTGATCCGTCTTGCAGTCCTTTCCGAAGTTAATCTTGAAGTTGGTGCTAATGGCGTTGTCGTCAGACACGAGGTCCAGGTTGGCAATCTTCAGATAGTCCGGCGCCGGGAACTTCATGCCAGCGTGGAAGCAGACCTGCCAAAAAACCACAAAGAACCCGAGAATGTCGGTCAAAAGAGCTTCAACGGCCACATTTGATGCAGCGCTAATACTCTCACCCTGACCAACTTATCCACCTTGTGACGTTGCCAGCAACGTCCCCGTCGTGAGTTCATCTCAAACTCGTGGCACTGGTTAGCTGTGTGACTGCTCCTACGGACACCAGCTTCATAAAGGGACTTTGCTTTCCCGTAGTCTAAATACGCATGAACCCTTGAAAATGGCTATACCTATTTCGGTGATGGCAGAGCTCCGATGGCCTATTAAGAGGCCTATATTGTCACTTATCATTATGTTCACCACCATGTGGCCCATGTGGCCCATGTGGTCCACGTATGCCACTACGTGGCAACAGTCCGATTGTATAAAACTGGTATAGGCCTTGCTACTCAGTTGCACAGCTAATGAGAAATAAACCGTCCCAATTTCTACACTTATTTTTCAAATTACTGGCTGAATCAAAAAATCGGTTCAGTCCCAAGTGGCGTCACTAAATAAAGGCTTTTAGAGTACCGGCACTATTTTCTCTCATTGTTATGTGCCGCAAGGATTTTTATTGGTCGGTCGGCACCACGTGTTACTCGTTTACATATGGGCGCAGCCATTTTGTTTTGGGCGTCTCTCTCTCTCTCTCTCTCTCTCTCCTCTCTCTCTCCTCTCTCTCTCTCTCTCTTTGCTGCGCGGACGCTAGAGCGGCCGGTCACACTCTGCCCGTCACAGCCGGCGGCGGTTTCGTTGGGAGAGATGGCAACACTGCAAGCCATAAACAAAATGGCCCCCAAACGCTTCCGGGTGCACCAAGTGGCGGTACACTTAAGCGTAGCTGATGTAGTGACCCATCCAATTTCCTACGCATGCGTGGTCCTTGTTCTAAGCTAGGCATGTCTATGACCTTGACAGGCGCGTGACCTTGAGCTTACGCACCTTCATGGGATCGGTCTCGCCAACGGTGAACGGCGTGCGGACGTAGATGAAGTTCATGTTGTGCAGCAGTAGGTCCCTGCTCCTGGTGTAGACCATCTCGGTGACGATCTTGCGCTCGCGCTGTCCGCTCAGCACGAGCTCGCCGTTGATGACTGTCGTGTACGAGCGCCGCCTCGTCCCGCACCGAGAAGGCTGGGTCACCGATCTCAGAGGCGTACTTGGACGTGAAGAGTTGGTTTCCGCGCGTTTCCGGGGTCAGGAAGTTCCAGTCGAACCTGATCTCGATCTGAATTAGTATGAGAAAGAGCGAGTTAAGGCTCAACAAAAAAGAAACGGGTGGGGTCACGAGTTAGAGCAGTCCTTATTATTCCTTTCATTATGCATTCGGGTATCAAGTAGGCATTTAGTCCACCCGCTACGTATCAAAGTACGGTATCCGTCCATTGCGAAAATTTAAGCGAATATCTTGATTTCGTTTGTCCCTGCCAGTTAACTTTTTTCATAGCATAGCAACAAGACAGCCCTGTTCTAAAGAAACATATTGATTCGGTTAACTTCATTGCTAAGCTTCAAAGAATACCTGTTAAGTGTTTAGATCTACTTCCTCCTACCTCGTTCTAGCACTAGGCAAAACGCTTTCAGCAGGATCCGAAAGCATTGAACAGGGTTTTTACTGTTGTGGAATGCTTTTTAAAACAAAATCGAAGCTTCGAGTCCCTTTTCGGCAATAAATGTTGCTCGGAATATTTGGCCCTCCTCTCACCTCGTTGGTGATGTCGCGGTTGGCGGGCGTAAGCATGACGTTGAACTTCCTCGGGTGCCACATGGGGTTCTCGGTGAGGTAGTAGTACTTCTGACGGAGGTCGCCGAAGTACCAGAAGTCCATCCAGGACCCCCAGAAAGTCGTAGGTCTCCAAGTAGTGACCCTCCACCTTCAGGCCCATGCCCAGCATGTCGTGGAGGTATTCCTTCTCGAACTGCGCACAAGACAGGTTCGGCGAGTGAATGGCGGAATTTCGCGATGGTAGTTCCGCCTGTCGGGAAGCTCTGGTACCACGTGGTTCTCATAAAAAAGCGTCAGTATATTTTTAACAGCGGAGCTGTTATAGGTTTTGTCCGTCTGCTGTGGGTGGTGCGTCACGCGGGGGTAGGAGAAGATTCCCAGTCCCACCGCTGACCTCTATCGATGGAAGTGAGAACCGCCTTACCAGCGGTTCCCAGACCCAACCGATAGAGGACGCAGTGGTCTTGCAGGGGCTATGTTCCTATCCCTACCGCTAGTGGAGGGATAAGAGGGGGATCCTCCCGCCACTGACGATTTCTTTGCGCGAACTGCAGAATTTTCGCGGCACCTGTTTTCGTTCGAGCCAACACAACAGAACCAGAGCTCCCCACTTTCAGCAGCTTATCTTCACACTTCGAGGTACTGGGTTTAGTTTTTTAATCTTCATCGCACTGACAGCAAGCCAAAATGAAGTCTTCAAGTGGCAACCACGCTCTCTTCAAGCCTAGTTTCTAGTTGAGCAGTGTTGGGTTTTCGTTATTCTTGCGATTTGTAATAATGCTTAACCACTGTGTTTCTTTTTAGTGCCACCATTTTTCGCTGAAGCCATCACCTCCGATTGATGACTTAGCAGTACAAAAAAAAAACAGTTTTCAATAGCTAACTTGCCTTTGCTAGCATTCCATCTACCCTCGTTGGCACTTTAAACGCTAAATGGCCATCCAGAACCCAATTGCCGAGCACTTAAAGGGTTGTTTAGAGATTAGAGCCGCCAGTATTCGACGTACGATAATAAGCGGATAAATGGGTTACTTTCTAGGCGAACATGTAGGTTCATCTGCATGTCGAAGCACACACAATCGGCATACACGAATGGATGCGCGCGTTGATAAATAGGATAACGTCCTCTATTGTACCGTTTTCCGCTCTTATATCTACGTCAGCACATCAGATTTCAATGCGAACATTGTTGTATTTGTATAGATGTAAACATCATGTTACGTTTGAACCTCACTTTTCATTAACGTAATATTGCGTTTTTCTGAACACTTCAGAACCTCTGGACCACTGTAGGTTTTCTCCTCGCCCGAGATAGCGTTACCGAGGGAGCTAGGGACTGCTCCAGTGACAGCCGACAAAGTGGATGCCTAAATACTCCGCTTCAATTGGGGGAAACATTGAAAGAGCCCTTGTTCATTTGACGTGCTATATGCGCGTGATATATTCCTGTCCTATATGACGCTCTACATGCGCGACCCTTCAGCTGCACGAAACCAGCCAATCAGCGAATAGACGTTAGAGGGAAGTCGGTGGAACGATGCTCCGTATAAATGATATATGCACCTACCTTGTGGAGGTCTTCTGGCCGGAACACGTCGACCCGCGTCTCTTCGTGTACGACGGGCAGCGCGTTCTCGAAGCTTTCGACGAAGCTGAAAGGCTTGAACTCGTAGTGGAACACCTCGTGTGGCGTCTGCGGTCGCGAGCTGAGCTCGAACTTGCGGTCGACAAAGCTCAACCCGGCCTCGAAATTGAACGGCACTGAGAGGGCGCTGCGGCTGTCGTAGCCAACGCCTACGCTGACTTTCTCGAAGGGAAGAAGGATGCTGGCCGTTTCGATCATGTGTGCATCGTACCTGAAGTCAAAGAGAAAAAAAAGGGAACGTCACGACAACCGTATCTCAGCCATTCCAGTCATTTTGTGCCTTATAGAGGAAGATTGTGAGGTTATTTTTTCGTGAAGCTGATAATCACATTTAGCGTACTTTTATCCTAAATTCTTGGGAGAGAACTGTGTAAGACTCCCTGCGACTTTTATGTATTCAACTGCATGGCGTTGCTCCCCAGCCATTCCGGACCCCTTCCGTGGCCTTGGAAGTAAGCGGAACTCTCTTCGGGTGGTTATATTAAACTTAAAGTGATGGTTCATCTCCAATGCTGGATTTGCGATAGACCAAGGCAAAATTCTCTGCTTTGGGATAGCAGAGGCGAAAGTAAGTTGACTTCCCTAATGCAGCATGAGTTCGTCATACCAGCAGTGTAGGAAACGTAATAGAGTGCCGCTCGTTCGATCCTGCCGAACAACCTTGCTATAACAGGACACATTATTGCTTTCCGTGTATGATAACGTATGACAGAGTGAGGGAGCAAAAACATAAGTGCGGCGTGCCTGCAACCGCACGTCCGCACTGTATGGTTAACCCAGAAATTATATTTCTCTTTTGCCTCTAAGCAACGCAAGTGGCACTGAAGCGTCGAACTGTGCTTGGAGCAGTTGTGAAAGCGTGAAAGTGCTTGATGAAGACTGCAGGAGAGAAATGAAGGAAATTCTTTCGCACGTATCTAATGGAATCCTGCTTTCATCATAATAAAGCCCCTGGGCTGCGTTCCGCTTCTGTCCTTGTCATTTGCTGCGCGCTGCTCCCAATTTTAAAAGGATTATTAACCCCATTTAAAACCATAGTTCTTCAATATACAGTACTGCAAAACTCCGCTTCTAAATACGGGCGCCGCGAGCTCTCCTGCTTCGTCCAAGTTGAGGAACAAGTCAACCGGCTCAACACCTGTGGGACAAAAACTGGACTTTTCTTGACTTTACTTAATTAGACAAATTAATAAAAGAAATTCTGAATTAAAGAACATAACTTGTGTAATATTGATTTATATTTCTTTGGTTTTTCTTTTTATCACTTACGGAAGCAGCCGAAACCGCTGGATTACTGTCAACAGGCTCGTCAACTCGTCCCTTGCTTGCCCCCCTGTCCGTCCTAGCTTAGGGGGACCAACGGTGGATCAGCTTTTGATACGTGGAGTCTATGGTGAGTTACGCAACTGGTCTATATCGAGTACCTCTGTCTTAACCCCTCGGTGGGCGTTTCATAAATTTTCAAGCCACCAAGATCCTATTTGATCAACCTCCACGTCCACGTAATGAATCAACGACTAATAAAATTGGACTTCCAATTAAGGTCAACGTTCACATATTGTTTTACGCCCAACTACGATAAACTTCCAATTCAGATTTCTAGCGCTCTATAAAGACATGATGTGCCGATCTCTAAAAAGATCGCCTACTCCCAGTACGCTTTTTTTAAAGCCAGGTTTCTGATCCCACACGAACCAATAATGAGTGCGGACATACGACTACAGTTTATCTTATTCTAATATATGAGGCACCCCTTGATCCTTTTTATTTTTTGCTAAGTGGCAGAGGCGCACGCGTAAAGAGGGGAAGCCAGCTTACAGCAGGTGTCCCAGAAACTTGGCACCGACTTCCTCGATGTATTTTCCGTCAGCGGCGACCTTGACGTCGAACTTGAGCTCCTTGTTCTTGAAGTGGGCAAAGATGGGCTGCTTCTGTTCCAGGTAGAAAGGCAGGCCGAGTTCGGTAGGCAGGAACATCGACATGTCTTCGCCCATCATGTAGGTGCGGACCTTCAGGTCCTTCACTTCGCCCGCGAAGTTTTGAATCATCGAAAACGGGTCGCCGCCTGCGTGTTATTTGAAAGGAACTGCCATCAGGTGAAGCGGAGGCACAAAGGCGAGCTGCTTTGTGCAGACTAAAATGATATCTGTTTGTTTCACTCTGCATTGTGTAGTGATACTTGAATATTTTTTTGTTTCGTGCGAACAAAATTTCTTCCCCGTGATACCTATTTGCGTTTGTGTATTACTCCCGAAATTACACCTGTAACAAATTTGTATGCCTGTAGAAATGTATGCAGCTTTTCTTGTACAGTGAGTTTAGCCAGTTTGGGTTTTCTTTTGGAAACACCGGCCCGTTTTCAATCTAATAAATAATAAATAATAAATAAATAAATAATAAATAAATAAATAAATAAATAAAAAATAAATAAATAATAAATAAATAAATAAATAAATAAATAAATAAATAAATAAATAAATAAGCACGGCGAACACGGCCGTACACGCGGCTTCCCTCGGTTGTTTTCCATCTTCTTGGGAACAAGAATTCGGTCAGCGCTACTTCGTCTCAATCGATTACGACCCTCCGTATTAACTCAAGGTTCGCGACTGGACGAGGGCGCAATATCTGGTTCACAAAGCACGGTAGGAAAACGACGTTTGCTGCTGGATCATAAGCTGCGTGCTTTAGCGTTCATTTTTTTACCTTAATGGGGGCCGCCCAAGGTAGATCACGTGGGCAATGAACAGCTAAAATTCAAACAACATGGGGATTGCCTTGTTCTGTTCGCATCATGTCGACACAAGTAAATAACAACTCCACAGAGTTTGTTGCTTGTTTTCAGAAATAATTCTCGGTGTGACGTTTCAGTTTTAAGTGTGATCAACTCGGCAGTCATTCGTGTTAATAATCAATTCCTGACGTTAACTTAGGTCGACAATTTTTTGTTTGTTTTTAGAGTTAGGTGCCTGAATGTTTACCCCTCTACAGAAATGTTGACAGAATTTTTCTTTATATGTTATCGTGATTTCTTCGCTTGTGCTAGTTACATAGCAGGAAGTAAGTCGTTCCTTTCAAGGAATTATCCGGCAAACTGGAACTTCCGCCAGTTTTTACCAGTGTGGGATGCGTGCTTTCCGGTAACTTGAAACTAGCGTGACTACAGCTATTATGTCATCACATTGCATCGATTTCAGCTTCGCTCCCCATCCCTCATATTAACCTGAACAAACAAGCGTCCTTCTCACCTTCATTGAAGAGTGGGGCGAGCATGCTGTGGTTGAGGGTGAAGCTCGAGATTTCGTTGTTGAACATCGTTGCGCGCACGGAAACGTAGGCCTCTTCGTAGTCCCGAGTCACGATGTGAAGCTGTTGAAAAATAGAGAGAAAAAAATTAACGCATCTCCACGAAGTGAAATCATGACGAGTGGGCGAAGCACTGGGGATCGTTCTTACCGTAAATCACCAGTGGCATTGCCCACTCGCGCATGTAAATGAGTGACAACGCGTGTGTATACAGTATATACAATTCCATTGAAATCCAAATCCATACAATTCAACTTAATCCAATCTAATCCAATCCAAATCCAAATCTAATCCGATTCAGTGCTTCTCGCTCGTGCGCAATACAGTGTACACGGACGCCAACGGACAAGCCACGGACAAAGCGAGGCCCTAAGGCTGTTTCGCCCCTTAAACGGCACCATTGAGACAAACGTTTTTCCATGAGCATTCCATACACACGGATTCAGCCTTTGCATAAGGGTTTTCTTTCATGCTTTGTTGTGCAGTCGATATTTCTCTCAATACACTTAATACCAATTGGCTTGTTTATCTCTCCTTACTGACCGGGCCGGTGACATGACTCTGAATTTCAAATAGGCATGTTTTATTTTTGTCTGTTATACAATATCTCAAGCAGCAGTCGGTGTATTGCATCTAAGTTCTTCCCCATCAGTAAGCCCCCTTTCGGACGCTTAGAGGTGATTAACCAGGTCTGCCGAGTGGTTTGGAGGTGGGTGAGTTTGGGTGAATTTGTCTTAAGAATGCAGCAGCTCCCTGGGGCAGAAGGTGCTGTGGGAGTTTTCGCGGATATTACTTGTATAAGCTCTGAGTTGCTCTAGCTCGCACACAGTCTTATCTTCGATGAACAGCCGTCTTTCACGAGCAGTCTAGTAGAGACGCGAGAACTGCTCCCCACACCAGGCCCATGCTCTGTGCAGAGAACCACTCCCTTTGAACAGCGTCTATCTCAGATTGACTTCTGGCAAAAACATGCCAGCGCGCGTCATTTTAGGAGACCCATACCACCCTGTTCCTTCATACCCCCACGGAGCCATATTTCCACCCCTACATCTTTCCAAATAGGCCTCTAACATTCCCTTCCTATTGGAGGGCTCTTCCTTCCCCAGCTTGATGAGATATTGACCCGTAGCTCAACACTGAAGTAATATTTGATGATGAACCCTTGGTACTAATCACTTTCAAAAAATGGAATCGTGGATTTTTTGAACTTGTTCGTGCGTGTGTCCTCCTAATGAAACTATCGACCTTCGCATCGTAGCTGCAATCGGTAAAAGTCGAAGTTTGCCGTTCTCCCGAATTCCTCGTTGTCATGCGGTACCTACGTTCTGTTTAGCAGAGTTTGGGTTTGGGCTAGTTGGTAGCGGTACCTCTGTTTTTGTCCGTTTTTTTTTTTTCGCTACACGAAGTCATTACTTACGTTCTGGTCGATCTCCTTGACCTCCTTGTTGACTGAGATGTCCCGGATGGCCCTCTTGCGGCCGAAGAAGTTCCACAGGCTGGTGTCGGGGCTGACGTCACCGGTCACGTGGGGTCCGTACACCTTGTCCAGCACGTGGTCCAGACCCCAGCTGTCGAAGGTCAGGGAGAAGGTGTCGTAGTTGAAGTTGTTCTTGTAGTCGTTCATCTTCAGCATCAACGTGCGCGGAAGGTAGCTGTCGTTGGCCATGATGTACGACAACACCGTGAAGCCGCCGTAGTCGTACTCGGCTACAGAAAAGGGAGAAAAAGACGAAGAAATTTAGGACTATACATAATTTATTTTCTATCACTACCACTGCTATAAGTGTTACGAGTTTCTTTGTGTAAGGTAGGTGGTATTACCCTTTTATTATTTTATAAAAGCACTTATGAAAGGAGAACAACACAGATTGCCTTAAAAACTTGCAACAATGAAAATCAAGCATCAAGATGTGACATGCTACACCGCATCTTCTCGCCTGTCCTGAAGGCGGTATAAATTAAACTCAGTGATGTCACAAGCAACAATATAAAGGCCAAAATAATTTTTCCGCGGCCCCCTCGCCTTCCTCCGCCAGGTGACTACACGGGTCCTGCGCACGTCTCCGTTCTCTCCACGCCTATCTCTCCCCGCCATCGGGCCGCTGCTCCGTGCCGGGCGCTCCGCCAGGTGGCGACAGGGGTCCCAAGCACGTCTCCGTTCCCTCTCACCTATCTCTCCCCTGCCGCCTCTCTCTCCCAGTTATCGGGCCTCTGCTCCGTGCCGGGCGCTTGCTGAAGATGGTGTGGTTTGACCTCTAGCTCTCAAGGTCAAAACTGTTCACCCCGCGGCTTCCGAGGTAGCGTAGTGTAGCTTTCGCTACAACAGCGAAGTGAGAAGCTACTGCTACCATTTGGCGTCCGGCGGCAGCAACACATCCCGCATGACTGCATTGGCCGAGACCAGCGGCGCAATAGTCACAAGCGAGGCACGCACTCGGCGCGGCAGTAGAATTTTAAGCTATACCATCCAAAGGACTTCTTCCTACAGCCAACACGCTAATGTAGAAGCTCCCATACATAACCCTACCCAATTTAAACATCAAAAGTAAGAACAAAGCCTGCCTGAAAACTCGAAAACTGCGTTCGGAGCGCAAAACCCCAAGACGCATGCAGGGGAGTTCAAGTGGACCTTTGCGATTTCGCATTCACATTTAAAAAGAAGCGCTTAGGTGCTGTCTGATTTTTGGTATTGACATATCTGACATCGCTGTTGTTCTGGGCAACGATTACTACAATAACATTTGACTTATTCCGAAGCCTTCGTATAGCATGAGAAGGAGCGATTATACTCACGTTCATAGCCGCTGTCCAAGAGAATCCTCGAATACGTCCATTCGTTGATGTCCTTGACCTTGTCACTCTCTTCAATGATGGGGATCACATAACGGAGGTGCTGTGAACTTTGTTATGTGAGGAGAAAAAATGCGAGCATTAGCGGAGAAAGTACGAAAACAGAAACAGATGTAGCTACACCGCTTTCTCCCGGGTAACTATATGTTTGACGCCAAGGTTGTAAGAAATCCCCTCTATTTAAAATGTAATTTCAAAAATAAATGGCTAGGATTATGACCGGGATTCAGACCAAGAATCCGTGGGGGAACTGAAACGTTAAACATTATAGTTAATAATTAACGAAGTTATTAATTAGCGAGTAAACACCTCTATGACGATAGGAAAGAACCATGGAGCGAAACCCTCGCGAACTCCAGAGAACTGAAAGTATCTATTCATCTTATCAAAGTTACTTTGAAGTGGTCGTTCTTTTGGATTGAGTCAATCTCGCTTAAGTAAAAGAGCTTGTTCGCTACATCCTATCAATCCTGCAACCCAAATCCGTCTTCGCGGGAGCCCGCTATTGCAAAAAAACTGCGCGCAATTCAACTCACAGTTCGAAGTGGCACGGGTACTCCGACTTGGCGAAGCTCTGGAACATCGTGTAAACGAAGGTGATGACCTGCGTGTTGGGCTCGTTGTTGACGATGTCGGCGGCGATAGACTTGAGCAAGTACAGCCCTGGGTTCGTCCTCATGACAACCGAGAAGGCGGCCAGACGGATCTCGTGGGTCTCCGTCCAGTTGCGGTAGATGGGCAGCAAGATCTCGCGAACCTGCCAAGGCGAGACGCACGATATGCTAAGCAACCTCTCAGACACAACAGGTCAATGTCAACGCTTGTATGAGCGCTACAACTTTTCTAAATGTCTTTTAACGGGATCTAAAAAAGCAAATCCAGCGTGATGCCTCTCCTACTGTAATGTTGCAATCCTGCCATTGCCACTGCTCTAGCAAGATATGGGATCGTTGCCCTGCCGTTGCAGTTAAGACAATATGGCTCAGTGCAGACAACCCAAAGCATAGAAAATGTCCTGGAATGTACAAAGCGTTTTAACTAATGGATACAATTTCTTCCCGCTGGTTTCACGCTATAAGGACGAACCAAGACGTTACAACTTGGAGCACAAACATATACGAAGAGACAGGAGACCCCGCATCTGTCATTTGTCCCTGTCTCTTGGTTACATCTATTGTAACAGCCAACCAGAACAAACTAGGCCAAATCTGTTTGTAAGGCCTTCGAACAGGGATTTATACACCCCCCAACATCTCCTTACACCCCCAAAGGATTTCGACACCTTAAAAAGCTTCCACAACCGTAAGCACCCTGCCCAGAGATTTGTACACCCCCCCCCCCACCCCCAACACCCCCCTAGGAGGATTTCGACACCCTCCCATGATGGAAATTCTGGATAAACCCCTGCCTGCGAGTATCACATTAACCATATACCAAGCAGTGTAGTCGTAGCTTTGCCGCTAATGAAGTCGGGACAAGCTGAGTTGCGCCGATTGGGAAAGATGCTCGTCGATCGGCAGTGACGTACCTTCTCAGGGTAGAGGAAGGCGGAGTTGGTCATAGACCAGATGGCACCATGCGCAGGTAGGCCGGGTACTTGTTGACCTTGTCCCTGGCGAATTGTGCCAGGTAGGGCAGCGTCTCCTTGACGGCGAAGTTGCCGGCAACCTTGATGTTGGTGATCTTGTCCATCATGTTCGTGTCGCGGTCGTAGGCGGGCACGAGGTACTGCAAAGTAGATTGGAACAGTAGGTGCATTGTTCACTGAACGCCTCGTACGATGCCATGAAAACGACTTGAATGACTGCGTGGTGTGTGGGTAGAAATGTTAAAATAAATGGGTTAATGTTAAAATAAAAGCGAATAGAGGAAGAAACGCAGAGGCGAAAACAATAAAAACAAAAAACGACGGAGCGATTGTATGCTTTCTTGCACGACCACAGCAGCTTTACGAGAAAGCCAGACACACAATTGGCGTGCACATTAGGTGCGCATGGGCGATTTAGGAGACATTACGCGACGTGACAAGATCCGCTCAACTTTGCGACACCCAATGCGGTCCCCTTGCGACCCCCAAGGGGTCCCCAATGAATTACGCATTCCAGGTGAGATCCCTGAAGATCCGCAGATTGCTACGACTATTGCGCACCGTAAAATGTGAGCCACACACCTTCGCGGTGCATGCCAACTTGTTTTCGTGCAAACAAACAAGACAGCACTGATTTGTTCTTGTTTTTAGTTCTTTTTACACCTTGAGCGTCAGCTAACTGGCTTTTCGGCGCGCCTTCCGTGTTTAGGAAGGAGGAGAAAGAAAGGACGGAAAGGCCGGGAGGTTAACCAGGTGTAGAGCCCGATTTGCTACCCTGCACTGGAGGAATGGGGCTCAGGGAATAAAAGTGCGGGAGAAGAGGAAGAGATAGGAGTGGGGAGGCGCACTCTCTACTCCCGTTTCGGGCACTGCAGTCTTTCATGCACATTCGTTTCGCTCAGGAAATGTAGAAGGGCTTTCGTCGCCAACTGTGAAGTCGATGGTGGAGACCGATGACCTAGGATAGTCTCTACTGCAACTGATCGATTGTACAATCGTCTGAGCGCGATGGAAAGCACGCCCCTCTCCTAACAGTATTCGGGGCAGCGACACAGCGCATGTTCCATAGTCTCTTCCGCCCCACAGACGCGGTAACCCACAGGGCACTTACGTTGAAGTACTTGGTGGCGACATCAGGGGTGCAGACGACGTCCTCCCTCGCGTCGTTCCACGTGTTGTGGTAGTTGACGATGCACGTCTCGTACACCAGGCTGCTCAGGGCCTTGAGACACGCCCCACGGAGGGAAGGCGTGTCCTTCACGTAGCTTATCTCGCACAGGCGCTGCGGCGGTCAGGAACGTCAAATCACCATTTAAATGAACTCGTTCGCCATGTTAAAAGCGCGCAAAGTGAAGCCCGCTAGGTGCTTCTAATCACCACGCGTCAGCATGCGATGCACACATTGGACATAAGAACGCGGACCAAGCGTGTGAGGGCTGCGCCTTCCTGGTGCATTTTTGAAAGCTTCGTATTAGTTGTCCTAAATAAGGTTAAGATATTTTGAAGCGAAGTTGTGAAGTTCTCACTGATGGCGTTTGTAACGCGAAAACGTCTAAGTGAAAGAAAAAAACGCCTTCCGAGGCCGGAATCAAACCTGGGCTTCTCGTTTTTAAAAGGGCCCAGGGGTGCACGATTTTTCTGGAATGTTTTATCATGCGGGTAGTTTTGCCATCTGGCTGTACAATGTCTAGACGTTTTTCACGCATGTTGGCGTAAGCGCAAACAATGTTGGGAAACTGTTTGATTTAAACAGTCACCAAGAGCGGCTCAAATACAATTTTAAAAAACACAATCATCTTTGCAAGGTGAATTAATGGAAATCTGAATGAGGTCACTTGATTATGCCAATGTAAACACGAGGCACAAGGGCGACTACAGTAGGGTGGGGAAGACATGGAGATGACTCCGTGATTTCTGCGCGAACAATCCTCAATGATATCACTATTAAAAGTCGAAGGCGCAGCTAAGGTCATGTTTAAGCGTCCTATCTCGTCTCCATATAACCCATAGCACGCGGGTTAGCAATTGCCGGTGTGAAATAGTAAGGCAAAGAGAAAAAAGCGAGTTCTTCTGTGATTGGCAGGCACAGCCTTTGTCATAATTTCGCAGTCTATCAGGATACCTAACCACCAGTCTATTTTTTGTGTGTTCTTACGTAGTTCAGGAGGAGAGGGGGGAGGGGGGGGGGGTCTATCTGCCACAAAAACCTTGACTTACACCCACGAGCAGAAGTTTATGGACCACCAAAGCAGCAATTTTGAATTCTTTCTCCGCCCCATGGCAGCCCGGAGTACTATGTGCGTTAGTTTTCATCATTAGTTCAGTACTTATACTACATCTCGCATGCATTCGACAGTTTGTCGCGCTGCTATAGGAAGAGAAATGATCTAAAATTGCCATTTCTCTGGTCTGTAAACTTTTTATCGTGGCTGTACTTCTGCTCCCTCGATATTTTCCCATCAATAGAGAAAAGTGCCTCATGAGACTGCTTTGAGCTTGGCTTCAGCTATTGGTGATGAGCTCGAACGAGTGATGCGTTCTAGATACACATAGTATAATATCCTTCGTAAAGTTTCCCATAGCCCGATTTAGATCTCTATGGGACTCCGTCAATGTACACGAGACCTGTACACGTGCTCCAGCCGACTCACGTAGAACTCGTCGAAGAGGATCTCGGTGGGCTCGCGTAGGTGCAGGGGCATGTTGATGAGCACTTCGGAGGCCTCTTCCTCCGTCATCTTCTTGCTCTGGATCAGGTGTTTGGCGTACATGAACGACGGGTTCGTCCCGGCCATGGTCAGCACATCCAAGAAGATCTCTCTGCGGGAGGCGAGAAGAAAATGTTCACATGTGAACACCACGGTCGAAGGTGCACCCGCATTGCGAGTAGCACTTGACCAGTGCAATGTTGACCTTAAGGCGCAGCGAAATCTCGCACACGAGCCTTCATCAAAAGGACAGTCGTTGCAGCCGAAAGTCTAAGCAACGGTTATACCCCGGGCCTTTGCGGCGGGCACATAAGGCTTAAAGCTAGCGGGGTTAGATTTTAAGTTAGGAAATATGTCTCAGCACCGTTAAGTCACAAACGTGGGGCTTCAGGGAATTTCAGAGCCTTTTAGTATGACGCGTGCGGTTGCACAGCCTCCGTGCATGAAGCAATGAAAAGTTATTGTTCATATTACTACAAACAACAAGATGTTGGCCCTCTTTGAAGATCAGATTTTTCTCTTTCTCTCAGCACATTTACTGGGAGTATGTATACTTCTGTCTGGGTCGAAGACACCCTTGGCCGAGGTGTTAAGATAAGCGTTTTTTTACGCGACTTGTAGATTTCCGTGTTTGCGTTTAATTCTCGGCGGTAACTTTTAGTGACGACTACAACCGCACCAGCCACGCTTCCAGTAATTTGGTTCCCATGTTCACCTTCTCCTTTTCGATAATTTTTTTTTGTTGCGGTCATTTGAAAGAGACGCAATGACAACGAAGACAAAGACGACTCGCAGACCGTCCTTACTTGTGGTCATCACTGCCGGACTCGACGAAGCGGTGGTAGAAGTCGTCGATCTGGTTGTAGTCTAGCAGGACGAAGGAGTACATAACCTCCATGAACTTGATGGGCAGAGTGTCCTTCTTGATAGCCTCCTTGAGTTCTTCCTCGCTGAAGTCCCACTCTACGATGTTCTTGAAGAGACGGCCAACCTGCACCCACAAAATAGGAGCTTGCCTTCTGAATGCATTCAGCGCCTTTTAGGTAGTAGTTGGTGTCCTGCCTCCGTCGTAGCATAAAAACAACCTTATCTGTGATCAGAAATAGCAATTTTCACATCCCTACTACCATGTTGTCACTGCGGCTTTCTTCTCTTTGTATACTTACAAAAGTGAAATATGTACGATAATATTTATTCCTGTTGTTCATCGTGTGTGTACGAATTCGTCTTATTGTTCGTGCCGTCCTTGTAACTGTGCGATCATCGTGCGTGTTCAAACCCTGCAGTGACGACGTGATTTTGACACACTAAAACTCGGTATGGAGGCGTGTCATCCCAATGTAGATGTGATAGAGCAACCTACCTAGAAAAATGTAACGTCCAGTAGAAAACTGGAGTGAAAATATGCCTGGGCATGCAGAATGTGCTAAAAACAGCGTTCGGTGCATCAAAGCGTGCCAAAGGTCCCCGTCGCGAGCTTGTTTCTCTATAGACCTCGTTTCGGTATTTTCTGGACTGCGTTAAATGATGTAAGGCCTATTTCCGCGTAGCCAAAGCTAGAAGTTATGACGCAGTTTCATTTTTTCGGTAGCGCTACCCCGAGCGTGTTTTCTGGTTCCGGTAGATTTCGCTTGCCCCTGTAAAAATCACGCCTGATTCTACGATATTCTTGTTTTGTGGCTTAGACGTGACGTCGCCGCGTTCACTTGGCGATGCGGAGGGTTCTAAAAAGCCACTCGTAACTCCAAGGGTTTCAGAACGATGTTCTACTGAAGTTGAGCGATTTTTGAGAAAAGAATGTTGGCTCGAGCTAAACTTCCTCAGCCTAAAAGGAACTATGTAGGTTCTAATTAAGAACAACACAGAAACGAAGGTTGACCTGATAGATCAAGGATTTTTGTTGCAGACATAAAATCATGAGTAGCGTCACGGATACATAATCTTAGTAATAGGCATGCTTCAAAGCTTTATTTCTGGTCTAATTCAGTGGTCAATGCAGCATCCTGGCCTACGATTCCGTGGAGGTTCAACCCTTGGTTCTTTTCACCTTCATTAGTTTTGTTGCGCGAGAGAAAAAAAAATGTCTTTCAAAAATGTTCAAAAATTGAACGTTGCACTTACGGACTTTCTACAAATAAAGCTCTTACCATTCTGTTCGTTAGCGTTCGCACAATAGACTTTGTTTTGTTGCAGGTTTCCTACAGCGGATGGGAGAAATAAAGTTTATTACTTTTAAAGCGAAGCTTCTGTGTTCTCACTGACAGCGTCTGTAACGCGAAATTAAAGAAATATATGCTTCTCTCGGCCAAATAATACCTGGGTCTCTCGCGTTATGAAGATGGCGTCTGTCCCATTGCTCCATTTTGACATCATCGAAGCGGTTTGGAAAACTCAGACGACAACCAAAGAATTTGTCGCGAGAAACCTTCGCGTTCAACCACCGTTGTCGTTTGGCAGAGGGGTGCTTGATTTCTCTCTCTCTCTCTTCTCTCTCTCTCTCTCTCTTCCCCTCTCTCTCTCTCTCTCTCTCTCTCTCTCTCTCTCTCTCTCTCTAATTGAAGGTAGACGTTTTATAGGACGCTGACCTCGTCGACGTCTCCCCGCAGTCCGTACGTGGCGACGAGCTGGTGGGCGCTCTTCAGGTCCACGACTCGCTTGGTTCCGTGGTCCTCTGAGAAGAGGAAGGCCAGCTTGGTGTAGGTCACCAGGTCCTCGTTGATGACGGGGTCAGTTACGCCGTCGCGGGTCTCGACCAGCTCCAAAGTGCGGCTGCATCATGCGTAGAGGGCAGCCACGTTATAGGCGCCTTCGTCTTTTAAAGGGACCCTGCAACACTCTTTTTCAACTTTTCCTCGAAATCTTAAATGCTTTCAGAAAGTAATCAACCAACACAACCAGTACTTAGATTAGGAAGTCGCAAAGTACCTCATTCAGAAATTACTGCTCTTACCCATCAGATAACTTAGAAATTTGCTCAAAAAATTCTCTCTATACCCCGGTCTCGGCGTTCTTCGACCGCTGGAATTGCATCATTGCAGCGGCAGTCACGGCTATTGGTCGGATTTCCTTCAGTTGCAGCAATAAACGCGTTTAATAGCCACTGTAAAAAAGAAAGCCACAAAAGCAAAGCAGCGACGAAGGCGTATATCTCCGGCGACGAGCAAATCACAACAGTGCCGCTCCATTCTCGCAATAACTGTTAGCTTCGCATTCCGTCCAGACACGAAGGAAAGAGTGAACGTGCTTTTCGGAAGTAGTGCAGGAGTCCCTTTCAACATGCATTATATCTGGGCATGTTTAGGACGTGGTGCGCATGCGCTGTTAATCAACCTGTCCACTGCGCCATTTGTATCAGGGTTACCACATCTCAATGATAGGATGGCTGAAGAAGTTAGAAAGCTGTTGTCCGTTCTTGCCAAATACCAGGGGGATGTACACACGCGTTCACCGATGAAATGTTTGCAAATTTGTCAGGGGGCGCTTTTCTGGCGCGAAACGTGCTTACTGACGGGACTGTAATCGAAACCTCAATTTCGTGTGCGCATTGGTAGAACCTGTCACTTACAACCGTGTTGTACTGGTAAGTGATGTCTACCTCTATGTACCTTCACGTGTGAATCAACATTACTCCTAAAAAATATTTCTTGCCGTGTTAGGCAAGCTCGTGAAGCACGTAAAGTAAAAAAAAAGATTTAGTCAGACGCCCATAAAGTAAAAATAAAGATAGTTCAATCGGACACGTTCTAATGGCAAGTTTACCACTTTGACGTGACCTACAATGTAGTGATCCCTGCATACATTTTCATTTTAAATCGCATTTCTGTTTCACGGTGATTCCATCCTGTTATCTACCAATGCGGTCAACACATGGTCACCCATACATACATGCAACTCGAACTGGTGACATGCGCACCCCGGTACTAATAACAATATCACTGATTGTCAAATGGTCCTGAGATCAAAGTGAATCAGGTGAGTGGAGACAGCTTTCAGGATTATCGCAAGTATTTCGCTTTTTTTTTTTGTTTTTCCTTTCAGAGGGAGGGGGTTAAAGCGCCGACGCTACACCTTCACGGTACTCTCGTGTTTTGTCCGTTTTTGCCCGTTTCAAAAATGTCAGTTTGAGCAAGCCCTGATTGGCTAAAAGCGAACACCCGGATGTGACGCCATGAAAACACGGCTGAGCTATGAGCCGCGCCTTCTTGGAGCGGAACGATTTGGAGCAGACGATTTTTCGTCACCTTGTTATTGGTTCGCTGGCGGAACAATAAACCCATAAAGAATGGCTTAAAAATAGGCCTTAGTCGTTTAAAATGTGTTACAAGAGCAGTTACGGAAAATTCAACCCAAAGCCCCACCTGCAACTGGAAGTACATCACAATAAAGCGGACGCAAAACGGACGCTTTCAAATCAGACAAACACGAGAATACCGCACCTGTACTATGAGGCGCGCCGTAGGGAAAAGCTCCGGATTAATTTCAACCACCTGGGGATGTTTAACACGCACCAAATCTCCGCACACGGGTGTTATTGCTTTTCGTCTCTATTCGATAAGTGGCAGCTTCGGACGGGATCCAACCCGGCTCAGCAGCACAACGTCTTAGCCGCTGAGCCACCACCACCGCGAGTAGCGAAGGCAGTTCAACTTGAACCAAAGAGGTAACGTACTTGAGAAGAATCCTGATCACGTTTCCGTCTGGTGTGTAGGGGCTGTACATGATCTCGCCGTCGGCAATGGCACGTTCGATGATGAAGTTGTGTCTGGTTCCACGGATGTCGTAGTGGTAGGCGGCGTTGGAGGTCAGTGGGTGCTACGAGACGGGGCGCAGAAAACGACCGCATAAACTCCAAGGGTTAAGCATACCTTCAATTACTTCGCTCATTTTTTGTTATTTCATTAGTATTTTCAAGACGACTCTTGCGGATTTCGTTATTCGAACGATGTGAAACGCTCGCCATCAACAATGCCAGCTTGTCTGAGTACATGTAAAACGTATGGCGGTTTTATTTGCTCAGAGAGCAGCTAGTGTACGACCAAGCCGTGATAAATTAAATCAGAGAAATGAGTTTCCGTTTACCTCGTGCATTGATACTTTCTATGGATGCTCTGCTTCCCAAAGAGCATGCTATCTGCTCTTGTCACAGAGGTACCAGTAACATGCTGCAAACACGCATGTTTCTGAATGCTTTGAATGCTTATAATTTCTTAGCCTCTGCGGACTTGTTTCCTATGGGGTAAAGACCCAAGTTCACGTGCGGTCGGGTTACCTAACCCTAGACTTTAGAAGAAAATGCGCGCAGAGTTGAAAGATGCTTACTGTCTTGTCACCGTCACATTTGACGCACTGGGATCCGTGCCTGACGCCGGAAGAAGATGTGAGGTGTGTTGCGGCAGTTCTTGTAGTTCCTTGATCTTGGTGACGTTGAGGACGTTGCGAAAGGGTTTTCCGGGAACACGGTCTTCTGGATGTCGTACAGGGTCTCGCATTCGCCGTAGATGCCATCCTGAGGAGGAGAAACAACACACAAAAAATGCGTCCACGTACTCCTCATAGGTGGTTAAACAGCGAAGCTCTAACCAGCTGTCGGTGTTACGTGTGTGCTACTCCTTATGGTTCATTTAAAGTATTTTTTCATCATTCTTTGCGTTTTCGCGGTATATTATTTAGTTTTCGTTCGTGCTCGCGGAGTCGCGATCGTAAGCTGCCCGTCGCCATAGAGTTTCTTACAATATACAACTAGAGAAGAAATCTGGCGCTAGCGTCGATGTGGCTCACATCAAGGCCGTCTGTGTCGTCATGGACCGCCATTACAATCATGCGCTCGCCTTAGTTTCATCATTGACTTGGACTGAAAAGTTTTAGTGACCGCAAATTTTAACAAAGTGCCACAAAAACGTGAAGAATGGAGTGCAATTATGTAATTTGAAAATATAACAGGCTCTTTTAAACACTAAGAAAAAAGGAAGTAAAACGTATTTTTTTCCGAAACCGTTGTGCCTGCTATTCTGCAGGCTAAGGTGGTAGTTACGAACAATGTACATATTTCGGGGAAACTCATTAGAGACTCTATTTTATTATATATTGCCATTATTTAAAAAAAAATCAGTTGTTTTAAGAGTAGGGAAAGTGTTTTGAGCGTGCCTATGAAAACGCCGCCTTCGTGGTGAACGGTGCACCGACCGTCAGCTACAGTTTAACAAGAAAAAAGAAAACGTGGCGCTAAAAAGTCGTGGACGATGACAACATAGGCCGCATACAGGCGCCCGTATCTGTCGTATCGTCCGAAGCATGTTTTGTTCTTTTTTTCGTCGGCTACAAAATTTCGCGGGGCAATCATTACCCCCTCTCAGTCATAGGTCCTTCGACTGCGGCAATGGCCAACGTCAGGTGCGATCACGCACTGCCTTCTCTTTCACCAAACACGGCTACCACAGAACAGGGAGGATTCCGGCGTCCTCGTAGCTCGTAGAAGTGTGAATGCATAGTGAAGAAAGCAATCCCCCAAAACCGCTTAATAATCCAATTGTCATTGCGAAGCCCAAGCCAAACCCCCATAAACCCCTACGACACAACTGGATAACCAAGCGGAGTTTCCTCTCTAGTATACTTACTAAGAAACTCTATGGCCATCGCCTCGGAAGTACGTCTGACGAGTGGCCTACCCATTTCGAAGCAACACGCGACCCGCACCTTCCCGCCGTTATCTCTGCGTCAAGCAGTAGCTCCCTGCGCGCGCGCTCTGCTCCGAGCCGAGACAAACGCAAGCCCCACTCTCCTCCCCTTACTTTTGACCTCTCTCCAACGTGGTTTTCCACGCATGCCGATCGCGTTGCAAAGAGTTTTTGGCGTACACAGGACCGCTTTCGCCTAACCATATCAAGCTTTGCTTTCTTAGTTACCGTTCCGGTTTCGCGGTAGCGGAATTCTTCGCCATCGAAAATTCCAAACCTTTACGGTTTCAATCCAGGCCAGTGGAAGTAACATTCAACAAAACCGAACCACCGTATGGGTACTATCTAAGTGCTCCGCTTTTTAGACCATGAAGAGTTCATGTTTCCAAAGTTTCATCACCTTGATAGAAGCAGGATAAGGTGAAGTAGACTGCATTGAGAGTGAAAAAGGCTGCATTTAAAGAAATTTCTAGCAGCGGTGTGAAAAAACCTGAAGCTAGCGCAGGCCGGGCTACACGCACACAATCCTGTAAAGAACGTCCATAGTATGTAGTCTCACTGGTGGACTCTAGAGAGGTCTACAAAAGAGAACCCAGCGGCCGAGGTTGACATAAGAAACTGGTTTTTACACCTAACATTGGTACGCGCATCATCGAGGTAAAATGATACGTTCAAAACTCCCGGAAAGATAAAAATAATACCCACCATTGTTCAGCGAATTAGCGCTCGAATGCTTCCTGTTCGCGCGCCTTCCAGCAACTATTGCGCCGCCGTACGAGCAGCCCGCCGTGACCCCCTCCCCGATAAGCGCAAAGTTCAGTAAGCCCTCGGTACAACAAAGCAGTTTTATCCAAAATCCAAAATACCACTTTATTCGAATTGTTTCATCGTGCCCACTGCCGTTCACGGAGAGAAAACCATCTCCGCTTTTTACGAAGCATCGCTTATAACAAATTCAATTTCTTGTCCAGAGGAATTCGTTATGAGTTTTAATGTATTCGCCTTTTTTTTTTGCACTAGGTGCTACATAACCTCCTTCTCTGCCTCCCCACTTGCCTGATCCATACCCAGCTTTCTCGCTCAAAATTACAACCTCTCGGGAACCTAGCAAAACCACTGTAGGAAAATGATATTTGGCATAAAGCTAGAAGCTAACGTGAAGATTAAAATGCGAAAAGAATATTTCAGGTTTCGGACTATTTGTTTGTGTAATTCGCTGTCAAATCTAACTCCCCATGCATTTCTATGGGATAGTTCCCATGGCTCAGGAACCCAGTCGCGCAAAGTGCGCGACTTGAAACTGTGCACAAAGCAAGAAAGCAAGTATTCACCCCAAATATTAGCTGTGCAAAACAACTTTTCATTTCGCCAAAAAATTGCAGAGTAATCACTGTTGAAAGGACTGCCATGAGCGGGAAAGCTGCACATGAAACTGAAAGAGCACTGAAAGAGCTTAAAGAATCGAACCTCGTAATACGGTACACGCCGGGCAGTTCCGTTGAGCGCACGCTCGTGTGAACGTCGGCGTAGAAGGCCTCATCCCTTGGTAGGATGGCGTTGTTGCCTTCCAAGTCCAAGTTGAACATGCTTCACGATGGCCTCTTCAGGTTGATCGACCACAGCGGCTCACCGCGCGTCACTTGGATGTTCAGGACCTGCGGTAAAGGCGATGCCCCAACGCGTAAGAACTTACTGTAACGCCGAACAAATAAAAAAGGCGCTTCTGCATCTTTGAAATTTCTTGGAGCCCTTAAGTCTGCTGACGTCTTCCCTGAATAAGAAAGTGTATGACAGCTGCATCTTAGCGGCACTCACGTACGGGGCAGAAACTTGGAGGCTCACTAAGAGGGTTCAACTTCAACTGAGGGTGATTCAGCGGGCAATGGAACAGAAGATGATAGGTGCATAATTAAGGGACGAGAAGAGAGCGAGGTGGATCAGGGAACAAGCGCGCATTAAGGACATATTAGTAGAAATTGAGAAGTAGAAACGGACGTGGGCAGGGCATGTAATGCTAAGGCAAGATTACCGTTGGTCATTAAGGGTAACAAAGTGGATCCCTAGAGAAGACAAGTGTTGCAGGGGGCGGCAGAAAGTTAGATGGACAGATGAGATCAAGAAGTTTGCAGTGATAAATTAGTCGCAGTTAGCACAAGGCCGGGATAATTGGAGATTAATGTGAGAGGCCTTTGCCCTGCAGTGGTCGTAGATAGGCTGATGATGATGTTGATGATGACTTGCTCTGAAGGCGAAAATATAATGTCTTCCGCGGGCGATACTTATAAAATACGTATTTACTGCTACATCGTGTTTCGTCTGTATCCCGTTTTTCCTTTCTTCGTCTTCTGGTGGGAGTTATGGGGATTCTTTGCCCCAGTGCGCCCCAATATTCCACGTGGAAGTGAGTGGACATGGCAAAAAAGACGCATGACACGTAAGTTGACGCACTAACATGATCGCGTTGTGGCGTCAGGGGGAGCAGATGAATCAATCATCAAAAGATGAATGTCACAGCGTGGCAACATTTTTCAAATCAAATCGTATACTAGGCCACATCCATGTTCTATATACTTCACCCATTCGGTTGCAATGACCACTAGGTTTTAGTTTTGTAGGTTCTAGCTGCATTTTTCTATCTGCCTTGCCCTAGCATTAAGAATTCAAAGTGAGTTGTCCATTGCCTACTTCGTCCTTTTAATTCCAATGCTCACAAGGTTTTAGTTTTATGAGTTTTAGACGTATTCTTCTATCTGCCTTACCCTAGCGGTATACAAAGTTAGTTATGCTCGCCTTTCCGTGGTCGTAGCGAGCGGTGAACGGCTTGTCCATGAAATGGCTGAGCTCGTGAACCGTCCTGTAGTTGAACGAATGGTCGTAGAAGTTTTCTACGTCCTTGTGAACCTTGTCGAACGTCATGTCTATCACCTGGGCACAAGAAAATAGAAAAATAATACAAACGGATGAGTTTCAAACAACCCGAACACCCGCACTAGTGCGTTTTAATCACAGAAAAAAAACAGCCGACAATTTTTTTTCCCGTGGTTCTAAGCTTGAACGCATGCCGCATTTCCTACAGTTTTGGCTAGCGGTGCAGATATGGAGTTTTTGTACCACAGCTTGTCTATTTCACCTAATCAACAAAAATATTCGTTTTTCCCGGAACGCCCCTTTTTTTAATTTACTCTGCAATAACGCTACTAAATGCGTTCTCATGTCTTGTTGGAGCTCCATCTCGCAACATCAACTAGGTTACTTGAGAACGAGGTAAATAAGGTTTCTCATTATGAGACTAAACAAAAAAAACGAGAAGTTGGTGCCAAATTATTTGTAAACAATTTCGCTTAAAATAAAATTGATGTAAGTGATCGTAGCTCCCGATTAGGTCGGCAAAAAGAATACGCCAACGAAAAACGCCACAGCGAGTTTATTTTAAGATGGGGGAGACATCAATATTTCTTAATATCAATTATTTTTCCACCTTAGTTACGAGAGACTCTCACAGACTTTTTAGCGTTGATCTAAGCGTGGCCAGGCTTTCAGTGGCGGTATAGGCGAGTCCTTTCAGGTGAGGCTCATTGGCAGAATACACAAGGTGGTTTTTGATACGTCGAGCCGTGAAGTGCCTTCCAGCATAGAATATTTAGCAGAAAAAAAGATCTGTGAATGGGATTCCAGACGTCTAAGCGTAGAAAAGAGAGCGGCATCAATATGACACAAGTTGGTCAGCGCACTCGAAGCTCACCTTGAACATGAGGTAGTCCCTTTTCGCCTGAACCACTATCTTGCTCTTGAGGACGACTCCGGCCACCTGCTGGTCCATGCCGGGCATTACGGTGTGCATGTGTCCGTAGTAGGTGTAGACGTACTCGCGACCGATCTCGTAGCCTGCGGGAACCACGCCACTTTGTGGTAAAACTCCAGTTGGCGCGAAATTTTAAAGAAGGCACAGCATTGAAGATGATTGTGGGTATGGACGCAAGTTGCGTAATACGCTACGCCACGTGCATAAGAGGCATGTTAGTAAAGTTACGTGATGGCAGATGTCGCGGCAACATGTGCAGACAGTGCCACTGAGCCATGGCGGCACACCCAGGTACCACGGCGAAAAACATCGAAACTTTGGGGTAACAACTTTGTTTACACGTCTTAAGTAGTCCAACTCAACTACTCAACTCCAAACCAAGTGAAGCGGAGGCGCAACTGTTAGTTAAACACTAGTGCTGATAACTACGACAGCTTACTCCCAGGTGGCTAAAACTTGTTAATGCAAAGTTTTGTATGATTCTAGTGCGTGTTTCAGAATGTGTTCTATTATGCTGTGTCTCGGCATGAACGTTGCTGTTCCAATGCGCAGCCACTTCAGTTCAGTGGCTTTACTTTCAACCATTAGGTTGATTAATCATCAGGCTGTGGCCTATAACTGTTTTATGAACGACTCCGTTCAAGATGTGTACTACGCCACCTGCAACAAACAGCCTCAATTCCTCGCGCCCTTGCGTAGAAGTCGAAATGTTGGCTTCTTTGCACAGGTTAAGTAGTATGTGGTAAAGCTTAGAGCTGGTTCCGACACGAAAACACTGATATATATTAACCAACAAAAAAATGTGTCGCGTTGATGAATAAGCGTTCTAAAACAAAAACAATGCATTATAGTTGCAAGCGTGAGGCACCTCCGCTTTTTTTTAAACATTGATATAACTCGTGCATGCATCCCTACGTTCCTGCATCCATGCGTTCTTGAATATTCACATTTACTGAATTGCAGATCACGTAAAATTCGCGCGGCAAAGACTTCACGCAGCAACCGAAAGTGATGCGGCAACCTAGAGCCGCAAACGCGTGCTATGCGGCAAGCGATTACCCAGCTATTTAAAAACCTGCATTGTGTCAATGCTACTTTCGCGGGAGTACCGCCAAATCGAAACGCTGTTGCAACATTTTTTTTAACCTCCGTATGACAGGATATATTTATGTACTCCGGGCTGACTTACTCCAGGGTTAACGAATTTGTTGCGCGCACACATCACAGTGTCTTATTTGTATCGCTTTGTTGGTTAGATGCTTCAACTCATATACACTGTCCTCTATTAAAAATGATTTCGATCGGCTTTTTTAGCCGCGCCTAGAGCTCCCGTTCAGATGCTAGAACGTAAACGTCCACGGGTTACTCCGCGAAGAAGAGGCATCCTATCCTAGAGGCACCGAAGAAGCGTAAAAAAGAGGTTGCTCACCATTTCCGAGTGTGAAGGAAACTGGAAATAAGAAGAACATAAAAGCAGCGTGTTAATGAGGTGGTTAACGCCAGATATACTTTTACGGCGTGCGGAATCAACTCAACGAGTCCTGGATGCTCTCCCAGGCCACTTAAATATGCGCTTACTTCGCGATATCACTTTCGAGAGTCCAAAATACTAATAAATTATGAAGTCGCTTTTTTGATCCCAGTGATGGACGCATTTTCTGAACATGTTAATATTTTAAGTACCATGGACCTTCAGAAAATTGAGTGGATGGTACTGATGTTTGGTCCAAAGTAGATTGGGCTATGAAACAAGTTTACTTGGTATGTTTAAAGGAGCCATGAAGACAAAATACAAGTTTGGTTTATTAGAAAGACTCCTTAGTCCCAATAACAATGATACCAATATCATCGCAATCTTCGAACTAATAACGGAGATATTAAAGAAAACGTGTGAAGCAGTCGCGACCCCCTAGCCAATTTCCCGCAACTTTTCCATGACGTCACGGAACCTTGTTTGTGCGATTGGCGGCCGCCTAACTGACCTGTCGCGACGGCACATGACTGGACGTCTGTAATGGGGCCTCTAGTTCTATTTTACCGCATCACTTGAATGCTAACGTGCAGTTAACGCACTCAAAATTATGTTTTATTGTGCGCCCGTATGACGTCATTCTTGCTCATAACACGTCACTGTGGCGCAAAATTTGAAAGTTTTTAAATACTTCTTGCTTTTTTTTTTCGTTAAAAAATATCTTTTGTGGCTGTATATGGAGCTGAGTGAGATACTGAATCCTAGTTCTTTCAAATTAAACGAAGTTGTATTTCCCCTTCATGGCTCCTTTAACCCATTTCAACGCAAACATCGGCTGTCTTACAAATTAGATACAAAGAATATTTCGTAGATTAATTTGATAATTTTATTATCTTTAAATCTAAAATATTTTCGTCCACTTTGATGTGGACGTCTTAGCACAGGCCAGCGTTTCGCTTTGCTTTGCCTTCAGTGAGCCGAATCCGAACTGTGCACCTTTCACCTGAGCACAGCAAGCTTGAAAAGTGACTGTCACAGTAAATAAACGCAGGCACGAAGACTGGGTTCGATTTCTTTTGCGGAAATCCTAGCGACGGCTTACACTGCGATGAGAATTAGGGTTAAGCGCGCCGCCAAGTGTCACGCTAAACGATTGATTCCAAGCTAACAAGGTGGACATCCCGAAAAATGTCATTCGCTCTGGACGGGGTTGTAGCCCCAACCAAGCATAGCCAAGCACAGTGGTAGAATCCAACTGAACGAACTCGACGGGGTACTCACCGGCGACAGCCGCGAGGGCTGCTAGCCCCAGAAGTAACCGCATGATTTGGCGGGTTCAGTACGGAGCGCAAACTCCGTGCTAACCGCTTACTGTCCGCCCGCGTTTTTTATACCAGCCGCTTCGGTGTCCACGTGATTTCGGCCCGCCAATCGTGTTCGCGAAGCCACTCGGGCAGGTAGCGCGAGCGATAAAGTTGTATCAACGGCTGCTTGTGTATCGGACCCACTTTTGACGGTTCGATAACTATCGGGACCCCCCTCCCAGGCTGTCTCCTGAAGAGTCGCTTTCATGAGAGCGCAGGAGGAGGAAAGGACACACAGCTCGTTTCACGTACGATAGAACCACTCAAGAAGGGCATGTTTCTTGTTCGCATGCAGCCTGTCGGCGCTTACAGTATTTGCTATTCAAAGGCGGAGCTCTTCTGGATGTTAAAGGGGTCATCGAACCACCGGACCCTATGCCGCGATAGCTGCTACACTTTGGAACGGAGCTTGTAGTCGTCCGGGCGGCCAGCCTTGAGAGTCCCGGAAACACTTGCGTGCAACCTGCGTGACTCGGCCAGTTTGTCGGGCTTTCGCTGTTGCGAAGCTAAGAAGAAGGCCGGCGTATAACTCAGGCGGTACAGGCGGTTCAGGCTTACACTGTTAGTAAGACGGTCAAGTGTTCAAACACACAGGTCCGACGACAGCCCGGGCGGAGGAATGGGTTATAAAGGAGTTAGGCAAAGGGTGGTGAGCGAACCCTATATGTGGGAGAATGCTTATATATTCGCCCACCTTATCAAGCATTTCCCTGCGTAGGCCCAATGTGAGGCTTGCTGTGCGTCTGTCTTACATCATTTTCGATTTCAACATACTCATCTTTAACCGTGAGCCAAAGATTTGCGTGTCGAGTTCCTGAAGCATATTTTTTTACGTGTTCGTCAGACTCAATGAAGAAGGCAATGTCATCCGCATATCTCAAGTGGATCAAGTATTCTCCATGTAATTGTATTCATGGCTTTCTTGACTCAGGTCCCTCAATGCTCGCACCAAACAGGCTGTAAGGCATTTTTTGAGAGGTAGTGTTCTCTTGTTTATTTCATTCCTGACCTAGAAGTGGCTAAGGACTAAGGATTATCCCGCTCGTGCAATGCTTGGGTTCCCCCCCCCCCCCCCTCCCGGCTCCCAAAGAGTTTCCTGTATTCCGCAGTCTTTTAATGCTCCCAGTACTGCCGGGGTGTCTACGGAATCATAGGCTCTTCGCAATCTATGAAGGTCACGTAAAAAGCTTATTGCACTCCGCGGATTTCCTTATTCCCAGATCAATGATACGAAAGTATCAGTTGTCGTCCAGCCTCTCTAAAATCCAGCCTGTTCTTTCGGGAGTCGGAAATCTCGGGTGTCGCGTATGTGTTTGCTACTACCTGGGTAAACAACCTGTATACAACAAAGCGTATGCAGGGGGGTCTATAATTCTTAAGCTCATTGAGATCACCTTCGGTGTGATATTACGTGCATGTTGACATATTTCATGGATAAATGTACCTTCAAACTTGCTGAGACATTCTGAAAATAATTTCGCAAGCCCTTGTAGCACAATGTTCCCTCTTTTTTTGTAATCAACCATTATTTCGTCTGATCAAAACTAGGACGTTTTGAAACCCTTCTTTAGTTACTATTGCAACATCACGAACAAAAACAACGCTATAGTTCTTTTGGTACCATCTGCTGGCCTAACAATGGTAGCATACAACTCAGGGACTTCAGCACAGCACCTTTCTGCTACTTTCATTACGTCATCCATGTTTCCATGCATTCCTTTTTTGCTAATAACCAAGCCGTTTGTTATGTGAGTTTACGCTACCTCCTTTTAAAGCGAAAGCTTTATCAGTGGGACCGATGGCGTCGTGTTAAACAATCTACTGCATTTCCCCATAGACTGGCTGGTAGACCGTAAATCTCTGATAAGATCTCTGGACACACGACGCGTGCGTGAAACGGGGCTTCCGTCGTGTCAGAACGGTTACTTCAAAATAAAAGCGAAACAGAAACGATTATAGATAAGGCAATACACGAACCAATCGTGAAGAAGGGGTGCAATAGTATACCGTTATCTCATAAACCACGTATTGGTTTATGAGATAGATGTCGCTCGTAGATGCGTTCAACTTAGTTCGCGAAAAATCATTACATGCGTTCGTTCTTCGTTCGAGAGTTAGGTGTTTGGAAGTTTGAAGATCGATTTCACACACTTTTAGCTTCCGCGCTTCTGTCAACTTTCTTTTCAAATGGATGGTAAATATTGTTTAAGGTTTCGGTAATCTGTGCCCTGTTGGAGATACTAGTTGCCCCAACCTTACTGGTATTTAATTTAGGCAGCTCCGCTAATTCTATTTGCTAATCCGTTTTAGAGTTTCACATCGCACTTATTTTGTTTTTTCTTTGGGTTGTCCACTTTCTTCTCTGGGTTGTCTTTCCCCAACACCTGCTGCCGAATTTGTGATTATCGTCGTTAGGTGGTCATTCAGAATGTATCTCAGTGACACATGACTCTCCCTGCTCACAACCGCAACTTTGCTCTGAAGAGTAATTCTAAACTCGTGTGCTCTGTCTCTTATACTTCAGATTCGCTTTCATTCGTTTATGGCAACAAAGGGAGCTAGCTGACGCCTAGTCCAATCCACTCGTCACCCATTTTCCCGCCCTAAAGGAGCCATGAAGAGAAAATACAACTTAGTTTAATTTCAAAGAACTAGGATTCAATACCTCACTCAGCTCCATTACAGCCCCAAAAGATGTTTTTTAACAAAAAAAAGCAAGAAGTATTTAAAAACTTTCAAATTTTGCGTCACAGTGACGTGTTATGAGCAAGAATGACGTCATACGGGCCAACAATAAAACATAATTTTGAGTGCGTTAACTGCCCGTTAGCCTTCAAGTCATGCGGTAAAATGGAACTAGAGGCCCCATTACAGACGTCCAGTCATGTGTCGTCACGACAGTCAGTTAGGTGGCCGCCAATCGCACAAACAAGGTTCCGTGATGTCATAGAAAAGCAGCGGGAAATTGGCTAGCGCGTCGCGACTGCTTCACATGTTTTCTTTAATATATCCGTTATGTTTTCGAAGATTGCGATGATATTGGTATCATTGTTATCAGGACTAAGCAGTTTTTCTAATACACCCTACTTGTATTTTGTCTTCATGGCTCCTTTAATACCAAGCGAAATTCGCCGTGATCCTTTATGTGAGAAGTTTCATCCTTTCCCTTTCCAGATCTAGCCCTACTCTACTCCTTACCAATCTGGGATCACAGCCTTTGGTCTTGCCTGGGGCCTTACCATCCTGTCATCACCATCACTATCATCATCATTATCATCATCATCATCAACAACAACAACAACAACAAAAACAACAAGAACAAACACAGCAACAACAACAACTTCATATTCCTGGTTGTCTCCACTGCAGGACGAAGGCCTCTCCCAAAGATCTCCAGCCCGTTTATCGAATGCTAGATGAGGCCACCTTTTGTCACTGAATTTCCATAGTTGAACCCTTCATTGAGTCTCTTTTCCGACCTCTATCGTGTTTGCGGTGTATTGGTGTACTCAGTTAAAAGGGTGGTATCTCGTGCGCATGGCATGACCCGCCCATGTCCATTTTTTTCGCGTAATTTGAGCTACAATGTCTTCCACACGGGTCCGTTCCCTAATACACGCAGCTGTTTTCTTATCTCTAAGCGTAACTCCCAGCAGCCTTCTTTCCATAGCTGGGTGGGCTGATGTAAGTTTCCTTTCAAATAGCTTAGTGAAACCCCAAGTTTATGCCCCATACGTCATTACCGGAAGAACGCATCGTTTATATACCAGTTTTTTTTAATTGACAGCGGAAGAGGAGGGGTGTTTGGCTGCTTTGGGTAGAAATTCTGATATCCTGAATATAAACTTACTGAATAGTAACATTCTCCACAGTGCCTTAATTGGCACTTGAAATAAAGTCTATGTCCTTTTCCCTTTCCCTGTTGAGGCTTTTCTGTGTCCATTTCCTTTTCCTTCGCGTGCGGAAGAATGCATTCATTATCTTCAGGATATTTCTTTTCACAGCTCGAACCAGTGCATGTTTTCGGCTATTCCCAAAGTCTATTTCAAAATTTCCCACTTATTGTTTGCCTTCTTGCTTTTCCCGTGCTCTTGCGTAAAGTCTCCAATTATTACGCCGTGCTTTACTTTCGCTGTATTCATTGCCGATTCAACCTCTTTGTAGCAACTCACAGTAGCCCCCTCTCTTAGTCCGCCTCTGGTGCATAGAGATGTACAGTTACACCTGCATATAACGAAGTTGACAAGAATTAGCTTCTTTTTTTTTTTTTTTTTGTTGCGTCCAGGTTTTTGTCGCATGCAGGTTTCGAGTTAAAGCTCACGGGAATGAAGCAGAAACGAAACCAATATGCTAGGCATCAGTGATACTGAACTCGCCCTTGTTCAAGGATATATTTCACAATTAAAAAATGCGTGAAAAACGCGAGCCTTCCATTGAAGAAGCGGAAAAGCCGTGATTACAGCCTAGCATTGTTCTTTGCACAGGTGAACTAAAGGCGACGACACGAAATGAGCACGACAGCGGTGTGCCGATGCTCTTGAAACTCGTGCGATGTTCTGACGCCCATCACGGAGTGGGCAGCCTTGTGGCCAGCCTTGAGGCCAGCCTTGGTCACCAGCCTTGGTCACCAAGGCTGGTGACCAAGTCACAGAACCTTGGTCACCAGCGGGTCTGTTGGCTTTAAATACCGAAGTTTTTCCCCCACAATCGAAATGACATAATGATTTGGTAACAATTTATTATTTTTTATTTTAAACACAAGCTTCAAAACCCAGTCAAATGTCTTCTAATGAATAGTTTGGCTAGCCTCCCTTGCACTTTCTGTCAGGCCACCCTTACTTATTTTATACGTTTATACCATTTGGAAAACTTTTCGTAGCACATGCGGCGAGTGGCCCGTGTTCAATCCACTCTTTCTTCTTGACTAAAATTGAGTTGGAGGAGTCTCTCGTAACAGGAAAAACAGCTTCCTTCGCAAACACTCTTGCTCGTATGGAGCCGAAGCCCATCTAGGGCACGAGTACAGGTTGCATAACACTTGTCCGTCGGCGATAAGCTGTTTTCAGATGTCTCGGTAGAACCACAGTGCCTCTCTGGGTAAGAAAGGATGTAGGACCTGATTATAAAAGCATATCTTTCTCGCCCTTGTTTTGTCGGCAGCACCGTAGCGGAGCCTCTACGAAAGAGCGGAATCCTTTGACGGCACTTGCTAAAAGAAAAGTACGAAAGCTTGCCTTGAGCCCTTCCGCGCGATGCTTCACATAACCAATGACGGTCGCCGTAGTGCAGTCGTAGTTGTGTCGTACAGGTTAATGAGATTACCGGGGACTATTCAACTTCCGCCGAAACCACCTTCCCATAGACCTCTCTTCATTGAGAAAAAAGTCTGCTTATACTATATGGCCTCTGTCACTACGTTACCCTTACGCGTGAGGCTCCAGGCCCCATGGAATAGAACAAACGCGGAGAGACGGTGTAGGGCTGAAGGGGCGGAGAGTACTCCAAACCGACCCCGTAGGGTAGCCTGACCACCGGACGGTTGGTTTTTCACGTTAAGCATGGTGTAGAAAGTTGTCACTAAACAATATGAAACTTAGGACGCTGTGTTATCGGTTGGAACTTTACGCAACACATACTGCATGAAGACTCATAAGGTATGTTTAAAGCGAAGCTGTCGATGCCTAACTGGGGGCGATGTTGCCCCTGAACGCACTGCAGAAAAGCCAACTGTCTCTTACGATGATGGTGATTGTGGGTGATGTTAAATATGGTTCAAAACGCAAAGCTTTCTTTCGCCGCACACAATGTTTTCAAAGTCTAAAGTCACGTCACATCAAGCACATCAAAGTCACATCAAGCGCCTCAAGAAAATAAATTACGCCCACCTCCCCTCGCGGGAACCCTGGTGTGATGCGACGCTGAGGGGGATTCAAGCGCAAGCAGAGAGCAACCGTCGACCGAAAGGCCGCCGGAGAGCGGCACACCGGTTATATGCGCAGCGCGCCCGAAGGAGAGGAGACCGCGGAGAGAGAGAGAGAGTACTGCACATGCGCAGCACCGCGCGCAGCACCGCCCACCGGCGGAGTGAGAGCGCGCTAGGCCGCACACCCGCAGATGTTGAGAGAGAGTGTTCGCTCTCACCTGGGCACGCGCCGGCGCCAGTGCGTCTGCCGCGGCTATGACGCAACACAATCCACTTTAATCCAATCCAATCCAAATCCAAATCCAAGCCAAGCCAAGCCAAGCCAATCCAATCCAATGCCCCTCGCAAGAGAGTGTTCGCTATCGGAGAGGAGAGGGGGTGAGCGGAGGAGAGTGCGGACGCCGACGACGACGGACGCACGGAGGAAGGACAGGGCCGCCGACAAGAGATGCTCTCAGCGTCGCATCTCAAAACCCTGCACCCCTCCCTCAAACGGCGACGATTGTTGAACGCGAAGCTTTCTCGTGGTAGATTATTTGGTTGGCCAATCCCCAGCTGCAAGTGTGTGCTACTCTGGAGGTACGCACCACTTTTCTAGAATACCCACAGCAACTCTCGGGTGTGCACTCCGAAGGCCTAACGCTTGGGTTTGAACTATACGGCGCGAATCGGTAGCTGCTGCTTGGCGTTCGCTTCGACCATATCGAAATGGAGCAATCACATAGGCGCCGCTTTGTTAACGCGAGGGGCCAAAGTTCGATTCCGGCAACGTGAAGCAAGCTTTTTAAGTGCGAATGCACTTTATAAGCGACCCCAAACCTTCCACCGCCGGCGGTGGCGGCGGCAGCGTCCGCAGTCCTCCTCTCTTATATAAAAAAAAACAGCATCCGGCACCAGGTTTCGATCCGAGGACTTTGCGGCCGCAGCGCGACGCTCTACCGACTAAGCCACGGACGCGACGCTGATGTCAGTGTTATTAACGCGCCTTATATCTTTAACGCATTCAAACTACGTCGTCAGCGGCGTGCGTTGGCGACTCAGCGGCGTTATAGCGGCTTGATAACTGCGTGGTGTACACGTGATACTACAAACCCGATGGAAGAGATGGAAGAGAAGGCGGCGAGGCGGTGGGCTGCGGGGGCCGAGCGCAAGCGCCGCAAGCGGGCCGACAACCGTGCATTCGCACTTTCACATTCTCCCCCTCGGGGAAATGCGGGGGAATTTTTTTTTTATTTCGCTTCACACACGATCCGTAATCATTATCGTGAGAGAAAGTTGGCTTTCCTGCAGGGAGTATTGGCGTACAACGGCAACAATGAGGGTAAAAAACCTTCGCTTCAGAACGTTTCTCGCGGAGTTTTTTTTTTTGTTTTTTTTTTTTTTCTAGAGATTGTCCTACGGCATAAGAAAAAGTTTTCATATGTACAACACTGCACCCATAACGCGCAAAAATCCAAGATGAGACGGGTGCTGGGGCCCCCATATCCAGCGCTTCAGATCTGAAGATCTCCCAGGATGGAGCCCTGTGCCTCGGAAGTGTTGCGTTTTGGAGTCTCTAAGACCTGGGCAAGTCCACACCAAGTGTTCAACGTCTGCTTCTGATTGATTATTTGTAGGTTTTAACGCGCCGACGCAACGCAGACGAAGTTAATAAAGGCATGTTTAAGGGCTAGTTGGTACAGTCTTGAATTCGATAATAGCGTGCGCTGCATATTTGGACGGCGAACACGGATAGTGAAAAAGACAAAACCATACGCACCATACGCATGCGCACCATCGCATGGTTTTGTCTTTTTCACTGTCCGTGTTCCCCGTCCAAATATGCAGCGCACGTTATTATCGAATTCAACGCAGACGATTTGGCGCGCCGTAGTGGAGGGCTCCGGATTAATTTTGAGCACCTGGGGATCTGTAACGTGCGCCGAAATCTCGTACACACGGCCGTTTTAGCGTTTCGCCTCCATCAGAAAAGGGCCGCCGCGGCCGGTAATCGAACCCGCGAACTCGTGCTATGTAGCGCAACGCCTTAGCCACTGAGCCACCGCGGCGGGTAACGTCACCTTCTGAAGCAAGAAGCACACAGAAGGGGCAAGTGTCCGCAAACGGTACGTGGTAACGGGCAGGTGAAGCGTGGGTAACTGCTGAGGAAACGCCACCCCAACCCGAATCCTCCGCAGCCCGACCTCCTCCCAACCAGCGAGCCCGCTGGTGAGGTCAGTTCCACGTGGTGGAAGTAAAGCACGCGTGGCGTGACGGAGGGTTTCCTTTTCCACCAGCAGTTCTTCAATGGTAGATAGTGGAAGAAGTGGTAGTCGGAATCAATCCTGGAAAAGCCAACTTTCTCCGATGACGATGATGATTGTGGGTGAAGTCAAAGATGGTTCAAACAAGAAGGACAAGGGATTAAACCCGTCCACTCTGTGGATCTCTCCGTACTGGATTCCAACATGGGCGGGACCAATGCCGACCGCAGTACATGCAATATGCACAACGCGGTCGCTGCTGTAGTCGCCGAGAACTTGGACAGGAACTGCGAGCAGATGCTGCGGGTTCTTGGCACAAACGTGCTCAATGCGCTTGAGATGCTTTAGAACCATTTTACCAGCCAAAATCGGACGGGGACCTAGAAAGAAGTAGACGGGACAGCCGCTAGTGTCCCGTCTACTTCTTTTTAGGTCCCTGTCTATTTTTCGCTGGTAAAATGGTTCTTAGTCAACACCAACTAGCCCACCTTTCAGCCTTAGCTTGAGATGTTCTCACAGTAGGCGTCCTGGTTCATACTCGAGCAGCTCATGTTGGAGAAGAGTCGCGACGTGGAGTACGCAGCCACGTGTCTACCCGAAGAGAGAAGTGGGGTGCGCAAGTCGAGGCAGCAAGGGATCGCCGAAAACCTGAACGCGTCTTCGTCGGGCGTCTGGAAGCGTAGCGTGGTGCAGCGCTACAAAATCTTCGCGTTTCAACCATCTTCCGTTAGAAAGAGGAATCTAATGCTTTTTTTTTACCGCAAAGGTGTACGCTATTAGTTGGTAACTGCATGAGAGCAAAAGCTCCCACAGTGTCAAGGACCCGCAAAAACCACAGAACCGCGGAGACGAATAGGGCAACTCTTTGTGTGTGTGTTTTTTTCCTGACATTAGGAGTAACGTTCCGCTGTGAGGTCTAACACGCTAGCAGGTACCCGAAGTTTGACGTCCAGGGAGTTTTATGGTGCTTGGCATGACATTGCGGTCTTGTTAGGGGAACCTAAAGGCAGGCCCATTTAAAGGAGCCATGACATAAATACCCCAGAAAGTGGAGGGAAAAAATAGCCCACCCGGTAGCGTAGTGGTTATCGCACCAGACCGGTATTCTGGAGGTCGTGGGTTCGGATCCCACCTGGCGGGCATTTTTTCTCCACTTTCTTTCTTTCCAAATTCTTTATCTGCTTCAATGACCTACCATATCCTCCCCTTTGCTTTCCGAGGTTTTCCTGACTGCCATACTTTATTTCTGTCTTATTTTCAACGAGCCCCTCATTTCCTATTCTGATATATATATATATATATATATATATATATATATATATATATATATATATATATATATATATATATATATATATATATATATATATATGTATATATATAGCAGGTAAGAAGTTCTGGACTACCGTAGCAATGGAAGACACTGGAAATGGAAAAACACTGAACAAGGGTTTTATTGTTCCCAACAGTTTCGAAAGGAGAACCTTTCTTCTTCAGGGTTTTTTTAGAATATTCTAAAATAAAAAAAACCCTGGATTCTAAAATTCTGGATTCTAAAATTTAGGATTCTAAAATAACCCCTGAAGAAGAAAGGTTCTCCTTTCGAAACTGTTGGGAACAATAAAACCCTTGTTCAGTGTTTTCCAAGTGTCTGCACCCAAGTTTTGACCTATATATATATATATATATATATATATATATATATCACTTTGAGCATGTAGCTTTCCATTCGTTTGATGCCCTATAGCAAACTGGGGCAAAAAAAAAACAGACGCAAAGTATGGCACCGTCGAAGCAACACCAGACACTGAGGGCACGCGTCCGCAGTGTCCACCAGCGCGTGTACACCGTCAAGAGACTTGTAGTCAAGTGGAAAGTGCTTCACGTCTTCCTCGAGAGCGATCCCCGACTGCCGGAGCCGTCTCATAAATATTTGGAGTGTCCAGTGCGATAAGAACAACGCGAACGCTATCTCTGTGCGGCGAGCTTGAGGCGTCCCTGAATATTCACTTGGGGGACATTTGTCATTTTGTTTCCTTCCGTCTTCACCTACCCACGCTCCACTGTATATGTCTCTCGTGTCGAAATATCTCTATTTTTGCAGTTGCATTCGGGTGGTGACAGCGAACGGTGAAGGGCGGGCTCTAGAGGAGCTACTCGAAGAGTTACTTTGAAGCACACACGGCGGTTAATAGCGACAGTCACCTGATCGAAGCGTTTGCGAAAGACGAAGCGAGCAGAGATTGCATAAGGCCCCAGCACGTGTTGAAAAGCTGATACGTGGCTTTAAAACGAGTCCTCGGGAGAAATCCTGACACTGTTCGTTTCAAAAATGACTTTGTCGCTTTCAAACGGACGCCAAATTGGCGTCCGTTTCAGTTTTGACGTAAATGCACTTGTGAGGCCTCTGACAATGACGTAAGCAGAAACTGATTCCCCGACCTGCTAGTGCTTCGTCACACCATGATCGTCCGCTTTTGGCCAATCAGGGCTCGCTCGAAACGAACGCTTCAAAAAGAGCCTGAAACGGACAGAAGTGAGAACCCCGCCCCTGGGCTTTAGTCGCTTTACAAGAACATTTTCTTTCCTTGTTTTTTTTTTCGCAAGATGGAATGGTTATCAGTCGACATTTATTTATTTTATTTATTTTAACATACTGCCAATCCCATTTGGGATTTTTGCAGGAGGGGCAATACATCGTTGCAAATACACAAATTTCAAGCGTGGTTTTCGTTCATACAGGACGAGAACAGTATGGACATGTGAGACAGGTTTTCTACATGACAAGCGAAGGTTGCATATTACATATGAAATCTGAAATCTCATGCATCAAACGTCACCAGTTCATGGAAAAAACAAAGCAACAAAACATAGTCAAATTCAATGCAGGATGAAATACAGGCAGAATTTGGAGGGAATATTTTACAGCAGCGATTGAAGAACGAGCGAAACCAAACATTTTATGAAACCAAGCCAAACATACTACAGAAGAGCTACTCACTAACAGTGAAAATCATAAGTGACCCAGAGAGACAAGGCAAACCCTGAAGACTCATTTAATAAAATTCTCGGCGTGATTTTGGTTAATTTGTTTCGTGGAGGTGGTTTTCAATAAGAGTTAGGAATCGTTCTATAGATACGCTACTCGTAATCGATGAATGCATACTGTACCACTCTCTTACAGCTAGTGGGAAGAAGGAGTATTTAAGGCAATCAGTGCGATAATTGTATTCTTTAAATGTTAAAGTCTGATTATGCCGCGTGGGTCTCGCTACATTGGTAGTGAGATACTTTGAAGTATCAAGGTTTAGATTTTTATGAAAGAGTTGATGTAAGAATTTTAAACGCGCTAGTTTTGAACGATTCTCTAGGGTTAGCATACCGGCGTTCCTAAGCAGTTCTGTTGGAGAAGTACTTGTGTCATACCGATTGTAAATGTAACTAACTGCTTTTCGTTGTATTCGCTCTAATTTATTTATGTGTACTTTAGCATGCGGAAACCAGATAATGTTAGAGTATTCGAGTAAAGATCTCACAAAGGCGTTGTAGGCTAATTTCTTAGTTTCTGGCGGTCCTGATCGAAGGCGTCTTTTGAGGGAAAACAGCCTTCCTAGTGCAGCCGATGCGATATGATTTATGTGAGCATCCCATCTGAAGTCTTGCGTAAATATCACTCTCAAGTATTTGTGCTGGTGCACCCGTATTATAGGACTATTATTTATGTTGTAAATGTGTATTTACCTGTTCTTCCTTCTTGTTATTGATAAATGAGCGCATTTTTCTGCATTGAGGGACATTTGCCAGTCATTACACCAGTAATAAACAGAGTTTAGTGCAGATTGTAGTATCAGATGGTCTTCTATGGTGTTAATTTCCCGGTAAATTACGCAATCGTCAGCAAATAATCGAATTTCGGCTGAAATACTGGAAGGCAAGTCATTTATATTAATAAGAAATAAGATTGGGGCCGGGACGCAACCTTGGGGAACTCCGGATGTGACTTGTGTTAATGGTGAAAATTTTCCATTGTATTCTACGTACTGGAAACGGTTGATTAAGTAGTTTTTTATCCTGCGAATCATGACGTCGTCGTTGATAACCGCCTCTAGTTTTTTATTAGCTTATTGTGTGGTACCCGATCGAATGCCTTTGAAAGGTCCAAGAAGATAACGTCGACGTAATTTTGGTTGTCTATGCTTACAGATATATCATGTGTTAGTTCAACAAGTTGAGTTATTGTCGATAGACCTTGACGAAAACCGTGTTGGCAAGGTGATAATATATGTTCGCGTTCTATGTGTGTAGTTATGTGCTTTAGGATTATGTGCTCAAGCAGCTTGCTTACTGTGCAAGTTAAAGAAATTGGTCTGAAGTTTGACTCGGCCTCATAGCGGCCTACTTTGGGTACGGGAACAATTTTGGCCGTTTTCCAGTCTTTCGGTAATGTAGCTGTTGACAATGACTTGTTGAAAATCAAGACCAGATATTTTGCTACCAGTTCGGCATATCTTTTTAAGAAAGCGTTTGGAATATTGTCCGGACCGTTACTCTTTTTTGTGTCAACGTTCAGCAAAAGGTTTAACACACCTGCTTCCGTTATAGATAGTGGATCTAAATGGCGTAGATTTTGGGAATCTATGTGTGGCATATTATTGTCATCGACAGTGAAGACGGATTTAAAGTAATCATTCAGCGAGTTAGCAGTGACAGAATCTTTGTCTTGGGTTTTTACCTTTTTTCTGGACTTTTTGGGGCTTCAGTAGTTCCAAAACTTTCTAGGACAGCTTTTCAGAAAGCCCGGGAGCACTTGGCTAAAGTAATTGTTTTTGGCTACCTTTATTTTCGACTTCATGTCGTGAAGTGGGTCAGTAAGCTTGTTTCGCGCAGATTCTTCAGACTTTGCTTTCAAAGATTTTCTGAATCGTTTTACATTACGTTTAGCATGTATTATGTCGCGCGTTCTCCACGGGTTATGATTTCAGGATTTGTTAACTTTATTGGGAACGTATTTATCTATGCAGTGGAAAATTATTTCTTTAAATTTCTGCCATAGTGTTTCGATATCAGCAACGCTGTCGGTTGAAAGGTATCCGAACCAGGAGAATTAGAAATCAAGGTGGTCTACTATCGCAGTGTCGTCCGCGGAGTTAAAGTCAAGAAATGTTATTTTAGGTTGGGAGTAAACTGGCCTGTCCTGAACGGGAAGGGTACATATGGTGAGTTTGTGGTCTGAAAGCTCTGAGGCAATTGCGCGTTCGCTCTTTTAAATCGAGAACTAATGGGCAAATGTGGTGTTACTACGAAGATGTTTCCTCCGCAAGCTTGGTTCGCAGTACCCAGGCTTTTTTCTTCCAATGTCATGTCGGCAATGTAATGAACAGGCGTATTTCAAGTAAGGAGATTACAACCGAGTTTAAAGCTAACTCTGCGTTGGTCTGATCTCTAATTGTTCGCTATCGACATATGTTTACTTTGCAGAAAAAAAAGAGGTCCGCACAAATTATCAAAGTCGATTTATCGATCCTGTTTTACCGAAGCTGTTTTATCGAACGCATATTTATCGAACGCCGTTTTATCGACGGACGTTTTACTGAAGCTGTTTTATAGAAAATGTTTTACTCGAGCTCTCCTTTAGAAACTTTTTGGCTCTAATTTCCAATTTAAGTCCCTGGCCACTGGTCTTTTTTTTTTCTCAGTGATATCTGCATTCATGGCGTTGTCGCGACCGTACGCCTAGTCAGAACTGTGCTCTCAGAGATTATTTTAAAGGCTATATACAAGGTTAAAGATAGCTATAGTTCCCTCCTGTTCTTGTGAACTTGTTCCCTCGAACTTTATTTTTATTCAAGGCTGTTTCGGTGCTGTAGGAGCGAAAAATATGGTTCCAAATGTACCGCACAAAAGCGCCGGCTGAATAATGAGTTCTCCCTAAAGGTTACCTTTGGGCACGCATTTTTTGACTTGGGCGATTCGGGGTAGAGGGAACGGTGGCTACCGAACACTATCAGGGCTACCGAACACAAACACAATCCCACCTCGGTTGGGGCCTCACTTTCAATCTTTTCAAAGTCCTTGGCAGGATAGATGCAATAGATGTGACCACATGGTCACAGTAGGAATCACCTGCAGGCCACGCGACTGCAAAAATTGGGGGAGGACAAGATTACGGATCCCGCGATTATGAACGTTTGCTCAAGGTGTATATTTGGCAATACCAATCTACATACACCGACCTCAACAAAGGGATATTGCGCTCGGAGTTAGGGTTCATCGCATCGTTGCTACTATTGTAATGCAAAAACTTGGAATATACATGCCTGAGAGCTATCCATAAACCCACAAAAAATAAAAAGCACTTAAAATAAAGGCGGCCGAAAATAACGGAAAGGCGGTAAAGGCGCGTCAACACATATATGCAGGTTCTTTCACATAATGCACGGCCGCGACATTGTCCACTGAACCTAGCTGCAGATTAGATTAGTGCAAAGGCCAGTTAAACAAAATAAACTCTGAAAATGACAGTGAAAGCAATGAGATTACACTTTCGATAAAACGGACATTGGTGGTTCGATAAAATGGCATTCGATAAATAGGCGTTCGATAAAACGGCGTTCGATAAAACGGCGTTCGATAAAACGGCGTTCGATAAACTATCTGGGAACCGAAAAATAATCCGAAAGAAAGAGAGGGGGAATTGACGTTTATTGGAGCGCACGGTGATGGTTGAGCCGCCACATGGTGGTGTAGGCGGGCCTGCGTACAGGTACCCTTGCTGGAGTGGAAAGCCCTTACACTTTGAATATCAACAATAAGGGGAAGAATGACAACACCGGACGATGCGCTTCGTCCATTGTTGTTGTCTTTCTTGTCTTTGTTGCTAGTATTCAAAGTGTAAGCGCTTTTCACTCCAGCATGCAGCACCAACTAGCCCCGACATCATCATCATCATCATATCTACGCCCACTGCAGGGCAAAGGCCTCTCCCATTAATCTCCAATTAGCCCGGTCCTGTGCTAACTGCGACCAATTTATCCCCGCCAACTTCTTGATCTCATCTGCCCATCAAACTTTCTGCCAACCCCTGCCACGCTTGCCTTCTCTAGGGATACACTCTGTTGCCCTTAATGACGGACGGTTATCTTGCCTTCGCATTACATGCCCTGCCCACGTCCATTTCTTCTTAATTTCTACTAATATTTCCTTAACACGCGTTTGTTCCCTGATCCACTCCGCTCTCGTCCCTTAATGTTGCAGCTATCATCTTCCGTTCAATTGCTCGCTGAGTCGTCCTCAATTTAGGTTGAACCCTCTTAGTGAGCCCCCAAGTTTCTGCCCCGTAGGTGAGTACCGGCAAGATGCAGCTGTCATACACTTTCTTCTTCAGGGACAATGGTAGGCTGCCATTCATTATCTGATAATGCCTGCCGAATGCACTCCTCCCCATTCTTATCCTTATAATTATCTCTGCCTTATGGCTGGGACCCGGGGTCACAACTTGGCCTAAGTAGATATATACTCTTGTCACTTCCACTGCCTCACCCCCTATCTCAAATCGCTGTGCTGTCCCGAGGTTATTGATCATTACTTTAGTTTTCTGCATATTAATTTCAGGCCCACGGTTCTACTCTGTTTGTCCAGTGCGGAAAGCATGCTTTGCGATTCGTCCCCGAGTTACTTAGCAAGGCAACGTCATCAGCGAATCTGAGGTTACTGAGGTATTCTCCAGTAACCCTTACTCCCACCTGTTCCCAATCCACCTGTTCCAAACATATGCCCTGTTAAAAGTACCCTTGAGCCTGGACTGCAGCCCTGGTGAGTACTAAAAATATGAAGTAAGGTTTACGGAACTATCTCAGCCTGCTTATTGTATAGAGTTCCCTCGAATGCGGGTGCATTAAAACGCAGAAATGGCTGGCACTGACAACGTCAAATGGCATGTATGTTCCCCATTTGTAGGAGGGATCCTCTAGAATGACAAATATCGGGCCACGACTTCGGGCTTTTAACCTGCGCTAAATTATCCTCCATAAATTGTTGTTTTAGAGATCATTACCGATGAGTTTATGAACTCTGGGAATGGTGCACGTTCCTGCGTATTACCAGTTAGGGTGGTTATATAGTGCGACATGTAGACGCTTTTTCGCCTTTTCCCGCCGCGGTGGCTGAGTGGCTAAGGCGTTGTGCTGCCGAGCCGAAGAACGCGGGCTCAAACCCCCGGCCGCGGTGGCTGCTTTTCTGGTGAGGGTGAAAAGCGAAAACGCCCGTGTGTTCGAGATTTCGGCTCATGGTAAAGATCCCTAAATCCGGAGCCCTCCGCTACGGCGCGCCTCATAGCCTGTGTAGCGTCAGCGAGTTAAACCCCATAATCAATCAATCAATACTTTTTCACCTCTCAACGTACTTTGGAATTGTTTTCTTGGTTCAACACAGTGCGCATAATTCGCTTTGTTTAGATAGAGAGCGCACTTTCCGTGTTCTCTTCATGCTTTTCAGTCACCCGCACATTCACCCCCATATTCGCATTGCATGGGGCAGTTTGTGTGTGGTACTTACAATAAGGCCACTTTAAGACCGTTCAAACTTTTCCACGGTGCAATGCTGCACTTTCTGCAGCCCCAATCTCGTACGAAAGGCGCGCTGATGCAGCGCCTTCCTCCGCGCTCACAGGCATTGCACTCTGGAGCGGCAGCTTTATCGTAACCTCGAAGGAGAGTCAACATGCTCCGTCGGCGCCGTATCTCCTTTCTTTTTTTTTTAATTCCTTTAGACGAGTTTTATCGCCCTCCTTGGTGTTTCCTTAAGCGGTGCGCATTATCCGCGCGCGCTTTCATCGGTGTGCAGGACCCTCAAGCAGCTGTGTCATCGCTCGTCGCGACTTCTTCTGAGCAGATCTTACGCAGCTTGTTAGGCACTGCTCTGCTTGCGAATCATCGCGTCCTATTCTGCGGAAAGCCTGCTCGATACGACAGAGCTATCCGCCACGACGCAAGATGACCCCAATTTTCTTGCTGCCCTCTTTGTTCTAGAGACTGGACTCGCCAAGGCTGGTTAGCTTGCCTCTGTACCGAGGAACTCCTTCTTCGTTACCAGGATTTGTAAGAGGACCTCGACTTCTTGCCATCTTTCTGCCTCTCTTCTCTCATCTCCCTCTCCCTGTGTTAATAAACCATTTTCACTAACTCACTTCAGCGACAAAGGGACAAAGCCACTTACCGTAGTTGCACAATTCTAACCCTCTCCCCACTGTGTCGCTCAGTTAAGCTTACCTGGGAAAATGTTAGAAATAATTTGACGCCGATTCTACCGCGCAGATGCAGAAGACACGACACAACGTACCTGACATGAAACTGTGGCAGCACAAATACCACGTGCTACGTAAACGGGCTTATGCAGCTCCTGCTGCCTTCAAAGCTGGAGCGGGAACATTGAAATCATTTGCCGTTTCAAGCGCCTTGACCTTCATAATTTTAGATCTGATGGGCCATTCGTTCATTCGCTGCTGTTTATGAATCCAGCCTTGGGTTGTTCAGGTTTTCAAAAACGTCCATGCTCAGGGCCAATGAAAACATGCACACACGATCGCACGCCCATGTTCCCGGGACACCCAGTGTTCGTCATGCCGTTGGGTTCCCCTTCTTTTCGGCAAGTACAATTAGCTTTTACTTGATGTACACTTTATACTGGTACCTCTGTGGAGCTGTAACGACTAGAACGAGGTGCTGATTGCACCAGGAGTATTATGCGCTGCAGATGGCTAAGGTATGCCCATAAAAGAATGGGTACACAAAAATTGAACTAAGAAGAAGAAGAAGAAGAAGAAGAAGAAGAAGAAGAAGAAGAAGAAGAAGAAGAAGAAGAAAAAGAAGAGGGAGAAGAAGAAGAAGAAGAAGAAAAAAAAAAAAAGAAGAAGAAAAGAAAAAGGAAAAGAGAAAGGAAAGAAGAAGAAAATAAAAAAAGACAAAGAAAAGAAAAATGAACGAAGAAGAAAAAGTAAAATCACTACAGACAATGACCCCAAAGTCGGTGACTGCACAGGGACCCTCGATGAGTTATTACAGAGGTAATAATTGCAAAAAGCATTGGCAGCAACAGTGCAACAATATACGACTCTCAAACAAAAAATAAAAAGGGGAAATTCCTTTCAAGTAAACCAACAAATTTACCCTTGTGATGTTGACGAATCGTGTTTGATTGGATTGATTTGAATTTCGGGCAGAGTTTGCGTCCATGGTGAGGCTTCTGGCCGCCCTGAAGCCACTTTCTGTGTCGACTCTGCTGTCATGCGCACACACATTTGAAAGCTAGTATCAACGAAAAAAGGTACGCGTTAGAATCATGCAAATACTTGCACGCGGAATCTAGAATATACTGGGTCCCGAAGATTTGAATTAATTCAGCAAATACCTTTTCTGTTTCTTCTTTTCAGCAGACGTCCCAGCTTTCATTGCATGTCAGCTATCCAAGTGGAACGTATAACAGCTTTTCATCTCTATTCGCACCTTATAGGAGCTCTGTTTGTGGATGGGTACGTTAGTTGTGTCGTAAGATCTATGCAGAATTAAAAAGGGAAAGTAAGATGGCTATGCTTCTGACCTGGATGCTACGTTGAGAAAGTGTAGCCGCGTACTTGCTATGTCGTTTAGTATTTCTGATCTACACGCTCGTCCCAGGAAGATCAGGTGCGCAAGCCTTGTTCGTTAGTTTGAGGGGAAACAGAGGAGCTACAAAAACATCTTCCTTAACATCCAATGAAGATGCTAATAAATGTTCAAACCTTTCTAAACGGCTCCTAACCGTAACCGCACAACTGGGACTAAATTTCGAACCCCTTACGCGTGTTGTGTAGCTGATATAGCCTTAGTGGCCAATTAATCTTGGAGGGTATGCTGACGCCGCGGCCAACAGGAATTGGTTAACCGGGTGTGAGCTTGTGACGATGAGCGTCATCGTCGCTAGCCAGTCCCTTTTGAGGCTGTCAGTTTCTTGGGATAGCTGTCAGCGTCACTGACCAATCCACCTGGATGGTACCTCGTTAGGTCTAGGTCTAGCCTTACCCTTACCCAACCATAATATTGTGCCTAACGTCATTCGCATTAAGCAACGTCAAAGATCCCCATGTGGCCAAAATTAGTCCGTAGCCCTCCACTACAGCGCGCCTCATCGCCTGCGTTGCGTCGGCGCGTTAAATCCTACTATCAATCAATCAATAAACACCACTGATTTCAAAGTCTCGATTCAGAGGGATAACAGCATATCTGGCTTCACAAAAAAGATCTTAGCTACAGAGCCCTTCATGTACGTATTAAAGATTTGTGACCATAATAACTGATGACAATGATGGTTGGCGTTTTTTGGCGCAAGGCCAGCTGGGGCAGAGCGCCAAACAAAAGTATCTAAAGAAAATAGTGGCTACTAAAGCCAGAATAACAGTAAAATCAATCAACGGCAATGGTGATGGCTGGTGTATAGGACCAGTTTTGATTACGCATGATAGGAAATGAGGTTTAAAAAGTTAACATCACACAAATATTTAAAAACGCGTTGCACAGAGACCATGGCATTATCACCCAAAAACAAGGAAAGGTGTATTGGAATGTGTTGTCTGTATAGTTCCTTGAAGTGTCTGTGTCTTGTTGTGTCGAGTGCCTTGCATGTGATTAGGATGTGGACTACGGATAGGCTCTCCCCACACCTGCTACACCCAGGTCTTGGAGAGCTAGTGAGCAGGTGTGAGTGTGTTACATGTGTGTGGCCTATCCGCCACCTAGTTAAGGTAACTTCAATGTGTCTGTTGTGTGAGTCAGTAGCGTATGGTCCCAAGTGTGGTTTTATTACGTGTAACTTGTTATCTGTCTGTTCACTCCAGTGTGTTTGCCATGTGTTGTGAAGTTGGTGTCTGATGTGTGGCTTCATATCTGTGTACGGCAGTTTTGCTATGCCCACTGAATTCAAGAGTGTAGCAGCAGTGGCCATTTCATCTGCGGTTTCATTCACGGCTATTCCACAATGGCCAGGAACCCAACATATTGTTATTTCAAGACTTGATGCGTATGCCGCCATAAGGACCTTAAAAACAAGATTGATTACATATTTTTTTAGCGTTTTCTGGACAAAAGTGCACGTACAACACTAAGAGAATCTGTAAACACTATGGACTTTGGAATTTGATGTAGGACAATGTGATCTAAAATAACTAAAATGCCGTGTGCTTCAGCTGTAAAAATGCTGTTGTGGGAGTTCATTCTTTTTGCCACGTTAAATTTCGGTCCGTGCGCAGCACAAGACACAGCATCAGCTATCTTTGATGCGTCGGAGTAAAACTCTGCACACTGGTACTTATCCTGCAGGAAGAGGAAATGCTATAGCTGCCCTTGGTGCCCTGTTTTTGTCGAACTGCACAAAGGACAGTGACCATAATAACTGTGTTCTGTTTCGGGCCAAAAGCACCAAAAAACTGCATTGTATCTCAGGTCAGTTGTATGCTGCGCCGTTTATTTGCGTACAACTTTTCCTTTTGTCCCGGTTAACACTGAGTAACACGTTTCCAGAGCGTTTCCAGTCGTCGATTACACGGGGCGTCTCGCTTACACAGCCTGGCCGCAGCGTCGGCAGTCTACGGGTAGTGTTTCGTCACCGACGGCGCCTCTCCTGGAGTGCCCACTCGAGGTCCAAGACGTCGGTAAAGGCTGTGTTGTGTCTGGACGATCAAGGCCCTGCGGCTATGTTATTCTCCCGCTGCAAGGACGGGGCTATTTTGCGGGGCATTACTTCTGTTGTCCACAATCCCCAACGGCAGGCGTTTATCTTGCCTCTCTTCTTTTTCTTTCAACAGCGAAGATGTTTGTAGCTCGGGTTTCGTAGATTTTTCGTGTCCGGTAACATATCTTGGGCACAAAAAACGCTTTACGGCAAAGCCAACTTTATCGTGCATACTCAGCAGAAGACGGCTGTGCAGACGACTGACGCTAACATTACTCCTAGTTTTATTTATTTATGATAATTAGTCAGTTCGCGGTAAAGGTGTAAATGTTACGGAATTCGCCTCTTGTCAATATATGGCCGTCTACGGAGTTATAATGGTTATAAAAAACAGCTGTAGCTCTTGCTTTATCGAAGCACTAGCTCTCAACAAATTAATATGAAGACTGGCCGCCAAGACGCGAGTTTCCTTTAACTAAGATGACTCTATCAGTGCACCGAGTTTCATTTACTTGTCCCAATTATTTATTTTATGGAATGTTGCAAACGTTACAGAATTCCCATCTGTTGTCAATACGCCGGCTTCTACGGGAGGGAGACGGACAGCCAACTGAAGTGTGGTTTATTGGACCACTAACGAGCAGTTAGAGATGCGGAGAAGCCGAGGTTCTTCGTGCCAAGCGAGCTATGTCCGAAGCAACACTCGATCGACCCGTGCGCCAAGCGCTGCTTCTGCCTTCTCGTCGTCGGCCGTCTACCAAGCCGAAAATCCCCAACGTGGAATTGTCCTTGCATGAGCGACTGTGACAATTACTTCAATCGCTTCCATAATAAACGCTACAATATTCCTCCCTGTTCGTCTACGAGGCTACAACTAAAATCGTTCCAAGCTTTATTAAAGACTTTAGTCCATGCAAACAAAACGCAAGTTTGTTTTGTACGAAATATTTGGCGTTTTATAGTGGCGCCAGCGCTTCTCCAGCAACAAACGATGCTTTATTTACTGAGAAATCAAACACTTTAAGCCATAATATTGATTTTCCCACTGAATCCTGTGTTTCGTGACGCCTGCGAGGAAACAAATACTGAAGCGAACGTAAGTATGCGGACTAGGGCTTCACCGAACGGCGGAACGCCTTGTTTGCTGTCAGTCCTCCTAGATGGCGCCACCATACCGCTCGGGACCACTGCCCACCCTCGCTTTGTTTTGAACCGAATTTGTGCCTGTATAATGTTTGTTACGGTTGACAGTACTCGTTTTGTGGAACATTGGGCATGTTCGACAAACGGAGACATAGAAGGCAATATCGCGTATGCCAGTTGGCCAGTGTAAGCCCAAGCGACGGACAGCTGAGCAGTTATAACTGGCTTAGTGCGCGTAGTACGCACGGGTGCTTGTGTGTTTACGTGTGCGTTCGTAAGTTCCATGTTTGCCCCACCATTCTCACTGCTATAAAAATAATATGCGTTAAATGTAAGCGCGAACAGCTCGTTCTGGAAGCTTATAACCCCTGCTTAAATTGAGTTGGATTTTGCCGGCCGCAGTCGATCACACAGCTGTCCACAGTACTCAGCGCAGAAATTCGGGATAGTTGGGGATACGACTTCGACATGGTAAAAATCGCACTAGACGGGGACAGAAGAAGAGAGTGACACGGGACGAGCGCTAGACATCAACTGAGGCTTTACTGACGAGAAAGGCAGCATACATATAAATGCGCAGAAACGCTAAAAAGATACGGAAGGCGCAGCTTTCACAGAGAATGTGATTGAAGCTCTAGGTAGGCTTTTTCTTTGGTGTGCAATTGAAGCCAGAGACGGTGTGCTCACGCATTCGACATTTTCTTTGATAATACAGAACGCTTCGACGATCTCTCTTTGCAGTTGCGTCCTAAAGCTGCGCAGGACGCGTGTTCCCTGAAAGTCAGGCGTGCAAGAGCACCGCCGGCAGTGATCTACCAAATGTCTTCCACCGCCAATGAATTTACGGCTGCGCGATGCTCTCTCGCGATGTTCATTAATGCAGCGTCCGGTCTTTTCGGCAATCTAGTGGAATACTGTACGGCACACCTACTTTACATTCCACGAAGTGTGTGGTGTGCTTAGTTGTACAGCCAGCCTTTCCAGCTTCTTTGTTCCCGATTTTGCATATATGTGCAAGCTTCCCTGGCGCCGAAAAATCAACCCGGGTGCCGTACCTTCCCGCCACTTTTTTTTTTTTTTTTGAGACGGTGGGACAGGTTGTATACGGCATGGCACGACCACAGGTCGCGCCTTATGGAGTTCAGGAAGATTCAGGCATGTCTGGCTACCTGAATTTGCATCTTTGATTAAAGATGCAACTTCAGGGCCGCGCCTTCTGGCATTCAGGTTGATTCAGGCTTCAAAGTGGTGTTAGTATGATTCTGACGAGGCAACCTTTCGAATGATCCAAACTTGCGTTTTGTTTGCATGTCCCCTTCGAGTAATCTCGAAGGGGACATTCCCAATTGAAGGGGACAACCCAATCTCGAAGGGGACATTCCAAGGTGACTACCATTTCCAAATGATGATAAAAATAAATACGGGTACCTTCTTTAACCATGCGCGGGATGTGTATTCCATATAGCTTCGCTGCCCATCCACCGTCGCACCTTAAATTGGCTTCTAACCTTTTTTCGGCCTTCACTTGGTTTTAAAGTGTGAGGAAAGAGCTGGTTAGTTCATTACGACGTAATTAATGAAACAGCACATGGAGTACATGACGGAAAAAGTACAAACACAAGGCGTAACCAGCAAATAAAGCTTACCACTCACTAGATAATTATAAAGCAGCGGAACAGAGCAACACAAATCGTTTGCCGCCATGGAGTGTCCCGTTTCAATAGCTGCCAGCAACGCCCAGAATACGGGTGTTACCTCAATGTGGTAACACGAAAAACGCGCGAGGAAAATATTAGAAATTAAATACCCGCTGAGTGCAGACAAGAATGCAACGGCGTTTCTATGGCCCATCTCGAAAAGACGGCGGGGCTGGCATATGCCTCAACTTCATGTGTTTTGAAAACGACAGTTGTTCCTGGGCACGCTAAACGTCTAAATTTTCGTGTCTGTCTGTCTGTCATAATGTATGTATGTATGTATGTATGTATGTATGTATGTATGTATGTATGTATGTATGTATGTATGTATGTATGTATGTATGTATGTATGTATGTATGTATGTATGTATGTATGTATGTATGTATGTATGTATGTATGTATGTATGTATGTATGTATGTATGTATGTATGTATGTATGTTATCAAAAGGCGAACGGACATCCTCGGCCCACCACCACTGACAGGCCTGTATAATGAGTTTACGCCACGTAGCCGTAACGTTGAGCTTTACGGCGTGCCAAGCTACGGCAACTTCACTGCACATCAATCTTCGGGTATAGCAGTTGACGCCGTTACAGCGCAAAGCGTAAAGTCACGCTTAAAGGAGCCATGAAGAGAAAATGCAAGTTGGTTTTATTCGAAAGATTTCGTGTTTTATAGTGCCCCAGCGCTTGTCCGGATACAAACGGTGCTTTATTCACTGAGAAATTAAACAATTTAGGTTAAAATTTTGATTTGCCCGCTCAATCGTGCGTTTTCGTGGGCCCAAATGACATCACAGGAACCGACCGCTCTGCAGCCTAGAATACCTTCATTCACGCATCCGCCGTACAGGGTAGAGACACGTATACGCTGGCGCCGCCATTTTTGGTTGCTCGCTCGCCGCCGAAGCAAGTCATTGTGTCAAAACCGCGCTAAAATTATCGCCGCAACGCGGTTTACTGAAGAAGTTTGAATCATATTGTCTGTTTCGCGTTGCTAGGTCTCGTGGGAAACGAAAAGAATAACGCGTTGAGCCCGTTGGCCCAATTGCGGCGGCACGGGACCGTTCAAAGGTTGTCTCCACCCTGTGCAGCGGTGTTGGTTTGTTCCCGCATTTCTTTACGTTCCGTAACCTAGATAGCGCCACCACACCGTGGCAAGCGTTTGGTTTGTTTTTGCCCGCATTTAAACCTGGCTTGTTTTTGTTCTGGGAGAAAATATTCGTTCCCTGAAACAGTGCTCGCTCGACAAATGGGGTCACGTAAGACACCGTTGCTTGCGTCAATCGGCCAGTGTCGTCTGAGACAACCCCAAGCCCCGTAGTGCTGTGCAGCTAAACCAAGCATGCTGTGCGTAGTACGAACAGCAGAACGCATCAGTACTTCTATGTTTACATGTGCTTTCGTAAATTCCACTGTTTGTCCCATCATTCTTATTGCTTTGTAAAGAATGTGCCCTAAATTTAAGCGCAAATCGCTCGTTCGTCTAGTTTGTAAGCTCTACCTAATTTTCGTCTGCTTCTGCCAGCCTCCGCCAATCGCAGAGCTTAGCTCATGTGACATCATAGGTTCTGTTGCGGGAAATGAGCTGGTGGGTCGCATGACCATTCCCGTTTTTCCTAATTATGTAGCTTATTTGAGCGAAGTTTACGTTAAAAGTGGTGTCAGTATGATTCTAACGAGACAATCTTTTGAATGAACCAAACTTGTGTTTTCTCTTCATGGCTCCTTTAACTATCGCGCGCGAGGTGCGATTTTTCAGTCTTATGACGCTCTTAGGAAGGAGCAGCTTAGCAGACCATGGGCTTATTCGCAACCTGGCTTCCCACCTGTTTGGAACTCGACCTGTTTGCAAATCGGCTTCCGAACGCTAGTGATTTTCCCGACTGCATGTAGACGCGTTCGTACTTACCGCGCGCCATCTGTGAGCGCAGCGCCATACTATCGCAGGTTTCACTGGATGCACTGGAAACGTGATGGCGCTACTAACGTTCTCCGGGCACATGCGCGCGCTCGTACTACCAAGTGCGAAGGAGTGTTAGCGTGAAAAACGCACTTAGCGACTCGCCTCATTTGTCCTTTTGTAATTACAATTCTCAAATTACTCGCGTCACGTGGTCTGTAACGCACGTTTCTAAGCCGAAAGCCACAACGCACCCACTAGGCCCACATTGAGTCAGCCATAGAGACACGGAGTGGAGTTGGGGATGCCTGCCCGCCTCGTATTCCGGTCTCACCGGGTTAAATTCCAATCACACCGAAATTTACCCATTTTTTTTTTTTCAACTCAGTTTCTTTGCTTCTATCCCCTAGGGACGTCGAACATTTTGTGCTCCATTTCATGCTTACCAACGTGAGGGTTCGAGCTAGTTGGTACTCCATAGAGCAAATTTAAAGCGCAACACATTTAGACAGAAGACGAACGACACAAGGACAAGCGCTACTTTCAACTGGAAATTTTATTTACGAAAACAACATATATATACGAAATGGTGAAAAAATAAAAAAAAAACAGTGCATATGCGCATCGTCCTAAACTAGAGTATGTGCGCACTGTACAGGCGCGTACACGCTCCTTATACTTACGCTGGGCGCCGAATTGTTTATCTATCGAGTCAGTTAGTGCATTCGCATTTGCGAAAGGCAACAGAGTAACCCCTGGATATGACGAAGTTAATAAAAAAAATCTCAATTTTTCGTTACTTGAAGGTTTTCGTTGCATTCAGGTTTCAAGTTAATAATCACGTGGATGAAGCAGAAACGAAACCAAAACGCTAAACATCAGTGACGGTGAACTCATCCTTCAAGGATTTATTTCACAGTAAAAAACCGCGGGATTTGCGCCTGCAGCTTTCGCACGAACTTAAAGTCACTACACTGCACTCCAAAGAAGCAACGTAGCCTACCTCCGTATTCACTCGGAACATTGCTGGCGCTAGGCGGGACAAGGACGAGGATCTACACACACAAATGAAGAGCACGCCTAGCGCCAGCAATGTTCCGAGTAAAAAACCAACTAGCCCCATTTCAAGCTCTGGTTATCCGTATTCACAATCGTAACTTCAGTGTAACCCTTACCTTTCGACTTTTTTTGGTGCCTTAACCCGTTTCAAGGACCAAACATATGCTCGAAGGGCGCCTTTTCGCGAACTTGGTACTCTTTGCCACATTCCAAATTGCTGAGAGGGAGCTAGCTGGGATACTGTACCGGGTGGCGACGGTCTTCGTTCTCGCCGGCGGGGATGGCATTTAAAATTGACAGCTTGTTTTGAAAAGACGAAATTTTCATTTTCTGGGAGCAGAACAATCACCGACACCACACATAGCAGTGGAGACTCGCTACTACACGCCGACAGGCAGGCCTCCTAGCACCTCACGGACACCACGCGCTGACATTGGAAACGCACGGTAGTTTGCGGTGCGGGCGAAGTTTCCAAATTAGTGCATTTCTCCTGCCGATTTTCAACAAAAAGTGCAAAGAAACAGGGGATCATCAGCGTAGAAAATTCGTTACATCAAGGTTAACCGTCGCAACGCTTTCGTTACATAGAGGTCACGAACACATGGGTTTCAATGGGGCTGCCAATGTGGACTAGAAAAACTTCGTTAAATCCAGGAATTCGTTACATAGATTATCGTTACATCCAGGTTTAACTGTAGAGTGATCTAGGAGGTAGGTAGGTTTCGAAGGTTTGGTCTTGGCTCTCGGGAAATTCTAACGCAGTGGTTTGAAAATGCCGCTCACGGATTGAACTATGCGCTTCGCGGGTCTGGCACACCTCCGAGAACTCTCCGACCGTGGCCTCCGCGATCGGCTGCCGGCGGCGCGCCGTAACGGCGCGCCGCCGGCAGCCGATCGCGGAGGCCACGCTCCGACACGAAAGGTTCTCCGCTTTTGGTCCAGATGGCGCGGGAACCGCTTGTGGCGGTCGCACGCTTCACTTCGTGCGCGGTTTCGGCGTGCAGGTGTTTTGTCAGACCGGGCCGAGCGCGCAGCTGGCGTCCTAGACGTTGGACTTCGTGTCGTGGTTTCGTACGAGCACTGGATACGGACACGAACTGACGTAGAAGAGACACTTAGCTCAATATAAAGTTTCGCCTGCGAGGCTTCCGTAATGAGCCTCATTTAACACCTCGCAACCTTCTATTTCGCAACTAGGCCTCGCGCGAACCCATTTAATAAATTTTTCAACTGCTGGCATGCTTTCGTTGGCATCCAGATAGCACAAAATGTAGGAAGAGCTCGAATAAAAAAAAGAGAATAACATACCACCAAAGAAACCAGTGAAAGCGAAGGTAACCAAACATCATTAAAACCTCAGAGAAAGTAATATACGGGTGGCGTACACAGATGCTGTTCATCATGGGAAACAGTGGAAGAACCTGTTTCTGAAACACTTTTTCAACTCTAAAATTATGTGCCGTTTAACCAGCGTTCGTACCGACGAGGCCGTGCGTTAAGCACACCATATCTGGCGCGTACAGAGAGCAAGATACTACTTAGAAGCTTACTTTAATCTATTTCGACGTATCTATGTAGAGTATAGCGTAGCAATCGCAACATGCGGCGTTTGTGTTTGCGGTCTACTAGGCTACACACGGGGGGATTAAAAGAAATGCGAACAACGGAGCCTACAACCTCCAACACATGCCGCACCGCCTGGCTGCACTGTCAGTAAACTGCGCGCATGCGTAGTTCTTTCGGAGCGTTTGAGAGTGTGGCCTACTGTTAGAGGAAATGGTTGATGAAGAAGCGACGCCGGTCATTTATTTTGAGGCGTCTTTTCACGATGCGTCGCCACTGAGCAGGTTGATTGTTGAAAGGCATCACGGTAGCTGCAATCACCCTGCTTCCCGCTTGGCTCCCGAATGTAGTAGATAACAGGAAGATCAGTGGCGACAGACCCTAAAAAGACGCCTCAAAATAAATGACCGGCGTCGCTTCTTCATCAACCATTTCCCCAAACAGTAGGCCCCACTCTCAAACGCTCTGAAAGAGCTACGCATGCGCGCACTTTACTGACAGTGCCACTGAGCCAGCGCGGCGGGTCATTTGAAGTTCTGTCCACCTGCAGTGCTGGAATTATGGACGTACAATTAGCGGGTGAAATGGCAGAAACGGTCCATAAGACGTTTCACTGAGTACCAACCCCGACCCTGCTGACTTGTAGATAAACATTTCCCAAAGTCGCCGCACAAAATTCACAAACATTAACCTACGTTTTCATGATTATTCGAACAAAACTTACTCCCCGTCTTGACTTACCGTCGTGGAAAATGGTTAAGTAAAGACGTGTAGTAATTTTTGCGGCAATGACTGACCGTTCATGGCATGACGACGCCGTGACGTCGTCACGTCGTGGGCAGTCAGTAATACCGGTCGGTCATTGCGGGAGCCGTGCGCGGGCGCTGTTGCCTCGTAACACGGAGTGAATAAGATCGCAACCTCGAAAGTCCTGATTTCCTGGCTAACGAACGAACAATGAACACCGCTATAACGAATGTGGACATGCATTAATGCGGCACTAATTTCGGCGTGTCAAGTACAAAGAAAAAAAATTAAAGCCGTTCCCTTCAATGTGAAAGCTGTCGGATGTGCACAGCCGTGATAAGCCGCAATGGGCTGTGCCGCTGTTACCCGCCCACTCTTACCACCCTTTAGGCTCTTCGCCACCCTGTCTCATTCCTCTCCTGGTGAAGTCAACGGAGGTTTGTCCTACGCATTTCAAATTTCCCGCCTTCGCAGTGCTGGCGCGCCCTCTGCCTGAAAGTGCGCCAGCGGGACTTCAGTTCTTTTTGTGCTTGCTTTTCCTCCAGCACGCGCCGACGCTGCACTGCACCTTTTTTTCGCTTACTCTCGTAAAAACCAACCCAACGAGCGTTCCTTACTAAGTGAACGCGGGCGCTGCCGGTTAATTACGTATATTTTGCCTCAAACGCACCTGCAGTTTTCTTTGCGCTAAACAAGGGGGAAATGTATGACAAGCGCCAGAGGTTTGTGAGTTTATATACTATATAAACCGCTTGGCTTTCGAAGCCTCTGTGGGACGCCGCGACGACAGCCGCTACGACGGAACGCCGTGGGGCTCTACTTGGGTCCAACGAGCGAGCTACGACGGCAAGGCGAGCCCCTAAATGGCTCTGCACTTAAAACGGAAAGGAATGGAAATGTTCCGGCTTTCCAAAGCCGGGGCTATAGAAACTCAAGCACCGCATGTTATAATATGAACTCTGTTATTATTGTTACGACGCATTTGATACATTCGCTGTAAAGAGTATACGCTAGATGCTCTGTGCCGAAGCGTGATCATCATCAAGGTGGGAGTATGAAGAAGACGCTGACGGTGACGCGCGTGTAGTGCGGTTCCTTGCTTGCTTGCTTGCGCGGCGCTTTCTTCTACCGTGTTTTTTGTAATAACCAACCTGTAAATAAGTAATGTAAATACGCCTTTGTAAATACCGCTCTACCCTGTATCAATATGAACACCGCATTAGAGCTACGAGGGCTTCAAGTACAGCTATTAGCGAAATTAAACTAAGTGCCAATAAACTCAGCAACATAACTCGGCGAGAAGTGACATCCACGCACTCTCTCATCATAGCAGAAAGCTGAGGCACCACAATTAATAGTGTTTCTATATAAATAATACTCCTGTGTGTTGATTTTGCAGTAGCTTGTTTCACTACCACAGACATTTTTTTGTGCAGTGTGTTGAATGCCCGGAGCACTTGGAAACTGATTGGATTTTTTTTTCTGGTTTTAGGGCGGCGCTGTTACCACTAGTCGCTGCGGCCTGATATGTGGATTGTAATAAATTCTCTTTCCACACCCCTGGTCACATGGGCACTTTGAATCCGGATATAAGCGAAGCGTGATTGACGTTTCGAGAGCGCTCGAGGAGGAGGAGGATAAACATCTTTATTGAGGGAAAAGGTTGCGTTCGACACACCAGCGCTGCTACATGTCGCGTTTCAATCCCGATCGAGAAGTTGCACCGGTTGCACTCACGTACGCCAGAGGGCGCCAAAAATGTACTTCGCGACCGGCGTCTGGTAAGTCTGCGCGGTCGTAGGTATAGGTAACTATATAAATGCTTCGGCACGCATAATTGGTTCACTTTTTTGATACAATTTCTGGCGTCAGTTGAAGTTGTCACCTTCTGTGCCATTACTCAGTGGGGACGAGAGTATCGCCGCTTTCGTCCTATCGCGCTTGAAAACCTCAATCGCGCTTGAGAAACCAGGATTGAGTTCGAGCGCGATCGGGCTCGATCGCGATTGAAACCGCCGTGTAGCAGTGGCCGATCCGGAGGGAGCTCGATCCGGATCGACTCAATCGCGATTGAAAGTGCCCATGTGACAGGGGTATAATATATTTTGACGTGTATTGATGCTGTGGTACCACTGCGATTTGGGAGTGCTGGAAAAATCCGGTTTTCGGCATAGAAACATCGAAGTATCGAAATAAACCACACTGCACCACATCCGTTTGCTCGACTATCGTATTTTAGTTTTGTCCTTTTCGTTCATTCACATTTTTAGAACCTTTCTCGTCAGTGAGGTAAGGTTGAGTGAGCTTTCTTTTTTGCGTTAAATTTGACCTGTCCCCTTAGGAAATGTGACAGGGAAGGTCTCGTGTGTTGCCTTACAAACTGCTCCAACAGAGTCATTTTGTGCGTGGCAGCCGCACCATATTTGCACGAAAATATAGGGTATTGTGCAAGAGAGGAAAGCAATAAAGACAAGAACTTCTTGAACGGCTGCAGTTTCTTCGCTATAATGAAGCCATGCGTGCTTGTAGCATGCAGTTTGCTCGAAGTGGCTTTCAAGCCCAACAAACGGCAAAGTTGGGTACGACAGCCCACCCCTACCGATGTCTGCGAAACCACATTTACTTAAAGGTATTTCCTAAGCCACTGCTCCCGTACCGTAACGCCATGAAAGTCGTGGAAAGCATCACCGTGCAGCTGTTGCCCTTGCGCAACGGTACGAAAGAAACATCCCGTACGATAAGGTGCTCACTGACACTGCGGTACAAAATTGAAGTCTTCTTTTCAACCCGCATTCAAGCCCACATCACGTGGCACGCACTCTTCCCCCATGTAGAATCGGTGAACACTAAGCGCAGTGAAAGGAGAAAAAGAATATAAAAAGGGCGGCAGGCCGGATAACAGCCGACCACCGACGAACACAGACGGAAAAACCGCTAGATTGTTTTGCTTTTTTTTAGATCTTTCCAACACCACTGGACCGACAAGCGCTGCATTTGATCCTCCCTCAGGCCGCCTAAAACCTCTAACGGGGCGAGGGATAGTGTCTAGGCACCGTATCCTCATTTATAAACAAGCGAAAGTGGTGGGCATGGTTCGCCGAGCATGAGGAGGTCGCTATCCACTAAGCGGTCGTGGTACTAACGGAGGACCAACGTTCCCTCCGAAAACCCTTCGCATTGCACGCTGTATGGTTACTGAAACTCGTTGTTATTTCCACCCGTGGAAAAGGGAAAGATAGCGGTGTTATAACAAACGCGTGGTTGACTCCGGAATTCAACTTTTCTTCCATTCAAGCTGAACTAGTCGCGATGCGGCTATGTTCGTCGTCCTTGTTACTGGTTGTTCTGATTACCGCCCATGATGCTGTAATGTTGAATTTCGTTCAGTTTGTTTAGTTTTCACTAAAACAATACAGAAGGTGAAAAAAATGATGACTGGACGAAAGCTGCATTCTAGCAGCTTGACCGGGCTTCGGCCGCCGTCAACTAGAAGCAAACAGGCGCAAGGGCTGCATCACAAAAAGACGTGGTGGTTCATACAGCGATTCTTACGACACAAAAGAAAACAAAGAAGATTTCGAAAAGGCGGTCATAAAAAGGGGGTAGCCAAAAATGGTAGCTGGAGTGTTTCGGTTTTTAGTATGTAATTGGCTGATATTCGCACGCTGTGTGGGGGAGGGAGATTACGTGTATGTATATGTAGTTAGACGTCCTTCCATTAAAATTAACTCAAAGTCAGCGCTAGTCCTGTTCATTTCTTTCTTTGTGTTGCCGCTTTGCGCGCTGTTCCCGAAGATGCTAAAGTTACCATATGGAAATATTTGAGAAAAGACGATAAAAAATCTGACACCGCTCAGGCGGAATTCAAGTAGAATTAAGAGCAATCATTCTGCAATTTTACTCGATACTGCTACTTTTTGCAAGTACTAAGCTTTTTTTAGGTGCAGGGAGGCTTTCAGCGTAAAGGGTATATATACAAGATAGCAAAGGGAACACTACATGTCACAGGTCCGTCACTCCAATTTCCGAAGCCATTTTTGGAGCGTTTCATTCATACAGCATTTTTTTAGTCGGGACCTTTTCAAGACTGAACTGAATAATCTTTATTGAAAGAAAGTTTAGGGAAATGGGAGGGGGACAGGAAGATTGTAGCATCAAAGGACCAGCCCACTGGAGTCCCGTGGTCGAAGGGCTCCAGTGGCTTCCTGTTCCCGTCTTCTCCCTTCTGTTAGGCTCAGTGTCGCCACCCTCTCGACAAGACTTGATTAGTCCTGTGTGCATGAGATGCTTGCTATTTTCTTGCGGAAAAACGAATTCTCTTAAGTGCCGAGGGAATTAGGGCTCGCCTTGTCATCGCAGCTCTCCCGATGGACCCAAGTAGAACCACACGGCGTTCCGTCGTAGTGGCTGTCGTCGCGGCGTAACCAGAGGCTTCGAAGCCAAGCTGTTTATACAGTAATAACCGTTCGAAACCCTTGAACCACTGTCGCATGCATACATCCTGCCCGTTGTTTAGCGCAAAGAAAACTGTAGGTACATTTGAGGCAGAAATATACGTAAATAACCGGCAGCGTCCGCGTTCATTTAGTTAGCAACGCTCGTTGGGGTCGGCTTGAACGACTGTAAGCGAAAAAAAAGAAGCGTGCACCGCCGGCACGTGGCGGGAGGAAAAGCAAGCGACAAAAAGAACAGTACTCCCGCTGGTGCAGTTTCAGGCGGGGGGCGCGCGAGCACTAGTGCGCAGGCGGGAAATTTTGATCTGGCATTCGTGGCAGCCGTGAGCGGACAACGTGTATACAACCCATTATGTCGAATCACTGCTCTGTACTTCCGACAGCTTTCACATCGAGTGGAACGGCTTTAATTTTTTTCGGATGAATCGGCAGCAAAATTAAGTATAACGGAGGGTGATCGGTGCACTCACAAACCCGCACACAGACGCACACACCCACATCTCGACAGAGTTCGGCATCACGATGACACAACTCAGGAATGAGGGAGTCAACAGCCAGCCATTGGTCTGTACTTTCAACTTACCGCTAGTTTCTCTGATGAGTGTGCTCTAACTCCCGCTTCTTGCTTGGCTCCTAGCAAGGGTGACGAGTGGGGTCCACAGCCATTGCAATGTATCTTGATTCATTCATCGTTGCACTGCAAACTTTAAAAATCAGAAAAAATTGGTTGACATTCCGCCCTGCGAAAGGAATTCCCAGAAAAGCTGTTGTGAATTACTACAAATGGGGATGGAAAAACGTATGTAATGTTTCTCGTCGTCTCGGCGGCCTCGTCGCTTGCGCTCGGCAAGTGTAACTAGATCCTGCCTAGCCTTCAAAGACAATCTGCAAACATAATCTTTACCAGGAACACATTGTAGTGGGGGGGGGGGTGTGTGCTCATCATTCATAATGCGGTTTCGACGCTCAGCGCTCGGTGTTTTCGGTCTTGGCGCCTTGCTGGTTTTGCCCATGGAGATGAAACTGTTTGGAGGTAGAGGTACACAGCTTTGCTGTAAAAGTTTCGTGTCTTTGAAGCACGAAGCGTTCCAGCGCAACGAGCGTCTCGGTGTGTTCTTTTAGTGCGCATTTCTTCACACGGAGATGAAACGTTCTAGAGCGCGGCGTTGGAAAACGAGTGTTCCGATGTTTTAGTACGCGTTTTTCCCGCGGAGATTTTTGTAGCGTGAGCTACACTGGCCTATATTGACCCGTTTCGCGTGGCTCCCGGAGAGCCATGCTGCGCATGCGCGAGGAGCAGTGACGTCTCACGGCGCACAGCTGGCGCGCCGGAGCCGCCGCCGCTGCCGCTGCCGCCGCTACTGGACTGGACTGGACCGGACTGGATTGGATTGGGTTGAATTAGATTTGATTGGAAATCGTTTTAGCAGCAGTAAGCATGATAATCAGCTAATCCGAGACAACGAGGAAAGCAAAGAATAACTAGCTGAACTGTAGCTCACGCTACGTATATCCTAGCATAGCAGAGCTAAGCCACTGCTGATTTTTTTTTCCTGCGGAGATGAAACCGTTGGGGGGTAGAGGTATGCGGCTTTTCTGTAAAAGATGGGAGAAATGGGCCAGTTGGTACAGGTTCATAGTGGTACCACAGAGCGAACAGACGGGACACAGAAAGGAAACAACAACGACGAGCACTAGTTAATGGTGATGATAGTGGTGGTGGTGGTCGCAGCGGTGGTTGTTCGTTACCAGCACCCTCCATTTATGCATTGCGGATTTTTTCTTGTGAACGGCATACAGCGTATTATGCGATAAAATGTTGCCCACTGCGGTGATATTTGGAAAAACAGTTAACGGGCGGCCTTGAAGCACTCAACATACGCCTATAATTAAAAACAGCTCGGGGTGTCTTTCCGCTGTGTGAGACCTCTAGTATCTATTTCATATAAAGGGTAACGCGAATCCCTGTCTTGGGGCACTTTGCGGGTGAATAGAGGGCTTTGTAGAGACTACCTAAACAACGCTCAGCTGATGGAAACCAGATAGAAAATGTACACGGACCCGCCGCAGTGGCTCAGTGGCTAAGGCGTGGTGCTGAGCACGGGGTCGCGGGTTCGATTCCCGATTGTGGCGGCCGCTTTTCTCATGGAGGGCGAAAAGCAAAACACCCGTGTGTACGAGATTTCAGCGCCCGTTAAAGAACCCAGTGGTCAAAATTTAATCCGGAGCCCTCCACTACGGCGCGCCTCGTCGCCTGCGTTGCGTCGGCCCGTTAAACCCTGCAATCAATCAATCAAGAAAATGTACACTGACACGTAAACAATAGAATCAAAGTGTAAATCAATGCTAGCTACCGGCAACATAAACATATAATTACCTGTGCGGATATTTTCAGTGCACTCTGCGGGAAGGAAGGTGGGGGTCTCGGGTAGGTGCGTTGTTTGAAGGCGGAGTGGGCAAACTGTGAATATGCGTGGTGCTGTTTCATAAAGCAGCATCATGTAAATTGTGTAGTCTGACCTCGAAACACAGAAACGAAAAAATGGTCCAGGCGTTGGAAACGAGAATGTCCACGTGCTAAATACAGGAGGTCTTGAACTACCACTCCAGTGTCCGCAATTACGTCTCCTCTTACAATTTAATGCCATATATGAGCGTGGCTAGAAGGGAAAATGTGTCCGCCCGATGGTGCAGTCCTGTCTTGGTCAAACGATTTAGTCTATAGGTACCAGGCACCGCAGAAAGTAAAACCCGGATTTTCGCTTTTATTACCCTTCTCTGCACTTTGGTCTCCGTTTTAAGAGCAGAGCACTTCAGGGGCTCAACCTTGTTGTCGTAGCTCGCTCGCTGGACCCAAGTAGAGCCACACGGCGTGCCGTCGTCGCGGCATCCCACTAAGCCTCCGAAAGCCAAGCGGTTTATATAGTCATAAGCGTTAAAAACTAGGGAACCGCTGGCGCTTGTCATACGTCCCCCCGTTGTTTAGCGCAAAGCAAACTGCAGGACATTTGAGGCAAAATATGCGTAAATTAACCGGTACGCCCCGCATTCATTTATTTAGGAACGGTCGTTGGTGGGTTTTTACGATAGTAAGCGAAAAAAAGTGGCAGTGCAACGCCGACACGTGCGGGAGAAAAAGCAAGCACAAAAAGAACAGAACTTCTGGTGGTGGCAGTTCCAGGCAGGGTGCGCGCGAGCACTGCGAAAGGCGGGATATTTGAATTGCATTGGGTGGTGGCAGTGAGCGGATAACGGCGTTGCAGCCCATTACAGTCGAATAACTGCTCTGCACTTCCGACAGCTTTCACATTGAGTGGTGTGGCTTTAATTTTTTGTTTTCGTTTTGTCCTTGCGGTGATTCTCCTACTAAGATGTTGGTGGGGATAAGAATGACAGTTGCTACTACAATAAAAATGTTGTATTTCTTGTTCAAATAACGTTAATACTGTAACGGGTTTTGTGTGTTTGCCTTTTACCTCCCTTTCCGCAGTTGTGCTTTTGAAAAAAAAAACTGGAAAATAAATTTGTTTATAATGATGATGATGATAATGATGATAATGCATCGGTGGACGCTCTCTCTGTAGAAGGTTTCTCCGCCGTGCAAACACCGGTTCCCAGTATGGGAAAACTTCATAAAAATTGTTTAAAATGACCCAGGGACTTTATATTTGGATATAAAACGGCTTAAATTGCTCCTAAAAAGATGTCTTTGCAGCAATGCGTTTTCGCTAAGAGATGAAGTCAACTTTCAAGGTATCGGTGTAAACTCGCTCTCTGTAAGCTGCCTTGTCTGGCTGACCTCAAAAAAAAAAAAAAAAAAGGTTCCTGCGGTTTTGCAGCCGCCCCTTTCCATAGGGGCGATTTCCCGTGCAAGCCGGGTGAACTTCCCAAGCGTTGTAGTCCCACACAAGGGCCGAGCGCCAGGCCGAGGAGTCGCTTGTACCTATTTTACCGGTAGGTGCCCGGCGCCACCAAGGAACACGAATTCACATGGTGCCTTCCACAGCCACGATGGACGCGCAACTCGCAACCGCCTGTGGCAGGACATGCCGCCGGACTCTTTCACCCCCGGCAATGGCGCAACGCGGCATGATGGCCGGGGGCCCCGCCATATGGACAAGGGTCAGGGGCCCCTCGATAGGGTAAAGGCAGCTTTCCAGACGTGGGTTCCCCTTTCAAGGGTCCGCACTCGACCACGGACGCCTGTACCCATTAAAGAAACCGGTGGGTGCCCGGCGGCACCAGGATTCGAACCCATTACACTTGCGCATACGAGGCGAGTGCTGTACCTCTGAGCCACCGCTGCGGTAAAACCGGGAAGTCAACTTTCAAGGTATCGGTGTAAAACTCGCTCTCTGTAAGCTGCCTTTTCCACGTTGCCTGTTCTGCAGTGAAGCAATGCCCATCTACGGAGGGAGTATGATTACAGGAAACGGCTCTAGCTCTTGTGTGATCAAAGGCATCCCTACGACTCTGCCATTACGCTGAGTTTCCATTTAATTCTCATAGTAGTTTAAGTTCCCAGTGAAGTTGTAAACGTTGCAGAATTACTGTCGGCTGGCAATACATGGCCACGAAGAATGAGTCTGCTCAAAAGACGAGGACGAAGACAAAGAGGACAAGACGAAACGCAACTTCCAACATTATTTTGCGCTAAATGACGACACACATATATACTTCCTGCCGGCATCACCCTCAAGCCAATCAGCAGCCGCACCACCTAATTGGGTTGTAACAAGAATCACATGTCAAATACAACAAACAATACAATTCGATAAAACCGGGTAACCAAACAGTAGGCACCAGATAACAGATCCAACTCAGAGACTACAGAAGGCGTCTGAAATCAGCACGCGTCATGCCTAAAAGTAAAGATTATAGAACAAAAGCAAAGCCGCAAAGGTATAAAGAAAGAAAGAAGCTCAGACTAACGCGCAAGTCTCGAAGGTAGCGAGGCTGTACACAACCTTCGCGGCCATCACGAAGGTTTAAGACTACGACTTCCCCCGATTTGCTTCTTCTTCGCTGTCGCAATGACCTTTACCCCATCATTGTTGCTATAAGTGTGAGCTTCTTTCTTTGTTTGAAGTGATATTCATGCGACGTTACCTTGCAGGGGCGCCGGCTACGACGTGTCTTTCTCGTTCTGAGCAAGTGTTGCCACGATTACGGCGAACGCTGGAGTTCTTTTTTTTTTTGCTGTCTTGGCCAATCCCCTGAGTGGGTATGCTTGGCTTCACAAACGTGCGCCGGATACGCTGGGCAGTCGTCGCGAGGCACACACACACAAGCGCTAGGCATTTTCTTGGTTTTGGTAACTTCCGGGCCGTCGCCGCAGGCGGTCCGCGCACACGTGCGCGCGCAAGGCAATTTACAGGTATTTTTAACTGCGGACGCGAAAAATTACGATTTGCTAAAACAGTTCCGGTGTGAAAACATCAAAACTAGAATGATACAGGGGTGGGAGAATTGAAGCGGCCAGCAACACAGAGGGTGCGTTTCCAGCATTTAACAGAAGCCTCAAAAGGGCAAAAAAGAAAATTTCCTTGAAGCTCTCTCCCCGAAGTGCTTAGGATTCTGTTAAATGTTGGAAACGCACACTCTGTGTTCTTCACCACTTCACTTCTCTTACCCCGTGTTATCATTCTAGTTTTGGTGTTTTTATGCCTTGTTGGATGTGATTCTTTTCTTTCATCTTTGGTTTTAGGCATGACACGTGTTGATTTTAGACGCCTTGTGTAGTCTTTAAGTTGGATCTGTTGTCGAGTGCATACTGTTTGGTCACCCCGTTCTATCGAATTGTATTGTTTGTTGTATTTGACATGTAATTCTTGTTACGCTCAACTGGGCAGTGCGGCTGTCGATTGGCTTGCGGGGGATGGCCGGTGAGAAGTATATATTTGAGTTGTCATTTCATTCAAAATAAAGTTGGAAGTTGCGCTCGTGTTGTCCTCTCTGTCCTCGTCCTCGTCTATTGCGTAGACGTATTACTTCAGGCGACATGAACCAACTAGCTAGCAACCCAGTCCTATTACGTAAAAAAGATACAAGACCATCTGCGGAGGGAGTATGGTTACAGAAAACGGCTGTAACTGTTCTTCTACCAGAACTATTCGAAATAAATTGTATGACAATTAGCCGTTACGACGACGGCTGTAACTATTTGCACCCCAGCTTCGCTGGTCACCCTTCTTCACAGAGTGGAAGGGCACTGGATATTTTCGCTGTCAATGGCACACCCCTCTTCATCATCATCATCGTCGTCGCCATCATCGTTGAAGACAAAAGCCAGGTATGATACTCCTCCTCGAATCTTAACCTTCAATGGAGATGATTTTCCCCGGCACCACAAAACGGCACCGGAATTCCGCTGTACCTTCTGGAGTTCCAGGGCTGGGAGCAAGAATATGGCTGGGTGACGAGACCCGGTGAAGACTACGTCCTTCTTTTCATTAACGCTCACAACAACTCCTCGTCCATCGTCATCGTCGTCATCGTCATCATCGTCGTACTATCAATGTGCACTGCAAGACGAATGCCTCTCCCATTGACTTCCAACAGCTCCTCGTCCGCAGGGCACAATTAATTAAAAAGCGCCGGTAGCCACATCGTTCACCGAATGCGGCGACCGGCCGCTGTCTAATTAATTCCGCTTCAACGATCGGGCGCATCGGCCCTATCAGGGAACGAACATTGCTTAATGAGGGTAATGAGACATTATAAAGCAGGTCTGACGGTGCGAAGCCGTATACGCAGTATCAGTTTCCCGCGTCGCACCAGGTGCAAGTAGGGCTACGTTCTCCAGTCCTCGGAAGCGGCCCGGCGGAAGTTCAAGGCCAGGGAATCCCCGAAGCGGTCGTGTATTATGCTGGTCACCTGGAACTTGGGTGTCTCTCTCAGTATGCAGTCACGCCCCCAGAATGCGGGGTCGGGTCTGTTGCGTGCTCTGTTCTTGGTATCGCCGAAGCTATCGTGGCGGCGTCCCGTTGAGACTCTCCCTCCACTAACCGCCGGACCACCGGACGCGAAGGCGCGTTTTAAGCCGCGCTGGCTCTTAGCCGCTTACGGGGAAATGAGTGAGCCACGCGTAAGGGAACCTTGTTGATTGAGCAGGAGGGTTTTAAAATAGATTTCAACGAGTTGAGACTTGAAGCAAGTGCAACTTTGCCCGAGCGTAGTATTTGTTCCATCCATCATTAGTGGGCCTCTAATTAGTGTGATTTATGTGGTGGACACAAAGCAGACAACGTTTTAGTTGTTTCTCCTTCTTGACACAAAAAGAAGTAAACTTCGCGGGCAGCTAACTAATTAACAGCTGTTGAGTTTTTATTTCTGCTCAAATTATATTCCCTGCCTCCCGTCTGCGCCAGCAGCAAAGGGTGCATATTCGCCACCTGTAAGCTAGCTAAAAGGGGTTTAATTAAAAGAGCACTTTATTCAGCGCGCGTCAATAAAACATCGCTGAATACCCAACCCACTTTAAACCTCTCCGAACTTTCGGCATGTTGCCGTAATCCCTTAACAAGGCGCATTTGTGGGCAGCGCATTCAGGCACGGAACGAAGGATGATATGTAGGGTAACGCTCATGGATACGAGAAGAACGTTTTGTCTCACGGAAACGAATTTGGATGATAGATAGGCCAGCTCAAATTAAGAGAAATGATCGAACATAGGACTCACAGGTTTGAGCGAAGCTGATGTGGCCATGGTTCCATGTGTTCCTGATATCCGTGACAAGAACTCCCATGTCTAACGTGTCTTTGAAGAGCAAGACGTTCTATTGCTCTATTGTCGGAAAATGAAGGTCTCGGTTGTATGTGCTATTAGTACGGTTACCCGCCCGTTCGGAACACATTTGCGAGGAGCTCTCAAATCGCGAGGTGTTCCTGTGCGCGTGATTGTTTGTTAGTTTTCGTGCTTTCGTGATTTTTATTTGTATCCGCACCTCTAACTCGAAAAGACGCCGTTCTCTGTTTTAAATTTGGCGACTCCTCTATCGTCGTAATGTGTACGGCATGTGTAGTGCGGAGTCACGAGGAGCAGCGCGCCTACTAAGGGGGGCGAAGAGAACTGGGAATGATAATGTAACCGGCGGCGGGCGGCTGAAGCACCCATGAGAAGAGCCTGCCCAAAATATGTATCTGCATGTCCTACTCAGTGGTGACCGCCATGTACGCTGAAGGAAATCAAATTGCTTGCCCCTTTCATCTAGACCACGGGCACCTCTTCGTCGCGCGAATAGAAAGCTTCGCTGGTCACCCCTCTCTCATAGAGTGGAATGGCTCACGATTCCTTTACTTGGGCTTGGCATGTGCTGTAAAGAATAGCCCACCTCCACCACTTGCTGTGGTCCTGCCTCGCCTGGCGTCCGACGAAGATGCGACATCTTGCGTCGACAGGCCTCCACGTAGACGACGCGACCGCATACATCGCATTGATACATGGACCCCATCATCATTCCCCCCAGATTTCATCCACGCGATGCGAACATTTTCATGTTCATTTAATCAACTTTCGTCGTCATCAACTCATACCCCCCCAATGTATGCCCTGCGGCAAATAAACGCTCTAAAAAAACTGACAATCGGTGGATCACCAGAGTAGCAGAGAGGATACCGAGGACTGGTCTAGAAAACTCGACGGGGGAATAAATAAGGAAATTCGGGGGAAAAGGACACATGACTGGCGCCGAAAGACAGAAACGGGTGGAGGTATTTGGGAGAGGCCTTCGTCCTGCAGTCGTGGCCGCGTCTTAGAGGCTAGCCCCTACGGGGCTCGCTCCTAATTGCAGGCTTTCAATAAATGTTGTTCTCTCTCTCTCTCTCGTCCTGGAGTGGACACAAATGGGGTTATGTTGACGACGACGATGATGATGATGATGATGATGGTTGTGGTTGGGGTGGTGGTGGTGGTGACGGCATGGGGGGGGTTGATATTAGTGATCTGAATTTTCGAATTTAATGACCGGTTGTCGTCAAAACAATAAAAAAGCTTATTTTTTATTGTTTTTAGCAAGAAAATGGCCGCGTATCCGCTCCTTTTGTTACAAATGTGGACGAAGGGCGATAGTCGACTGGCGCCCCTGCCAGTAAGTACGCGCCTCCCTTTTCCTTCCTGCTCACCTCTCATTCTGTTCCTCTCCCGTCTCGTTCCTCCCAAATTAACACGCTGAATGTTTGCTCAAGTCAGTTTGAATCAACCGCGTTCCACTGCTCCAGGTCGGGTGCCTCGATGCCAGCGCAGCCGTATGGCGGATAGGCGCGGTGAATCGAGACACCCTACTCCAAGGTTTAAGAATCCTGTTACCCTACTCCATGAGCGTTCCAAGCGAAAACGTGGAACCGATCTAGTGGAACCTTTCGTTACCTGTGCCGTTTGATTCCTAAATGCCGCCAGGTAGCGCGAGCTACACAGCAGGCGATGGTTTTTCTGCAGTATGTGTAGTATTTCCATTTGCTATCGCAAAAAACAAGCATCCATGCATTATTTCTAAGAAAGGAACCGATGTTAATATCCGTATGTATTGATTTTCTATATTTGCGTAATGTCTTGTTCTTGTTCAACAATGTTGACAAGTATGAACATGACACCTGGACGTTCGACATTTCTTATTTTGGCTGTGGGTTTACTAATACTATTTGCCGCAGCTTCTGTTCCCTTTGGTCGGCTGGCTGAATCGACTCCCAGACAGACAGAACAGACCAGACAGACAGACGACAGACAGACAGACAGACAGACAGACAGACAGACAGACAGACAGACAGACAGACAGACAGACAGACGGACGGACGGACGGACTGACATACGGACAGACAGACAGACAGACAGACAGACAGACAGACAGACAGACAGACAGACAGACAGACAGACAGACAGACAGACCAAAATTTCTGCGATTAAGTATAGCCCAAGAAAGATCTTTCAAAAACGCCCGAAAGCCGCATCCTAGCCCCTTGTCTATTCTTCTGGCTAGCACAGCTGTAGGCCTTGGCCGGATGGCTTTCTCGTAACAACTCACCCCTCGGTGGGGCCGCGTACGTAACAACGTCGTGCCGCGCCCTGTCCACAGGCCGCAGATAGGCCTGTGGACGGGGCCCTACCACACTTCACAGCTTTATGGCGGCTGCGACCGAAGTCCACTTATCTCCGTCCCCTCTCGGCTCACCGCATCCGATACACTCTGGAAAAGTATCCGAGGCGCATAAATAGCCCGAGGCGCATTCCGTCAGGCCGTGACTCACACCACACCCATGTTCTGATGATCGGGCCTCGTGTCCTCTTCTTCTTTTTCAACTTTCGGACGCTTGTGGTACGCGGACCTCCGTGCTCTCCGACACCGGTTGGGTCAGCGTCTTGCTCGCACAGGGCGATAATTTGATTCAAATCAGCGTCCCGCTGTCTGGTCTTCTTGCCACTTTAAGTGATTACCGATAGCGGGAGTCCGGAGGAGAATCGCGTGATCTCTTTTTTTCTCTTCTGGAGGGGGAGCTCGGTATACTGTCTCCTGCAGGGCCACTGGCCTTCTTGAGAACCGGTCGTCAAAGCGCGGGCATCGTTGCGAGCCCTCTAGGCACCGCGAGCTCTTTTAGAATAGAAAGTGCTCTTTAAGCTGGCGTGGCCCGTAAGATAAGCGATAAAAAGAGGGGGCCGCGACCGCCCGTGTTCCCGTCTCTCCTGGCTTTTATGGCGGAGTCGTCTTGCTAGGACCGTAACGAGTGCTAAGCGCGTCTCGTTAGTGGTTGGTGCATGTTTAAACGCCGCACCGGTGAGAGTGGTTAGGCCTGTTAGCCAAGTACGGTTGCTGTTTTCAGAGTTCAGCGTGTACGGCCTCCCGGTTGCTGCCACAGGCTGCGGTTACAACTTGGCGTAGGTTTAGAGCGAAGCTTCATTCGTAAGAAACGCCGGTTCTTCTCTCCGTTACCGATCCGATCACCTGTGCTTAGGCTCAGGTTTCAGCTAACGCCTTATGTTTACGCTGCTTAAAGGGGCCATGCCTACAAAACACAAATTTAGTTCATCCGAAACATTGCCTCGTTAGAATCACACTGACACTTTGTTTTAACACAAACTTCGTCAAAATAAGCTATATAATTAGGAAAAATAGAAATGGCGATGCGACCCACTCGCTCATTTCCCCTAACAGAACCTATGATGCCATGTGCCCAGCTGTGGGATTGGCTAAGGCCGGCAAAAGCAAAAGTAAATTATGCAGGGCTTATAAGCTTGTCGAACGAGCGATTTGCGCTTAAATTAATGCATATTCATTTTACAGCCGTAAGAATGGTGGTGTAAACAATGAAAGTTGCGAAAATACACGTAAACATCGAAGTACTGATGCGCACTGCTGTTGGTACTGGGCGCACTACGCTTGTTTTATTTTTGGAGTTGTCTAACACGACATTGGCCGATTGGTGTAAACGACGTTGTCTTACGTGATCCTGTTTGTCAATCATACCCCATGTTTCCCGAAATCATTACTTTCTACAGTAACAAAAACAAGCCAGGTGCAAATACGGTCAAATGTAAAACAACGGCGGACACGTTCCGCGGATCCGTATGGTAGCGCCAAATTAGAGGGCTGACGGTAAGCAAGGCTCCAGAACCTAATGACGCACTGGAAGTTCGTTTGAATGCACGCCCCTGTGACTTCATGGCAGACGTCACGAAAACACATGATTTGATGTGTTAATCAAAATTGCAACCATAAATTGATTAATTTCTCAGTGAATACGGCATCGTTTGCTGCCGGACAAGCGTTTGGAGCATAATAAAACATGAAATCTTTCTAATAAAACAAACTTGTATTTTGTCTGCATAGCCCCTTTAAGACCCAGATAATTTTGGTTTCCTTTACAGTGGCAGATGGCAGATTCAGTTTGTATTTCAACTTCAAACCAACATTTTCCTTCATCCCTCCAGGTTCCACTCTATGTACCCTAATCGCTACTTTGCAGAATGACAATATTGCTACCAACCAGGCAACTTCGCTCACGTCATCCTAGGATGCCCACAAAACCGAAACCTCCCCTTATCTCTCCCCCCCCCTCTCCCTCTCTCTCTCTCTCTCTCTGAGCTGCGAAAGAATTATACGACCAGCGGTCAACTTGAGGTCCAGCTTCTTTTGGCGCCCAGAGCGAAGAACACCTGATCTTCCTATGGATCCCCAGACCACTCTTGCGGAACAGCTCGATAAATGTTTCTACCCCAACAACCACCGCCACCACCAATTCACCAACACGTTTCCGCTACAAACCACTTATGTGGTAATACAGTAACACGCGTAATAACGAAATAGCTTTTATAACAATTCTTGTTTTGTGCGAACTTTTCAACGGCCCCCAACTGAGGTTCAGGGGGAGAAAATCATAGCCGCTTTTAACAAGGCACCGCTTATAACGAAATCACTTTTTTTGCTGCCGAGGACTTCTCGCTTACTATGCCAAAGTAGGTTGCACACAGAGCACGTCTCGGTTTGTCTCCACGTGGGAGCTGCGTATGTGACACTGACCTGGCACGCCCGGCCTTTTGTTCGCTCGGCTGCCACCGTGTCGCGTGTGGCGCCTGTCATTGCGAATGATGCCAGGCCGCCCCCGCTGGCGTTTTCCCCGTAGACTGAGGTCGTTAATGCGCCCCAAAACATTCGAGGAGGAGGAAGCGAGCGCACTTGTGTTTTTCGAGTTCGCCCCTTTCTTCGTCCCGAGCCTGCGTGAATGACCGGCTGACACGCATTGTCGGAAAGCCGGGCGGAGCTCCAATTTCGGGCGGCGGTTGCGGCGACCACGTGGGGACCGACCTTCAGGGGAAAATGGCCACAATAAGCCGCTACCACCGTCATTCGTTTCCTCCTGCTCGGCGCCGCTGTCGATTTACTGCGCCGCCTAAAGCCGCTAAAGCGGCCATACACGGTGACGTAAACTCTCAATGCCGACGAAATCACTTCATTGATTGATGGATTGTAGGGTTTAACGCGCCGACGCAACGCAGGCGATGAGGCGCGCCGCAGTGGAGGGCTCCGGATTAATTTTGACCACCTGGGGATCTTTAACGTGCGCCGAAATGTCGTACACACGGGCGTTTTCGCTTTTCGCCTCCATCAGAAAAGCGGCCGCCGCCGCCGGGAATCGAACCCGCGACCTCGTGCTCAGCAGCGCAACGCCATAGCCACTGAGCCACCACGGCGGGTACGAAATCACTTCATTCGAATTATTGATTTATTCCAAGTTTCCCGCGGTCCCACCTGCATTCCCGAGAGAGAAAACCATTCCAGGTTTTAACGAATTTCCGTTTATTACGAGGTCAATTTTCTGTTCCGAAGACTTCGCTGTAAATTTAGCTATAACTCTCATTATAAAGAAGTCTTCCGGACAAGAAACTGGCTTCGTTATAAGCGATATCTGCGCATTGCAGAGGAGTGACGTCATAGCCTCGGCAGACGCACTGGCGCCGGCGCGTGCCCAGCTGTGCGCCTCCGTTGCGCAGTAGCCAAGTCTGACGCTGTGCAGTAGCCGCTTGATAGCGCCTCTCACTTTGCGCGCATGCGCAGAGGCATCAGTGGGGGTGTACATATAGCGGGGCGTTCCCTAGAAACAGAGGTAAAGCTAAGAATACCCAGCTGAACCTTAGCTCACGCTGCGTATATCCTGGCATAGCCGAGCTAAGCCCCTGCTAAGTTTTTTTTTTTTTTTTTTTACATTCCTGCTCGTGGGTTTTATATTTCCCGAGATAAAATATAAAAAAAACACCCATTCATTTCCGATCTTTTGTCATCCAATCCCTATCACTGACTGAGATGCACACTTTTAGCCGATTAAATCTAATTTTAAAATCAACGTACACATAAATTGTTATGAATGATATTGAATACAATCATCTGCCGTGCACTATGGCCGGAAGCCAAGCACCTGGCCTAAAACCCGCATTAGCTCACCGTCTACATGCGTTCCCCTGATCCGTTGTAAAATTTCCTTCAGGACCCTTGATTGGTGCACTAAAACCGCGGTAACTGAAATAAAGGGAAAAAATCACTCGAGGGATTTCGCGCTCATTTGAGCATTAGGGCTACGCGATGCTGGCAGCTTGAAAAAAAAAAGTTTGTGTGGAATTCGTAACTTTGCTATGGCACGTTAGCTAAAAAACGGATGTTTCATATTTCCGTCAAACAACAAAAATCAACCGTCACCCTAAACAAAAACTTCTTAACTGGTGTGGAAGCCTGTGAATACCCCGCGTTAACCCATTACACACGTATAAAGTCCCCACATTTTTTTTATACCTTCGCGGTTCCTCTCACCGGAGGTATAGAAGGGTCCTGTCGCTGTACGATTTCCAGAGGGCCGAGAAAAACAAACCGATTATGGAGCCTGCAATCCCGTCATGCGTACATGATTCTAATTACAAGCCGATAAAACGGCGTCTGGCTTTCACCACCTAATAATAGCCGGGAAAGGAGAGCTCCCGCGGGTTTTTTGTGTGTCTATTTGTGACAGGGCCGTCAATCCTTATCGAATGGGCAATCGAAACGGCCGGACAGCCGTTAGGCACGGTCGGGAATGTAGAACATATTTATACGCCCGTCTGTCGGTCGCCAGGGAACGCCATTTGAGCTGAGTGTGCACTTTTCGAATTATTCATGGCAGCCAGAGTTAGGAAGGTAGCCACTTAGGAAGGTATTTTAGGCCACGTTTGTAAACCCCTACAAAACAACCTATAATTTTCCATCAGATTTGCCCAGTGAAACTGCATTCTTCAAGCGCGTCATACCCCGCTAGGGCAACGTTCTTCAGTCCACCATGAAGTCGCACGATTACAGCTGAAAATTAGTTCAGGCTCAATCAACCGCTTTTGGAATTGTGATTGCCGAAAATTAATAGCCAGCGTTCATGTCAAAACACTCGCGGGGCTACTCTTAAAGCGAAAGCTTTCTCAGTAGGACGCATGGCGCCCGCCGCGGTGGCTCCGTGGCTGAGGCGTTGCGCTGCTGAACCCAAAGTCGTGGGTTCGATCCCGGCCGCGGCGGCCGCTTTTCTGTTGGAGGCGAAGGGAAAAAACGCCCGTGTGTACGAGATTTCGGCGCACGTTAAGGATTCCCAGATGGTCAAAATTAATACCGAGCCCTCCACTTCTTTTTCTTTTTCTTTCATTTCTTTTTATTTGACATTATTTTTTTATTCATTTTGTTCGTATTTTTTTGGCGAGGTGATTGTACAGTGGCGTTGCGACTAAGGCCGCTGTAGCAACACCACCCCGTTACAAAGGGGAAGCCACTAAGCATCATCAAGCATCAGCATCATGCGTGGGTGCGTTAAACCCTACAATCAATCAATTAAGTGGGACCGATGGCGTCCTGTCAAAAAACTAATGCATTTCCCCATAGACCGGTTGGTCGACAGAAAAGCTCTCATAAAATCCCCTGACGCACGGCGCGTTCGTGAAACCAGGCTTACATTGTCTCAAGACGGTTACTTGAAAAACGAGAGAAAAGGACAGTTCCAGATAAGACAATACACGCAACGATCATAAAGAAGGAGCACAGTAATATAGCATTATCTCATAATTTACAAATCGGTGTATAGTTAGATTGTCCGTAGACGCATTTACTTATTGCGTGAAAAATCGTTGCATAGGTTCGTTCTTCGCTGGCAATTTGAGTCTTTAAAGGTCTGACGATCGATTCGTACACGCACTTTCAGCGGAGGTTGGACGTAGTTTTAGCGAAGGTTTTGACGCACTTTTTACGCAGTTTTCATGTTAGGAAGCTTTCACGCTTCTCCCAACTGTTTTTATTAAGGTATGGGAATTATTTTTCCCTCATTCGTTGGCAGCCGACACCACAGCTTCATTGTTTTACTTCAAAGATGTGTAAACCCAATTAGCTAAACATTAAAGCCGTTCCACTCAATCTGAAAGCGGTCGGAAGTGCAGAGCAGTGTTTCTCCATAATGGGCTGTGGTACCGTAATCCGCTCACTCTTATCACCCATCACGCTCTTCGCCACCCTGTCTAATTGTTCTCCTGATAAATTAAATGGAGCTTTGTCTAATGCATTTCAAATTTCCCGCCTACGCTGTGCTCGCGCGCCCCCTGCCTGAAACTGCGCCAGCGGGAGTTCTGTTCTTTTAGTGCTTGTTTTTTCCCGCGTGCGTGCCGGCGTTGCACTGCCACTTTTTTTCGCTGACTATCGCAAGAAGCAACCCAACGAGCGTTTCTAACTAAACCAACGCGGGCGCTGCCGATCACTTGCGTATATTTTGCATCAAATGTACCTACAGTTTTGTTTGCGCTATACAACGGGGAGATGTATGACAAGCGCCAGCGTTTCATTAGTTTCGAACGCTTATGACTTTACAAACCGCTTGGCTTTCGAAGCCTCTGTGGGACGCCGCGACGACAGCCGCTACGACGGCACGCCATGGGGCTCTACTTGAGTCCAGCGAGCGAGCTACGACGACAAGGCGAGCCCCTAAAGTGCTCTGCACTTAAAAAGCCGTAGCGGTGGACTGTGCGTAAAATAGTGAATACACACTGTGGACCGCATTCATTGCGGATGGACTAACGGCCATTCCATCCTTCGGCCTGTTCCGCCCCGCCCGTGTCTGCGAAGAGGCTCCGGATCACTGAAGTGCAAACTCATCTCTGTACGATTACCAGGAGATCATTGCGCGGGCACAACATAACGGCGCTTCCGCATCGCATCTTCCGGTGACGGCAGCTGGCTTGTCGTGTCCTGCCCTGGCTACCATTTTACGTACCACCGTGCTCTAACTGAGCGATATCGACACCCCCATGTTCCACCCGCGAGCGCGTAACACTCGCCCTGCATTCCGAGTCACGGATAAACGGCAACCGAGCTTTCGTGACACACTTTCCCCGCGCACGCGCGCAGGCTGAAACAAAAGAATAGCGCGCGAAAACGCGGCAGGTTCAAAGGACTTTCATCGCCACGCTGTCACGTCCCTCTCGAAGCTCGCCGATGCGCGCGTGCGAGATCGGGGAGAAACGGTGTGAAGTAAAAATAAAATAAAAAAAGAACCCGAACAGGACGATGTGTGACGAAGAGCATGCTTGGCTGGTGCGAAAGCGAGCGCTAACTGTGCCATGGAATTCGTCCCAGACCCTGTTTTCGGTGACAGGTGCAACGCGGGTTGAAACCAGCTCGCGCCGGCGCGCTTGAATCGGGCCGGAAAGGGTTCGCCCCGGTAGAGGAGCCATGACTGTGCCCGGTATTCGTTGCGAAATGAGCGCACAACGTACAAGGCTGTTCAATGGTTCGTCGAAGTTTGACGCTCAGTGTCGGATTCAGTGCAAATTTGAAGCGCCCGTGTCTGGGCTCCTCGCCGATTTCTTTCATGGCCTGGTTAAGGGTGTACGTAATATTTACCCCTCCTGATATCGCTCGAAAAGGAGCTTCAAGACCTGCTAAGAATGGGCGTTATCCAGAAGTCCTCGTCCCCTCATACCGCGGACTCAATTCTAGTTGTAAGTGAAACCAAATGGAACAATTCTACTTCGCATGGACTGCAGTGGAAGATACAAAGTCCCCATTGCTGACTGTTAGATCACGTGACCAGGTCGTGCTGCATTGCGGGAGCGGGACTGGGGGAGTGATCGTGCTTCCACAGTCCCGCTTCTCGTATGTCTTACAGTGTTTGCCCATTTGGGAGCCATGAGCGCGTGAATATTTCCAATACTCGCGCCTGGCATTCGATTGATTGATTATGAGGTTTTAACGCGCCGACGCTACGCAGGCGATGATGCCGAGCCGTAGTGAAAGGGCTCCGGATTAATTTTTATAGCCTGGAGATCTTTTCCGGGCGACGAAATCTCACGGGCGTTTTTGCTTTTTGCCTCCATCAGAAAAGTGCCCGCCGCGGCTGTGAATCGACTGACTGATTATGAAGTTTAACGCGCCGACGCAACGCAGGCGACGAGGAGCGCCGTAGCGGAGGGCTTCGGATTAATTTTGACCCCCTGGGGATCTTTAACGTGCGCCGAAATCTCGTACACACGGGCGTTTTTGCTTTTCGCCTCCATCAGAAAAGCGGCCGTTGCGGCCGGGAATCGAACCCGCGTCGTCGTGCTCAGCAGCACACCGCCTGAGCCCCTCAGCCACCGCGGCGGGGACTGCTGGGAATCGAACTCGTGTCCCCGTTCTCAGCAGCACAAAGCCTTAGCCACTGAACCACCGCGGCGCGTATCTGGCATTCGCTTTAGGATGAATAGGGCTCGTTCGAAATCTCTTTCTTGTCATTTATGACCGACCTGAATGGGCCCTGAGCACCGTATACTATACGAAAAGGGTCGCTGAAAAGTTTGGGCCTGGTATTCGCTTCAGTGGCGATAGGTCATCATCATTATCATCAACAACAGCAACAACAACAATAGCCCACTACGCCCATTGCATGACGAAGACCTGTCATCCGGAAATCCCTACGTCCTCACTTTCCTCGCACACGGTATTTTTTTTTTCAATGCTTCGGATATAAGGGTGATGAAATGGTGGAATTCAAGCGTAGTGAAGTAGGAATTGGGTCGAAGATTTTTAAATCCGGAATGAAGTTGGAACGGAATCAGCGGGTTGATCGGCTTGTTGAACTACTAGTATCAAGCAACACTTTTTTTCAACCTATTTGAAATCTTACATGCTTGCAGAACGTAGTCACCCAACACACCCAGTACTTAGGTTAGGGGGTCGCAAAGTACCTCAGCCAAAAATTACTGCTCTATGCCCACCAGATAACTTGTAAACTCGCTCAAAATATTTTTTTCTCTCTTTCCCGGTCTTGACGTTCTTCGACGGCTCAAATTACGTCACTAAAGCTATGTAGCGGCTTTTGGCCAGTTTTCCTTCAGTTGCAGCAATGTGAACGCTCTTCAATAGCAACTTAAAAAAAGAATCCACAAAGAAAAGCAGAAATGGAATGCGTATCTGCTGCGACGAGTAAATCACGCAGGGCCGCTGTGTGCTGGCGATAACTACAGAGTGAAAGCGCTTATCGAAAGTGTTGCATGGCCCTTTTAACTGTTTCGGAAAAGGAGGGGGGCGGATTAGCAAGTTGCGGTTGGGTGGCCTGGAAGGTTGCCCTTCTCCTTCCAGCGAACGTAACGACGCCGTCCAGTTCTTTGAGGGGCAAAGTGCTTTCGGAGTCCCTGCGGAGCACGGATTGCAGCTTCTTTCGAGTTGCGTAGTGCGTGTCGAAAGAAGAAATAATTAAGGACACTGACAACTGGCTGCGCAAGTCTACCACTATTTGCGGGCAAAGTGACGGCGCGTTAGAAAGCATCAGAGACGCCGACAGGCTGCTGTCTGGCACGAACCTGAGCCTGGGCAATCGAAGGAAGGCTTTCCTTCAGCCACTATTGAGCAGTGAAGTTTAGTGGTAAAGAAATGCTTACTCATACTTAATAGGAATGGCAGTGAGTGAGGAGTGCGAAACGTGCGGCACGCCGGAGAGGATACGCCACGTTTTATGCGGGTGCCCACGCTACTCGCCTGAAAGAAAGAAGCTGTCGTCAGCCTTTAGGAACCTGGACTCTCGGCGGCCATTTTCGGAGGAGAAGGTTCTGTCACTGGCCTTCTCCGTCATCCGCTCAGAAGGCGATTAAGGAACTCTAACGGGCGACGAAATTAAGCTCTAGACTATATACTGAAAGACTACATTGGCAATCACTGAAGGTGAACGTTTAGTGTTTTAGCGCTGGGCATACCTGTCTGCTCCAACTTTTCTTCATTCTTTCCTATCTCTTTTTTTTCCTATGTTCCCTTTCCCACGTGCAGGGTAGAAAACTAGGCCCTGAGTCAGGTTAACTTTCCTGCCTTTCTTATACTTCCTTCCTTCCTTCCTTCCTTCCTTCCTTCCTTCCTTACATCTCGAATTTTCGTTTTTGTAAGACCAACGCGGCCGGTCTTCCGTGCCTATCACGTCAAACGCCCGTTCGGCAGTAATCACAATAGCGGCAGACGCTGAAAGACCGCTGTTCGAAAGCTTTTCGTACTGCGGGAATGGAGGTCACCTTATCCTCAAATGTGTGTGGCGAGGAGCTGATGTCCGTAGACCTAAATGCGTTGGATGTCGGTAGCTCAGTGTCCTGCATTGCAGGGGAAAGCTAAAAACAGCGTTTATTAGTGCGTAGCATTCTTTGCCGAGTACCCTCACGGCCAGGAGCGTGTAACGCCCTGCATTTCTACAAAAAGTGCAGATTTCGCGAAAGTTCCAATTGTAATCGTTAGAATAACGTAAATGGGGATAGTTGGTCGAACGAAATTTTCAAAAACTAAAAATAACAAAAATATCAAAGAAGTACGAAAAATGTCGAACCGTATACCCGCTTGGAATTTCCACAATATTGAAGATTTCGTGGAAGTTCCACCTGTAATCGTTTTAATAGTGTGATATGAGATAATTGGCCCGACAGGATTTAGAAAAAACAAAAATATTTGGCTGGAAAAAACTCACAGTCAAGACAGGTGGCATAAGAATGCTACGCATCAGTAGATAAGTTTCTGAATTGCTGCAGAATTTTTCAGCGGCTTTGTTTCGAAATAAATTCGTACTGCGGCACTTTTGCAACTCACTGTATGCGCTGTTCTTGCTTTTTGGTACCCACTTCTGTTTTCGTCGGTATCCTACGCTCACAAAAGCATTTCACTTTGTGGAAGCGAAGGTATCGAATAAAATCGCTAAGCCATTCGAGGAGCACGAATGGCCTTGGTTGTTTCATTCCGAAGAGTTAAGAAGGTAGAGGGGGGTTCTGCAGTCCCACTCCCGCTGGAAGTGGACTTGGAATGAACGGCATACTGCACCAGAAAATAAGCTGTATCAATGACCAGTTCCTTTTACATGCATCAATATACAAAATTGAATCGTGGCGGAAATATTGGCAAATGAGAGTAATTAACGCAGAAAAAACTGTAGCGATGACGCTAACAGGGAGGCACCATCACTTGCCCTTTTCCAATTCCATCTACGATTGTCCTTTTGGGCATCATAATTACTTCCGAACTGAGCTGGAACAAGCATGTCATGAGCTTTCAAAAGAAGACCTTGCGGAAACTGAGACACCGAAGACAGTCATTAAGAAGGTCGACAGATGAAATTAAACTTGCTAGCCAACAGAACGTTTATCAGGCCGATTCTCGAGTACGCTCTATCGTCTGGGACCCGGACACTGGCCTTTGGCTATCGGTTCAAATAGTTGTTGCATTAATTCCCAGAACCATTCAATAAAGCTGCCTTATGAACTATACGAAGCTTAATATCACAAAACTTGAAGATGTTCCATTCTTACGCAACTGTTACAACTGGAAAATATCGCCTGGTACTCTTTCGCGACGTGATAAATTAAAGTCTCCAAATGACACGATATCTTGCACGACCTAAATACCGTATTTTGTTCTAAGCACACCCTTCTTTTCATGATCACGATGCCCTTTGTGAAGGGGGGGGGGGCGGGGGTGCTTACAGTTGAAAACCCTAAATTACCCTCTCCCCGCCACTTTTTTCCGCGGCAGTACATCAACGAGACAGGCGCAAGGAATGATGTTTTATTAGGCAAACATTCAATAGAGAAATATGTACAGACAGTGATTGATTGATTGATTGATTGATTGATTGATTGATTGATTGATTGATTGATTGATTGATTGATTGATTGATTGATTGATTGATTGATTGATTGATTGATTGATTGATTGATTGATTGATTGATTGATTGATTGATTGATTGATTGATTGATTGATTGTAGGGTTTAACGCGCCGACGCAACGCAGGCGATGAGGCGCGCCGTAGTGGAGGGCTCCGGATTAATTTTGACAACCTGGGGATCTTTAACGTGCGCCGAAATCTCGTACAGACGGGCTGCCTAAGGTTTCCTAACTGAAGCTGGCTGTACTGCGTCAATAAATAAATAAATAAATAAATAAATAAATAAATAAATAAATAAATAAATAAGTGTATGACCCCATTTCCCTTCTCCGGACAACCGGTGGACCAACCGACTACAATAACTTAATGAGAACCAGGGAAAGACGTAACTTATGCTGGAGCCATTATGTAAAATAATGTGGGAGCAAGGAATGAATTAAGCAACGCAAGACAGAAACTCTTGGAAGTGATCAAGGGAGGCTTGCGTGCTGAAATTTACATCTGCAGGATGAATATTTTCACCAAGACTACGTCGTTGTTGTTGATGATGATTAGGATGATGAGTGCCCGGGACGGTGCAAAGCACTGCAGGAGACGTCCGAAGACTCTCCAACGTAGTGATGGGAGGCAGGGGTGTGGGTGTTCCCTGCCACCCCACCTCCTTAAGTGATTATTATTATTTTTTTTTCATTTCAGCAAAACCAAAGGTTGACGCCTGAGCAGCTGTGATTGCTTCTTTCCTCCACCCGTTATATTCCACACTCTACACTCACTTCCGTTCCCCCTGCACACGTTGCACAGAGGCATCTATTGACTCACAAGAACTTTCCGCTGTAAATTAATTGGTCTTGTTAATTGTATTTTATTAAAAATATTGGTAGAAGGAGTTTATTTCTGTTGAAAGAGAGAGCGAGATTAAGCTTTATTGGAGCGTCAGCTGGACTAACGACGAGTGTTGGCCAGCGCTTGAAAGACGTATAACTGCCGATATGACGCCGAGTTTCTTTCCATCTTGTTTTCCACCGTTTGAACAAGCGCTGAATATGACATCACTGAGTATAACTAGCGCTTAGACATACAGCTATACTAAAGCAACTGTTCTGATTTGGGAAGGCGGCTTCTACATGCTGTCAATGAATCACCAGAAATGCCACGCCCAGTCAGGAGGGGACTGTCCGGCCCTGCACCCCGCCGTGGGTCTTCCCCACCTCTAATTTCGCTTCACTAAATTGTTTTTTCCTGCTTAGGCGGGCCTCGGCAAAAACAGGAATCACTTCCGGCTTCTAGAAACCCGCAAGACCACCCCACCTCCCGCACGCGCAAAGTGCAGGTTAGGCAAAGCTGGGCTCGGCAAGATTTAGGCTCTTTCGTATCACACCGCTAGACCAGTCCAACTATTCCATCCCTCGCCCGAATACGCAAATAAACAAAGCTCGCACGTATGTTTTATTAGCCCGGACATACGGGCACTTCATTAGTCTTAATTGCAAGCCGGAAAAGGGCGTGAACGCGGGGAGAACGTGGTAACAAATCTTTCCGTGCGCAGTGCCCACGAATTAATACTCCGGAGCCGCACACGCTCGGAAGCTACGCTAATATGCGCGACGCCCCGTCTAATGCATTCAGTAACGAGGCACGCACTTTCATCGCGCGCGTGCAAAGAGGGAGAGAGCGATGCACCGGGATGGCTTCCTACGGACGGACGAACGGAGAAGCGAACCGGGATGGTGAGCCTGTTCAAGGTAGAAGATCGGCAATGGATGCGTACAGGGAACGAGATGAGGAGGAGGAGGAGGAGGACTGGGGGAAAGGGAACGGGTCCCCCTCGTCGCCGGAAGAGCGAGAAGAAGCCGCTCAGGGGGCGAAGGAAAAACGCTGGTCCCTGCCAAATCGGGGCCACTCGCAATCCTTCGGTCGCCGAGCCGCGCGCCAATGGACTCCGTGCGACGTGCCGTACTCTCCGCGCGAGCCAGCAGCGGCGTGTTGTTGTACCCCGGAGCCGAACGCTGCTACTGGCTGGGGGTGAGGGGCCGCGTTTGAAAGGAAAAAGGCACACGATTGGCGCCAAATAGTCGGCCTGGTGCACAAGACCCTGAGCAGAGACAGCGCCGGTGTGAACCGGTGGCTGCTTCGTCTGACCCTGCGGACTTTGCCGCTTCTGGCCGGAGTCGTAGACCCGAGTCGTGTATGGACTGTCCCACACCCGGCAAGCGACTGATGGTCGGCAAGAGGACCTTAGACAGCAATTTGTCAGGATATCAACGCTTGTGAAAGAAGGTGAGTGCCATGTTTTTTTTCTTCGTTTGGGCTTTCCTATCTCTTTCTTGTGTTGTTTTTCAGCTAGTTGTAAATCTCTAGGGTAGAATATCTGGTAACCGCAGAAGCTGCCCTCAGCCCTGCTTTTTTATTTCATTTTGGCTGCCTTTTTCCTTTTATTTAGGCATATTGCTGCTAAGCATGAGTAATAATACAGGGTAGCATATCGGGCGACTGCCGAAGTTTCCCACAGTATGTTTTACGCTAGTTGCACCTCCCTAAATTTAAATGTACGGATAATTCTGGGTGCGCGTATAAACCATAGCTGTGCCTGATGAGCGTCACCCTTTTGTTTCGGCGCAATTTGTCCCAATGCACACATAGTTGATTGCCCTGATGCGGATACGCGAATTCTATGGCTAAGGAAACTATAAAGCGCCCGTTTCGGTTTCGCCCGTTCACCTTTACGCAACGGAGTCTGAATCAAAATCAAGTGAAAAACTGGAGAAAACCCACTGCTTTGGGGCAGTTTTGTTTCCAACGAATACTTAATACAAGGAGAGAACGCAGATAACGTGGCTTGGGGCTGTGAAAGGAGGGGGAGAGGGTGCTAATTCAAGCGGGTTTCTAGATGGTGAGAGGTTTTCTAGCTTACAGGTTTCTTCTAATTCTAGAGGGTTTCTAGCGTACCGGCTCGCCCGGGTGCCTGAGTGCCAGTGTGTCGAGGACTTGTAACGGTTCCCTAGGTTCGCAGCCGGTCTACCACCGTTCCGAGAACCTTCCCATAGGTTATGTGCGCACGCTGCACTTATCGCTACAGGTTGCTCGTACTTTTTCGAACCTTAACTTCTAAATATCGCCTAATTGCACGCGCTGTCGCTTTAATTTGGCGAATAATTTAAACTAATTTTCAATCGGCTACCATCGGCTACACGCGCTTTCTAAACAACGTAGAGGTTGGAAAAAGAAAACTACGGCGCGGTTTTTACGTATTATTGGCCCGAATATTTACTGAAACACACCTACTTCAAGCGTCGCGTAAATCTTAAAACGCTTAGGCGCGATATACTTTCCCCTTCCACCCCCCTGAAGCAAAGCTGTTTAGCAAATCGTAATTTTTCGTGTCCGCAGTTAAAAACACCAAGAAATTGCCCAGAGTGCGCACGTGAGCGCGGGCCTCAGCGACCGCCCGGCAGTCAACCAAACCAATAAATTGCCTATAGCGCTCGTGTCCAGCCTAGCAATGCCTAGCAGTGACCGCCCAGCGTCCCCTGCGCACATTTGTCAAGCCAAGCATACCCACTTAGGGAGATTGGTCAACATTGCGGCGTCTGCCCGGCAGTTAAAAAAAAAAAAAACTAGAAAATGCCAAGCACTCGTGTGTGTGTGTGCCTTGCGGCCACCGTCCAGCGCACGCTGCACGCTGCAGCGTGCGCACTTATAGAGATTAGCCGAGATTGACCAAAAAACAAACAGCGTTCACCGTAATCGTGGCGACACCTGCTCGGAACGAGAGAGACACGCCATAACATGCGCCCTTCCAAAGTGATGTCCAAGAATTATCACTTCCAAAAAAATGAAAGAAGCTCACACTCACCGCAACAATGATAGAGTGAAGGCCGTTGGGGCACCGAAGAAGAAGCAAATCGGCTGCAATCGTCGACTTAAACCGTCGTGATGATCGTGAAGGTTGCGTACAGCTTCGCTACCTTGAAGTCTTATGCGTTAGTGTGAGCTTACTTCATTTTTTTATTTATTTAAAAATACCTTTACAGCAAATTGGCAATAGAAAGTATGCCATAACCAAACACTTCAAAAACACTGAAGAAGGTTTATCGGAGAAAGCCAGTAGTAGAGCCTGTGTTGGCGTCATAACGACGAAATTCCTTTTGCGACTAATTGGAACAGGATATGTATTACGGCAAAGCTTCTTGGTGTAGCTGATATCAATGGTGAAATTTTGCTCTGCGTCAAGCATTGTATTCAAGAAACGACCTCAATAAGCGCCGGAAAGACGTCACTCGTTACTGAACTTGCGCGCCTGATACAGAGAAAAATCTCTGGTGCTCGATACAGTCCTTAGCGTAAACTATAGCTGAGAATGTCGAGACGCGTGCGATAAATGAAACAGACCCCAGGGAATTGAGTTGAAAATGTGTGAAACACGGCTGGATACTGTAACAAATCTTGACACTACTGCGGCATGGTGAGCTATTCCTGTCTATGGTGCACATTAAAGGGACTCTGTAACACTTTCGATAAACGTTTTCACTGTTTCCTTCGCGTTTGCAAACATTGTCAGTGCTATAGTTATCAACAGCACGACGCGGCACTGCGTGATTTGCTCGTCACAGCAGAACTATCCTCCTTACGTTTCTGCTTTGATTTGTGGCTTGTTATCTAAACTGGCGATAGAATTCGTTTATTGCTGCAGCAAAAAGCAAGCGTCCAATAGCAGCTACGTTGCTGTAATGACGTAATTCAAGCGCTCAAACAACGCTAAGGCTTGTGAAATAGAGAAAAATCTTTTGAGCAAATCTCCAGTTACCTGATTGGCATAACGCAGTGATTTTTAGCTTAGGTACTATCTTGATCCCAGTTAGGGGGAACACGCGAGCGCGTGTCATTCCGTCCTCGGGAACCGCCTGTCGGCGTTCCGGATAACTTCGCACGTGCATCACATAGCCTCGTTGCAAACGAACTGCGCATGCGTGCGAATATCACCCTCCCGTGTTCACCCTAACTGTGATCAAGATAGGACTTTGTTATCGCCAATTCAATATTGATTGTGTTTGTTAACTACGCTCCTGAAGCATTTAAAATTTGAAAAAAAGGTGAGAAAGTGTTGCAGGGTCCCTTTAATTACGGATAGATGATGTGGCGGCTTCCCAAGTTGCTGCACGGACGCGTTTTATCTTCTCTTAGAGACACGTCACATCCATAGACTTCGGTTGACCCCCGCAACCTCTTGTGTTCACAGAGGCCTGACCTTTGACCTCACCTTTCTCCGGAAAGAACATGCTTGACTCTCTACACGCCTGGGCACCGTTTCGACCCCGGTCGGTGGTCGTGACCGAATCTATCTTTGTGCTGATTCTTTTCTGGCATTTAGGTTCGTCCTCGAATTCACAGGTGAGTTACAGGTGATCGATCTGCCTTATAGCACTGCATGACTAAATGTTGCCTCGTATACCGAATAAATACTGAAGCAAACGCAGAGACAGGTAAAGGATAAACGTAGATACGAAAACCGCATTGAGCCGTGTGCAATTTGTTCGGGACTGTCTGTGTGTGCTGTGCTTTTTACTATTGTATTTTGACAGCTCACCAAATTTCTGAGCAAATTTCTATTTCTATTCCATTTCTATTTTATTTCTATTACTTTTTATCTTTTCACACTCACCAAGCCACAGTTACTTTTATAGAAGTAATTTCTACTGCACGAAATTCCAATTTTTTTAAATGCGAGCTGCCGCATCTTGTGTTTGTTTGCTCGTCCACACGGAATCTAGCGGCAACAACTTCACTCGGGTGAGACGCGTAAGGGATGCTGATGTCAAAGACACCCTGTGAGAAGAAAAACCCGGGTGTACCGTGCGGCCGTGAGCATCAGAAAAACGCTCCTATCTTTCTTTTAAGGCGCAACGCATTAAAAACTATTTATTTAATAAAAAGTGTCGTACGTAAAAGAACTGCCCCCCCCCCCCCCCTCAAAAAAAAAAAGGTTTTTATTCGCGAGTCTTATTTACGGCATGGGCGTGGTGATTGTCGATGCGACGAGAATAGCCACTACGGTGACATTCCGTGTAATCAATTTGCGTCAATTTCAGCAAATTTACATTTGTTTGGAGTACACGCCCAAACGTGTGATATGTGTGACACTTCGGACTTTTTCGACAGGTCAGATCAATTGCCTTCAGCGCAGGACGCGTTTCGGGTCGCTCTCGTCACAGGCAGCGAAAGCGCGGTGTTTTTACCGAAAGAGCGAAGCAAATCGGTAAAGCGCAAAGCGCCGGAGGACCCGCATTCCTAAACGCACAGTTCCGGCGTCGGGGTGAAGGCCGCTGCCGTGCCCTCGTCAGCCCAAAGAACGAACCACGAACACAAATCGCGCGCGTGCTGGATCGTTGAACCTGCGCGCGCTATCGAAGTGGCATCGACACCCCGACGCATTCGTTGCCGCCACCGCGACGAGATTCGCTTTCACCCCACGGGTCTCGTTTGCACAGTCCGCCGACGGCAAGGTGCCGCCTCCACGTGACTCAGGTGTAGCCCCGTCCGATAAGACTTTTACTTTACCCTTCTCCATCATACCGCAAGTCGATGTCGCGGCGATCTGGTTTCTCGAGGAAGTCGACGCGCGTCTGGCCGGGGGATTGGTATAAGGGGAAACGGAGACGTCGTCATCACGGCGGGATTTACAGATCGGACAAAGCGGCTGCGCCGTCGCTGCTGCCACTTCCGCGATGACTTCGTCGGAGAGGCTGAACGCTCACCAACTGGGCGAAGCGGCCGGTTGGTGTCCCGGGAGTGGGTGCGTTTTGTTTGTGCCCGCTCGACCGACGTCAACGACCCATGCGCGGCGTGTAAATATAGACGGGCGTGCGTGTATTCGGGCCTACGCAGGTTTGAGGGCCTTAATGAGATTCTCCGGTCGCCGCCGTCGTCAACTTGAGCGTGTCGCGAGCCGTCAACCGAGACAGGGGTGTCTGACGAGCGCCACTGAGTGAGGTGGGAGAAAGTGATGGAGGACGATGATCGTGTACGCTCTACTGACGAGGGGAAAGGGTTTCCCTGCGGTTCATTTTGGCCGGCCAGGGACACTCGTTACAGCGCGGTCATTTTGCTTTCAATTGGGTGTTCTTTTTTGAGATCAGTCTTTACCGGAGAGGAAGATCCACTGGGTAGTGCACCGATACAACAGAAATTTCTAAAGGGACTTAGGTCTACGTACGTGCTTTGAATGCGGAAGCAAGGTCCTGACATGCGTATCACAGATCGCTGCTACATCCCGTATGAGTCTCTTTTTTGCTTTCATTTCTTCGTCTTCAGGCACGAATTCCTTCGACGGATAGACTAGCGACGCTTTAGGCCACTGATTATTGATTTCATTTCATTTCATTTCATTTCATTTCATTTATTTTATCCTAAAGTACTCGAGGGCATTACATAAAAGAGGGCAAGGGACGAGCTACAGCGCATTGTTCAAAATACCGCACACAAAAGCGAAAGAAAACGCACAGAAACCAGGATCGAATTCAAAAAGAGAGTAGAACAACAAAAACATGAATGTTGTGTCACACTTATAAAAAGTACACATATAAGAATTACAAACTAAGGGTAAGGACAGATCTAAACTACAGTACAAAAAATAGAGGTGGTCAAGTGATTAGGAACAAGCAAGTTGCACAGAAAAATGGTCGGTGACCTTAGTGCGAAACGTTTCGCGGTTGGTGCTTGATGCGCAGTGCCCCGGTAGGGCATTCCACATGGCTATAGCGTGAGGAAAAATGACGAGGTAAGTGCTGATGTATGGCCGGCGATACGAGCAATGGGACTGCAGTGATTTAGGCGTGCTGAAGTTCTGTGCGCTGATTGAAGCAACGGATGACGTGAGCGGGGATGATAGAAGTAGTGTGAAAAAGGCATAGACGGGCAACCATTCGGCGGGATTCAAGAGTTGCGAGGGAGAGAGAGTGTTTTATTGCAGTGACGCTGGTTCTATGGGAGTATTGCGAAGAAATGAAGCGGGCGGCTCGGTTTCGAATGGACTCTGATTAGCGTTCGTCGTGGCTGGGGTGCAGCTGTCATACTCACGTGCCGTCATTTTCAACTATCACTCGACATGACGTCAGCGGTGTTCTCCAGCAGAGCGGTTGTAACGAACCGGGCTCCTACCCTGGAGACCAGTGTTCAATTGCCATACGAACTCAAGTGTGCTGCCGTCAGCGGCCGCTTTCTGTACGGGACAACAACACTGCCGGTTTTAAGTGTGAATACACTTTATAAGCGACCCCAAACCATCCACCGCCGGCGTCGGCGGCGGCGGCGGCGTCCGCAGTGCTCCTCTATATTTAAAAAAGAAACAGCATCCGGCGCCAGGTTTCGATCCGCGGACCTTGCGGCCGCAGCGCGACGCTCTACCGACCAAGCCACGGACGCGACGTGATATCAGCGTTAGTGACGCGCCTTATATCTTTAACGCATTCAAACTACGTCGTCAGCGGCGTGCGTTGGCGACTCAGCGGCGTTATAGCGGCTTGATAACTGCGTGGTGTACACGTGATACTACAAACCCGATGGAAGAGATGGAAGAGAAGGCGGCGAGGCGGTGGGCTGCGGGGGCCGAGCGCAAGCGCCGCAAGCGGGCCGACAACCGTGCATTCGCACTTTCACATTCTCCCCCTCGGGGAAATGCGGGGGAATTTTTTTCGCACAATGGGGGTCGTAAGGTTTCCGCCTTAAAAACTGTTCCGGGGGACGAACAACAAACGCTCTTCTTGTCAGCCACCTCTACGGCGCGGCGTGGGCCGGCAAACTTCGAGTAGACTAACGATAGCAATGTCGATTACATGAGGCAGATCATTGGATAATAAAATTGGTGAGGGAGAGAAACAAACTTTAATGAAAGGAAAAACAGATAAGCCGTTTGAAGAGGCGCTCTGGCAAGCTACTCTGCGTTAGGTAGGGGCGAGGGGAAGCGCAGGCCGAGATATGTCTGACGACAACGGCGAAGAACAGCATGAATGTGAAGAGTTTGCACACATCCAGTCTACTGCCCAGTCAGGACGTGTGCCGAACGTTGTTAGATTATTTTCATGATGCAAAGCTCAGAGCACAGCTTAAGTCGTATGAGTATATCGAGCGTTGCAATGCAACGCTGTAAACGGACACTCGTGATCTGGTATGGGCCATTATGTACTTTCAAACGGTACAGAATTACAGCTAGAAGGGGGCTCCACAGAGTTCAATACTGTAAAACCATCCTCGCGGCCTGTGTCTGCACACCAGAAGGCAGTAAATGCACTGTATTAATTAAATGCTTTACCATTTTTACAACCTTCTCAGTTTCGAGATTTACTTCGTCAACAGGTTTGAGATTCGTGACTACAGACTCGTTTTTGGGAGTGGCTGTTGAGGGGATCGAGGGCCACTGAACATTGCGAGCAGTGCCTCATAAAACACAGGGTGGCAAAGGTTAAGGAGGCTCGGTTTCTTCGCGCACTTGCCGCGGTGGTGTTGGTTTCGTCGGCGGACGCTGCACCTGTTGCTGTGGTTACAACTCGCTTTGAGTTCATTCAGCCTTTCGACCACTCTGACCTGAGTGCCTCCTCCTTCGCCTTACGGAAGTGGCCGCCTCTTTGTAGGAGGAGCTGACCTAAACCGTCGTCTTGAGCCCACGCACGTCGCACTTAAGCCTAGGACGCTCGTGATGTGGCTTCATGCCGACCGGAATAGTTCACACTCTTGCCGCCAGCTTTGCAACCAGACGACTCGCACATTCCACCACGACGTTGGATGAGAAGGGGTTGGAAATTAAAAGAGGACAAGCTCCACGTCTGGTGAAGGACGAAGATGACTCCCAGTTGCTGCTAGCTGATATTGTTTGAGACAGATAAGCCATACACCTTGTTATTATCTCATCATATTGTCTTTTTATTCAATCATTATCTTATACAGCTCATTATCCGCCTCCCTCTCTTCCTCCTTTTATCAGGTCTATAGTAGGCTACAAATTTCTTTATGAACATACTAGAGGTTGCATCATGCTGCACTTGTGCCATTCACCGCGGTACACAGAACTTAGTACAGATTCTTCTTGCATAGACTCTAGAGACTTTTCGTTCATTGTTCAGACATCTGGTTCAAGTTTGCCGCCTCCGGTACACCTTCATTTCAAGAGTAAAGGCCGAATTCTTTTTTTCAGATACACAAACAACTGAGCCACAAGGAGCTGGTGGACATGTTTGATGTTCATTCACACACAGAAGGTAAGCACTCATTGAAAAATATTTTTAAGGCGAAAGCTTTCTTAGCGGGACCGATTGAGTCCGGTCAAAAAACAAATGCATTTCGCCGTAGACCAGTTTGTTGACCGAAAAGTTCCGATAGGGTCTCTTGGCACGCGGCGCGTGCGTGAAACCGGGATTCTTTTGTGTCAAAACGGACACTTAAAAATCGCGAAAAATGAGCCGTTCTAGATAAGACGTATCGGCATACGTTAGATTGTTCGCGGATACCTTTGCTTATAGTGTACGAAAAATCGTCGCACGGGTTCGTTTTTAGTTCGCAATTTGTGTTTTGGAAGGTTTGGCAAGCGATTTGACGCTCTTTTAGCGAAGGATTTTGGCGCACTTTTGACGAAGTTTTGATGTTGGAAAGCTTTCGTGCTTCTCTCAACCTTGTTTTTTTTTCTTTTCGTTTGTTTTTGTTTTCTTTTTCTTTTTTCTCTTTGTTTTTTTTTTCTTTCTCAACTTAGTTTTTTTTTTCGAAGTTTTAGGAGCACGCAGAATAAATGGAATAAGTTTAACTGTAAGCGAAACTGCAATCGCCCCTGAGCAATCGGATACTGTATCGAAGTAACGTTTTCTACAAGCAGCCGCGTTTGTCTTTTTGTACTCAGCGAAGACGTTTTCAAAAACGCAGGGAAATTGTGGAAACATCCATGCTTAAAATCATCATCAGCAGAAGCCTGTCTACGTCAACTGCAGGGGAAAGGCATCTCCCATCGATCCCCAATTATCCCGGTCCTCTGCTAACTGCAACCAAATTATCCACTGGAGTTCAGTAAAGCTTGATGTCGGGCTAGTTGGTGTAACATGATTTTGAAGGTATATGTTGCGCTTGCTGTGAACACGAAGACTTGCACGGGGAAAAAAAAAACGTAGACTTTCACGAGAAGACGGCGCCGTCTTCTCGTGAAAGTCTACGTTTTTTCCCCCGTGCAAGTCTTTTGTTCACAGCAAGCGCAACGTGCCTTCAAAATTATCCACGCAAACTTCTTGATATCGTCTGCCCACCTAACTTTCTGCCGTCGCCTGCCAGGCTTGCCATGCTCAAAATATGCACGAAAAATAATTACTTATTTGCTTCGCGTAGAAACATAGGCTCTGCATTCACTGTGATGAGTTGTTGGCCGGGATTTTTTTAATTACTGGATAATTATACGCATTTGATGAACTTACGTTAAGTCGGTGCCGGTTTTTGTAATAGTTGTGCTGAATATGAAATCGCGAGCCACGACACCTTCTCAAATGACTCGCTCGCACGTGATTGTGCCGCCTATGAGCCCGGCTCAGTATTACGCCAGTGCGCGGGGCCTTTACCATTCGCAGTGCCAAAATACGAAGTGGTCAAGGTTCGCCTGAAGAGATACTTGGAGCCTTCAGCGGTGTGGAAATCGATGCATCGTAGGGATGTTCAGCCACCTGAAAACCTCCTTTACTACGCCAGGATTCTCGGGAGGAACTTCGAGATGAATCTGAAGAGGAACCAGGCCCTCGTCACTCGCAAGCTCAGCGTAAGGCTCTGTGATTTTCGCCGTTCTTTCAATTGGGCAAACCAAAGGGATATCACAGTTGGGAGCCCAAGTAGCTATAGGGTTGTTTGTTTTCAGTTTTTATATTTTATCAAAACGGGGGTAAAATTCAGGGGATATTTTGCAAACTAATAATCGCAGAGAAAGCGAGTTTTTGTGTAAGAGAATTCCAAAATTCGGTTTTTTTTTTGGTTGAGTCTAAAGATTTGCTATGTATTACACTCAGTTTGTTTTATCAGTAGGTGTCACGGGCTTCTTAAGAAACTCTAAAGCGTTAAAATTAGTTTGTTTCAAGCTGGCCATCGGGAGTCCATTAGGGTTTTCTAGCAAATGTTCTCGGAACTTTGACGTTTCTTTTGAAATAAATCAGTAATGATGAGAGTAAAGGGCACTGAAAACTTCTAATCAATTAAACATTTTATTCACAAAAAGCGTGTCATCGATTTTTTACACATCCTTGTTTGCATAGATTATCATCGGCATGCGCATAATATCGGTCTTAATTGGAGACTTGTCCCGTCGTTGAACGTACCTCAGCCGGGACAACGCCCTCTCGACATCACAGCTTCCATAGCTAGGCGCAACAATATCATTGCAGCATTTGTGAGCCTGAGGTACAGATCGGTACAGTCATGCCAATATGAGTTCGAAAGCTGTGTTTGTGGGGCTTGCTTCCAGCAAGTACTGATAGGGAACGGCGGACCGTCAGCCCCCAATCGTGCAAATCGATCCTTTGTAATGGTCCACTCGGGGAGAAATCTCGTTTAATCCGAACCTCCTGAAACATATTCGGGGTGTAAAAATCGAGTAAAATCGGGTTTTACCCGAAAACGAGCAACTCTAAGCATGTAGAACACGAAATGGATACTTTCGGGAAATATAGCTTCACCGTTTCAGTCCAGAAACTCTTCTGTGCTCTTTGTAGCTTTAAAACACAAAATTAGCTTATAGGGTGGTATGACAAAGGAGACTTGCCCGATATCACAGCCCTCGTGGTCCTTTGACCCTTAAATTTTTGCTCTTGAGTGTTCACCTGCCGAAACACACAGACAATTAATCGATTGGCACCACGTGGTGGTATTCGATTCGATGATGCTTTATTCATCACAAAGGAAGAACATACAATCGGTATATACAGGAGGAGATCCCGAAGTCAAAGACTGCAGTTCATTTGTCGCTTTCCTTGTCATTTCCCATACCTCCCATATTAATTCCGCTCTCTTCCTGTCCCCAGTACCCTCCACCAGAGGAAAGTAGCAGGCCCAAGATCAATTTTTCAGGCCGACCTTTTCTCCTTTTCAATAAACATTTACTCTCTCTCTCTCTCTCTCTCTCTCTCTCTTCTTATAGTTTCAAGCCATTGTTAACGTCCACATTGTCTATCTAGGAATTGCCTATAATCCCTTGCAGCGTTGTCCGTAATATTTTGCCCATGCTTGTACACCAACCGATGCACTAAACCTATTGATTGGTTGGTATAGCGTTTCTAACAGCGAAGCTCCCTGTGCTAGGATCCCAGATTTTGTAGCATCCTTTCGGGAAAACTGAAAACTCCTCCACAAAAGGGGAGAGCGAAAGAGTCAACAACTAACGAAAACGAATATGGCCACTAGAGTCAGACCGGGAACTCTCCCCTGAAAAGCGAGAGTGAAAGAGACAAGCCAAAGTGAAAGAGAAAATTTCAAATCCAGGGCAAATAGGGTATCTCTCTTCATTCGTTTAAACTATAGTTCTACAGTCATTGTCAAAATTTCCGAGGCCACATTTTAGTTTTATGCACCACAAAGAATTCGAAGCCAAAGGTTTCGGAAGCCAAAGGACCAGAATATTTAATACATTAAGAAGGATAGACGCCTTCTCCAGCTTCCTGGCATAAAAGATTCCGCTTCGGTTGAGCGGAAAGGTTGTACTCAGAACTTTTTGTGGCCTATGCCCTTTTGGCGTGGCCTAGAAAATTTTGAAAAAGAGTGTACATGGTAGGCACATATTTTCATAAAACTAGTCAAATTAGATATGACGTAAATACTGAACAGAGCATATTAGCTTTACCAACCACCACGTTCAACTACCCGCACAGATCACAGAGGCTGATAAAATTTATTGGCCGTGTGTAACTTTTATTTTCCTTTTTACCATTCTTCAAACGTCCCTTTTGCCTACGTGTGTGAAAGGGGTTGCTTAGGCACATATTGTGGTGCGGTCGATGTAAAGCAACGTGGAAACCAAGTGGCGGTTATCTTGAAAAATTTATTTCGGAAATGAACGGCAGCAATATGTTTAACAGCGCTAATGCCCCTACATGTACACGGATAGGGGAGTGAGCTAATTTTCCGAGGATCACACCCGTTCAGAGAGACCTTAGATGGGTTACAAACATACCCACCTCCACTCACCTCTACGTCAAACAGAACTTTCCTTCGAGGGTTATGCATTTGCTGCAGTGGAGCGGAGGGACGTATAACCAGCAGTGCTATATTCTACCGTACATTTCGAGATAACTTGGGCCGTTTAATTGCAGACCATCACAGCGTGCCCAGAAATTTTGTCATGAATTGAATGTAGCAAAGCTGGGCGAGGAATCGGCTCCACGGGGATAAATTATTTGAAGTGTAAAATTTCTGAAGTTCGGCAATGAAAACATGATCGGGAGAAATTAACGCTCTCCAAGCATAACATTTGTTTTATTTTAACGAGGTTCTGAACAGGGTGCGACTGATTGCATTCAAATATAGAGTAGTTTATTTCTGCCTGTTAGAGCCTTGGCTTTAGCGAAAGTTCAGAAGGAGCCTCAAGTCAGAGCAGTTCAGCTCTGAGCGATTGTCGTAATTCTCCTCCTGCAGTTCAGGCTGTTGCATGCCTGTGTGATTATTCCAAAATAGATGCCGCAATGTCGGGCAGCCCTTCCTCCCCTGTTTTAATGGTGGAGCTGTTCTAGGGCTATCATTGATAACAGTCTCTGCTGGCACCGTGTCACGCTGTCTCTGGAGTAGGTTTCTGCACCGCCCAATATCCGGTACCCAGTACACAAAAAAAATGTTTAGAAAACTATGGTTGATTCCTCTGTCATAGGAATCGGTAAAACAAGAAAGTGAAACGTGCAGCGAAATCTGGTGCTGAGCATGATTTGCGGGTCGGCGGCTGTCCTGTGAGTGTTCTTGGCAAGCGACGTTCTGTTGGCGGGTCGCTTCGGGAAAGGTGTACTGACGTCATTTCCGTGACGGATATGACGACAGTGAAATCTTGGTGCATACCGGCATAAGATACTTTCGTGTTAAAATATAAAACCCGAAAGCTAACAACCCTTAGTTTACCGTACTCTTTAGTACTAAAGCTTGCTTCCCCACAAGAAGACACTGTGTGCAGGGGTGCACTCTTTACGGGTCACTTGCTACGGTGTACTAGTGTCCCTTCTGTGACGGATATGCCGTCACTGAAATCTTTGGGTAACCCGCAATCAAACGCGTTCGTGTTAAAAAAGGCAAAAAGGTCTTAGGGCCTTAAAATTTGGTATAAGACGGCTGATGTTGCCCCTGAATAATGTATTTTAAGCACTGCACTTCTGTTTAGAGATGAAGCCGACTTTGAGGGAATCGGTGTGAACTTGGTCTTTGTATGCTGGCTTTTCCGCACTGTGTGTCGCACTGTGAAGCACGTCCATCTACGGGGAGAGTATGATTACAGAAAACGGGTCCAACTCTTGAGTTATCGGAAGCAACCCGGAACAAAATAACGACAAACAACCCCTAAGACGACTCTACCATTACGTCGAGTTTCACTCGTTATAATTAATCCGTCATCCGTCAGTCATCAGTCATCCGTCATCCGAAAACCGTCAGTCGTCCGTCTATCGCCCTGCTTAGTCGATAAGTCGCATACTTAGATACGCATTAAGCGCGATTTCAATGCCTCTTCTGGGCATGCGTGTTGGGGGTGAGAGGGGGGGGGGTCTTAACCCACGTGTGATGCGGTTATCTTTGCTGTTTTTCGCCATTCCTGCGCCTCAAAGTTTCGTTTTGTGGTTTTGTTGTTACGGTTCTTTTTGTACGCGCGGCTGAGTGCGGCGAGAACTGTGACGCATGGGGGGCGTGTCGATTGAGCGCTTGGGCATTTAAGGCTTGGATTTGTGTAATAATAAACCAGTTCCGAGTCTGCGTTCGTGCTGTCTTCATGAGTTCTTGTCGCCGTTAATTTGCGCGCACTTTGTTTTCTGAGATGTATCATTACCAACTTTCAACCCTTTTATACTTTACAGTGAGGTTGTAAACGCTACAGAAATAATGTCTGCTGTCGATACATGGCCATGTACGAAGGGAGTATGGTTCCAGAAAACAGCTGTAACTGTTGTTTTACCGGAACTATCCGAAAAAAAATATATGATAATTAGCCATTAAGACGCCTCTAACATTAAGCGTTGCAACCTCGCTGGTCATCTTTCTTCGCAGACTGGAAGGGCAGTGAATTTCTTTCAATTTGTGTAATGTTTCTTCTATTGCGTGTGCGGTTTCAGATTGTGCGCAAGATGCCCGGCGGAAGGGACGTTGCTATCTCCCTGAGAAGGAGCAACTGCCACTACTTGGGAGTAAACGGCAGCGTGGTTGCCGCTTTCAGCGAATGCGACCTCGACGGTGGAATTGTAAGTTTCATGCGCGCTGGCTTTAATTGTGTCTGCAGTGTCACCCTACTTAATACCAATCTTGAGTATGTTTAGATGCCTGGAGTAGTTGATGCGATGTTGAGACCGAAGTTCCGTTGGAACATTTCATCACCACGAACTTTTTTTCTCTATTTACGCCGGGATAATTTGAATTTCCCCAGTCAAAATAGGCAGACGCCTGGTGGTTGATGCGGATTATATTACCCCTCTAAACGTTGACTAGGGAAGGCGAAATGTATCCTTGCCGGTGTTCTTTTTTCCCTTTTTTTTTTTTTTTGCAGCGAGGCTCGATATGGCTGGGATGGCAGGTAATGTCCGTGTCCGCGAACAAAATCCACCACATGAACGTGGCTAGTGTCAATAGATAAAATACAGAGTACCGTCACTGAAGCACGCAAGTCAGCAACGGCCATTTTGGTGTTTATCAGTGTTGGCAAATTTCCGTTTTTGCGGCCTCACCGCTAACTTTTACGAGGCCATTTGTAAACAACACTGCCGAAGACGCACCAAAACGGCATCTTCGACACACTTCTGCAGGTGAAATGCCGCAACGTGCGTTATGTTTGATTCGTGTTCGGAATGATGCCAGTCGCGCGCAACCCCAGTTGGCCGACTAAAACACGTAAACAACAAAATGGCGGCGCCCATAAACTCCCCAGTCTAAACAAATGTCACGTGATGCGAACTGACCAATGGTCATGGCGGCGGCAAGGAACAATAGGGGAAATGAGTGCCGATACTCTGTACTCTTATCTAGTGACACTAAACGTGGCATTCAATTTGCATTCAGCGATGCCTATGAGCCCACGCGTGCATAAGACGTTCCATTTGTATTGTAGTGACGCAATGGGAAGGCCACGTAGTGCTGGGACGCCCGAAGAGCAGCGTACCTATGTAGAACGACGATGAGAAGAGATGGTAATGTGAGGTATCGGATACTGTCTGTAGAGCGAACAGAGAATGAATGAGCAGGTGTACCACAATCTTCTGAACGCCATCAGTCACTGCAATGTGGATGCCCGCAAGCTAAAGTGGGTAATCCAGTTGATTTTAGCAGAGTTCTAACCACACTATAAAGATTGAGATCAACGGACCCCTGTACATAGGCTATGTGAAGACGCAAGTTTCCCAAAAAGCCATACACCCTCGACTCACAAGAGGGAAATACCAATGACTATGGGGATGTCTGTGTCGTACCAAACGAAAGGGGAATGGAAATGTCCATTGAGTGATATATCTTTCTCAACATTCTTCCTCTCCGCAGTCGGGCGTTATCCTCCTCCCCGAAGAGGCTCTCCAGGTGAAGCCAGTCCCGAGCAGACTGCGTCACCTGGTGCCCGACCACGACTCGGGCCGTGAACTTCCTCGCCACGCCCCTGGTCGAGACCGAAGACATCCCTCACGTGCTGTACGCAGCACCCCCGCCAAAGCACAAGGCGACCGCAAGGCTCGTGGACAACCGCGTGTTCTCGGGTAAGGCCATTAAATACGCCTGTTATGATTGCCCTTATGCAACCATGGCTACGCAACGTGGTACAGCATTTTACGCTTAACATGCGGGGATGTGGGAGGTTGAGTATCCCAGTGGGAAGCCCACAGAGACGCCCTGTGATATAGTAGGAGGGACACCACTAACTTAGAGGTATACGATGCCACGTCTACGCGACATGGTATACAGCCTTATACGCTTGATTTGAGGGTCTGTTTTGCTTCCCAACGGAAGTCCCGCGCTTGTACCTGTCTTGGAATAGAATAACGCGTTGGGGGCCTTCATCGAAGACATGATGATGGTGACGACGACAATGACGATGACGATGATGACGACGACGGCAAGTTTGGGTGTATACCGTAATTACCCGATTCTAACGCGCACCCTATTTTCCTGGCAAAAAAAACCGAAAAAACTTGCACTTCCGATTGTAACGCGCACGGAAATTTGTGAGCAAGAAAAACAAATGCGAGATAAACGGGCGATTTATTTCTCGAAGTAATCTCACCCATCTCCCTCCTCGTCGCTCTCCGCTGACCACAACATCACGTCCTTGGTGCCGTCAAGCGCGTTCGCGATGCCACACTTCATAACGAACGTTCAACCATGATCGATGGGATCGTGGCCCACGCCTCGCACGCCCATCTTGCGAACTTCTCCAGAGGCGCACGCTTCAGCCGATCACTCGTTTTGAACGTGCGAGAGCCGCTGCTGCCATTGCTGTTATCAAGTGCGCAAGTGGAACGATTTGACGATTTGTGTGAACACTGATAGAGAAGCCTGGGCGCCTATGCTTCCCGCATCCGAAAAATCGTTGCTAAAAGCTTTGGCGCCATCTTGAGATGGCGATGGGCGAGACGAAATTTCCGTTGTTTCGGCAGTTTCGGTTTCGTATCCGATTCTAACGCGCATGCGATTTTTCGGCCTATTTTTCCGGAAAAAAGGTGCGCGTTAGAATCGGGTAATTACGGTATATTGTTTTCGATGGGGTGTTCGACGTGACAGCAGGAACCGGCCCACCAGGCGATGATTATGGCAAGGTGCATCTTGAAATTGCGTGACAGCTGAAGGTTAGGTCTCGAAGCGTATGTGCGGCCAATTATCAAGACGTTTTAGGCGTCGTACCACTGCTGTTAAGCCCTTTGAAAATCTGTACACCTTTCCCATTTCTGTTCGGACGCGAAGAGAAAACAGCAATTTCGTGTTGTCTTTTTTTTAAAGCTAAGCGACTATTCTTCCCAGTTGTTCTCAATAAACAGCATGCTTTTTGTGTTTCATCGCTCTATATCAGAGCTGAAATCGACGTTCCACGGGCCCTGAGCCTTCGTACACAGAGAAATATTTTTAGTTTTGGGGAGTGAAGACGGTGATTAGAACGCATGATTGCTGTCAGAGCAGGATATCAAATATACATACACAAAAATGAGTTGCTGAATTTACTACGAAATAATTTAAAATTTCAACCCACCCCGATCCAACAGTCAGGGAGAGATTCAAATCATAAAAACACGTGATCAGACGAAAGCGTCGGCGTTTGCGGCTGCACCCCACAATATTATACCCTCCCGTGTTTTCTCTAGTTACACGTCACGTGTAAATAACGTCCCTCAGCATAATATTGTTATTTGTACATCGCAGAGTAGTGGTGCAAGTATAGACACCACCAAGATACCACGTATACCTCAAGGTTACGTTCGTGCCTACGAGTGATGAACTGTTAAAGGAAATGCATTGTTTTGGAGCCATCAATAACAGAACTTCAAAGTGCACACGTCATCGGCTGCTTATTCATTCCCTGGTATACGTTTCCGAAACTTTTTCAGCAGATCTTGAGCGTTTCTTTTTTTTTGTGCGTCCTGCAAATTGTTTTAGAAGTACATGCCCCTTACTTCCTCATGCACAAGCTGTACAGCAACGAGCGACATGTGTTAGTGTGACAAACGAAGAAATAAATGAGCTCATGTTTATTGATTGATTGATTGTAGGGTTTAACACGCCGACGCAACGCAGGCGATGAGGCGCGCCGTAGTGGAGGGCTCCGGATTAATTTTGACCCCTGGGGATCTTAACGTGCGCCGAAACCTCGTACACACGGGCGTTTTTGCTTTTCGCCTCCATCAGAAAAGCGGCCGCCGCGGCCGGGAATCGAACCCGCGACCTTGTGCTCAGCAGCGCAACGCCTTAGCCACTGAGCCACCGCGGCGGGTAGCTCATGTTTATTGTTTTCATGGATATTACTATCGTACGGACCAATTGCAAACCAAGAAATAGAAGCGGAGTTGGAATGGTGCAGTAAGGAAAATCAGCTAAATGCTTCACTAAGTGGGTCAGTTCACGCTTTATACTACAGAAAAACAAGACGCGATTCAACAAAGATGAAAAAAGAAAAAAAAAACAACGAGAAAGACAACCTCTCAGTGGTGACAAGTTTATTAAGCAACACGCATTAAAAATCCAAATAAACCAGGGGACCGATGGCACAAAAAACCCTCAGGCCTGCAACCCCGTTTCATTATCCGCTGTTGTTAACTGTGCGATAACCCTTACCAAAGCTCTGCGCCTACTGCTCTCTTCCCTCCCATCCCCCTTTCAGAACACTGTCGTTGCTCTGACTGACACAAGCTGTGCACTTCTTAATTTAAAACACCGAGGGATTATAGCCGTTGCCCAAGATCTCTTGAGTCTTCGGCAGAAATCCTGCAGGTAGCCATCACGCAGTCCCTGCTTGAAAAAAGTAAAAAGCAGAATGGAAGGCAAAAACGACCGGAAACGGAGAAACAATACGAGGTCTGAGCTCAAGACGTCCATCCGCAAACTCACGGACAATCTCAAGAAAGTGGTGAATTGGTTTCCGGCCAAACGCGAGTTGCCTAAATTGTGAGCATGCGTACCCGGCGATGGCAGAAAAAGTGCTGCATGTTTAAAAAAAATAAAAAAAAGCATGACAGGCCTTATGTAATTGGCGTGGTAGTAGTGTTCTATGGGCTGCCACTGACCTGAGGTTAGTAGTGCATTGGCTAAACGGTGTTAACGAACGGCCCCGACAACTCAAACTCACAGTGAAAAAAATTGGCCGCGTATCTGTTCGCCCCTCTGCAAATGTAATCGAAAAATAGTAGTATTTCCCGCCCCTGCTCGTAACACCCTCTCCACACTCTCTACTCTTCGTATCCCTAGCGCTTTTCTCCTCCACTATCGTCCCTCCCATCAGGAATGCAGGCGAAATTTGCTCTATTCAACTCAATTGTTCGCGTTCGCACTCCTCAATAGACGTCTGCTTGGACCTCTTCTTTTACTTCGAATCAGTATACCTCTAACTAGCGAAGGAAATGTTCGTGTCCGCGTCAGCAGAAAACTCACAGGTTACTACTGGTTACACAAACATCCCAGGCTACTACTGGCTACACAACCAAGCTACACAAACAAACTACTGGCACCGCCAGGAATCGAGTCTGGGCCCGCATAGATAAGCGGAGCGAGAGCCCGTTGTCTTGCCTACTAAGCTACGCCCACACGTGGAGACGGGGAGACACACGGTGGTTTGGATTCAGCGTCTGGGGAGGGGAAGGCGCTTTTGTAACGTGAGCTACACTGTCCGAGGTTGAGCAGTTTCGCGTGGCTCCTGGAGAGCCGCCCATGGCAGTGACGTCCGAGTCACGGCGCACAGCGGGCGCGCGGGAGCCGCCGCTAGAGTGAACTAGTTCACTCTACCGCCGCCGCCGCGACTGGATTGGATTGAATTGGATTCGATCGGATTGGATTGGAGTGGATCAGATTGGATTGGATTGGAAATCGTTTTAGCAGCAGTAAGCATGATAATCAGCTAATCCTAGACAACCAGGAAACCTCAGAATAACCAGCTGAACCTTAGCCCACGCTATGTGTAATAGCCGAGCTAAGCCACAGCTAATTTTTTGGTGGCGACACATGAAACAAGAGTGAGCGGGATGCAGTGAGAGAGATGACGCCATAGCCGCGCGTGCCGCCCTCCTCCTGATTCTTCGAAAGACGCTCCTCTCCGTTTTTTTTTCTTTTCTACCGACGCTGCTACCTTCGGGGCGCCGCCGCCGTGACTCCCAAGTAACGGCTGACGGAGTCCCTGGTTTTACTCTTTGTAGAGCAGGGTGTGTGAATTCAAGTGGCGTCGCACGGGTAAGTCGTTGTGGGTGTCGTTTACAGCTTCGCAGTCCAACCACCTTCACAACTTGAATTGGAGCCAAACCTTGGAACATCTCAAAGTTGACATCTTTTATTGTAGTGTTTACTCTGATATCGCTATTCTTCGACACCGGTGACACGTTATTTTCTATTTTTTTATTTATATCTCAAAAAATCATTCTCAATTGAAAGAATGCTGGTGCCATCGGTTACGTATACCTTTGCTCAAATATGCTTTAAGTTTCGTATGCGCTTGATATCACTGATATTTATCAGCAATATCCGCGCATTCTTCTAGTAGTTCAATTGGAGTGGTCTCGCCGATATGTGATTTGTGTTCAGGCACCGTTTCACTTGTTATTCGACCGGGTGGTTAAATTGCGCGCCAAAGCCTAACTAGCGGTTTGGATTGCGAGCTGGAAGCGCTAGGCGAAGAGGCCTTTGATTACATTGGGATACCCGCTTCATACGCGTCAGGAGCAACACATTGAGTATTCTATCGTGTCGTATTGTGTTATGTGTTTGAACATTTGTTTGAACATTACTTGATCTTCTTTGAATGTCCTGTGGACGTCCGGTGAACGTTTCCTTGTTGGATCATGCACCCCTCTCTTCCCATTGGTGCGTGCTTCGTAGTGTGCTGATCGGCCAGGCCACTTAAGACTGACTATACTTCCTGTCTTAAGTGCAGCGCTGTTATTACGAGTCGCTACGCGGTGTGCTTTAATAAATTCTCTTCACGCGAGTACCAGAAACACAGACAGACGCTCAAATTTCCGCGTTCACCCAGGATAGTCTCAGGATAGTCTATATATTCCCTGGATAGTCTATATATAGTCTTTAAAGGCGCCATAAGGAGAAAAAACAAGTTTGGTTCTTTAGAAAGACTGTTTTCTCCCGATAACAATGAGGCCAGTTTTCCTACAAACTTCAAACAAATTATGCGTATATTCAAGAAAACATACAAAGCCGTGCCGACTCCCCATTTCCAGCCACTTTCCAGTGACTCCTGTATGACGTCACAGAATCTTTGTGAGATCGGCGGCCATCGACGTACGTCACCGCCAAGGAACATTGCCTGGTCTATTGTAGTAAAACCCCTAGTTTAAATTGATCATATCACTTGAATGGAAACGTGCAGATAACACATTGAAAACTACCTTTCTAGTGCCGGTTCATATTACGTCACTCTTGCCCACAATACGTCGCTGCAGCGCGAAATTTGAAAATTGAGTTTTTTAACATTCTTCTGTTTTTTTGCATAAAAAACATCTTTCATGACTAGAATGGCGCTGAGGAAGGTATGAAAGGCTGATTGTTTCAAAGTAAATGGACCTATATTTTGTCTTCATGGCTTCTTTGAAAGAAAAGCGATATGGGCACGTTGCAGCAGACTGCGCGCCTCTGTTTTTCCAGCACAGAGTCGTCGGCTGACAGCACTTTGGGCGACCGTTCACTGGTGAACCTGAAATCCGTGGACGCACACGGCAGCACGCGGCGTACGGGGCTTCCTTGTAGAGATTTGGCTTACGTACGCGCCAGTGGCGGGCACGTCTGCCTCATGATCTGCCAAACGCGGTCGTAGAGAGTGCGCTAAACCCCCCGTTTTCCCACACCCCATTTCCCCGACCTTTTTTTTTTTTTTCTCACGATTGCCTGCATCTACTAAACGACAAGCGCGAACGCGCACCAGGCATACTGCAGCGCCCAGGATGTAGAACAAATACCGTGTTTATGGGTCCATCGAAAGCGAACTGCGTCAAGTGGGTTGCGATATGCGTTATGCAGCGATGCAACAATGTTGCAACCTGAACGCTTCCGCACTGCGCTGCTCCGCTTCCGTGTTTGATCTGTGCCCGCCCATTAGCCCCCCGAGAGATAGCCGCAGCTATCGGCACCCAATCTACGGGTCATCATTCATGCACAGCGTCGGTGTCACAGCCTACCACATCATTACCCCCGCCCTGCGCCAGATTACATATTCACAAACAACGGCAAAAATGCGTATATGAGCACGATGACATAAATTCGGACGTTCAGGTCATCACCGCTACCGCAGTTTTTTTCTCACTCTCCCTCTTTACCCACTCGCATGCATGCACACACACACACACACACACACACACACACACACACACACACACACACACACACACACACACACACACACACACACACACACACACCACACACACACACACACACACACACACACACACACAACCACACACCAACACGCACACACGCGCACGCGCACGCACACGCACACACACTCACTCACTCACTCACTCACTCATCACTCACTCACTCACTCACTCACTCACTCACTCACTCACTCACTCACTCACCACACACACACACACATTAGACATATATATAGGCAGTGGAAGAAACTTGGAGGAGCCAGAAGAAATATTTTGAGAAAATGGTTGACTCGATTAAAAACAAAAACTGGTTTACTGATGTTTCAACTGTTCCTTCAGTCGAAACGTCAGCAAACCACTGTTTTTGTTTTTAATCATGAGTCAACCATTTTCCTATATATATATATATATATATATATATATATATATATATATCCGATCCCCAGCGAAACCTTTTGTTCTCGGTAATCTTCCGATGGCCTCAAACGCCCTTTCTCGTGGTGCTTCGTCCTTCGGCTTGGCTTGTGCGCTGGCTGCGGCTTTGTGCCGGGGTGAGGAGCGATTACATCAGCGCGGCCGCCAAGCCCCGACGGGAAAGCCGTGACGGTGGGCTTTCTCCCTCGGAACCACCGGCGCGTGGCCACGGGACCCACGCACCGGTGAGCTTTGAGGTCTCGGCGCGCCGTAGTGGTTACACGCTGATTGCGCTCCGTGGGACGCGTGTATTTGCTCTTGCCTCGGGCCGCATATATGACCCCCGCAAACACCGCCCGTGTGTGTGTGTTCTTCTCACATCGTTAGTGTTGTTTCCGCTACTGGTGCGTTCCTGCGTTTTTGTTTCTGGACGTTTTCCTTTGCACGGTGGTTGCCTGGCATCCCTGGCACGCAAATCGACGTTCGATATGCATATCGTTGCGGTCTGTGATGTAATCGTGAGCTCGCGAGGTACAAGATACGACTATGCCACGTCCCATCTCGGATGGGGTGGTCGACCGGAAGTTGCACCGATTTGCCTGTTATAGAAAAAATGTTGGAGGGGCGACCTGTCGACGCCGCTCCCCATTATACAATAATAATAATTGAAGGCAGAGTAAACTCACTACAACTTGATCACTTGTACGAAATATCGCCTTATTCGAAATGTTTCACAGACCGCTCTGCTGTGCGAAGATTAAGGAGTACCCGCTTTTGAAGAAGCATCGCTTGTAACGAAGCCGTTTTTTATCCCGATAATTTCGCCATAAAGACGGTTTACAGTAGTTAAAATTATTATTTAAAACTTCCACTGTCACCTTCAGTCACATGACCATGGAAGGGCTGTACGTAATGTAACGTACCATTATACTAACCATAATTCTAGACACGAGGCTCTACGAGTTTCATTTCCATTATTGCGATTGTGGGAGAATGTAGTTAATCCCCGCGTGTTTTGATTAATTATTACACGCGGATTCTCTGCTCTGTCAGAAACGCGAACCGTATATGTTACAGCAGTGGCCAAATAATGTGTAAACAAACAAAAAAAAACAAGGTATGGACGCCAGTAGTGACGCTCACACCATGCAACCTGATTTAAAGCCAAAGTCCAAAAACCCTGCTCCCAAAGTCAAAATCCAAAATGCCAGAGTCCAAAGCCAACGCCCGCGCAACAAACCCAAATGAGATGCTGAGTGACCCGAATTCGAAGACGGTGCAACCTGATAGACGTCGGCTTCATAACGCGGGGGACGCAGGTTCAATGTCAAGCACGGAAAGAACTTTTTTCTTGTGGGCTTTCCTGTACTGCGCTCATCATCATCATCATCATCATCGTCGTCGTCGTCGTCGTCGTGTGCCATCTGTGGAAACCCACAGCGCAAAGTTGGGCTTTCCTGCAGAGGGTTTTGGCGTAACTGCATCGCCATCGGTGAGGCATGGACTTTTATAATGAGACACTACGTTTCAAAATAGCTAACCCGCCATTTTTAAACTGACTCGCAAAAAAGTAAAGAATCAGTCGCAGAAGTAATTTTGTGCGAGTGGTTGTCTCATCGTCTTGCCATTTTTCTCAACAGCTCGGAAAAAACGGAACTGATTTTGTTTCTCGAGTGTCCAAGCACTCTTATACTCGAAACGTAACATAAAAAAATTCTCAGAGGATATGAAATGCCAAACGGTGGATAGCAGGGATTGCGTAGACTTACAAGTTGAAAAAACCGGACCAGAAATTTTATCGCTTTTTCAAGCATTGACAGTGCCTGTGTGCACTTACTTGCAGTACGCACAAATTTAGAAGGTTTCGTGGGTGACTATCGTAAAAAAATGCGAGTATACGCCAAAACTTCAGTCTCCAATGTCTAGTGTGCAGAAAATGAAGTGTTCAGTTGAGTCACTCTAACAGAAACCGACCTGCGGAACAGAATGTCCGCAGAAATGTTGGAGAACGTTTTGAATGCAAAATGTGGACGGCAAGTGCTGTAAGGACTTCGCAAAATTCGAGGTTGTCTTGGCCAGTTTCAATACCACCGCAATGTTCCCTAGTGGAACTGTTTGTCCGCCGAACGAGTGATTTTTAGTTGTATAGCTTGTACTCGTTATGTAAATAAATCGAACTCTTCGCAACAGGCATCTGAATAAACGTCTCGAATGAATTTTGCGAGATTGGGTGATTTGGCTGTTTGCGCTATTTGTGTTGGTCGCCATTGGGCTACTTTTGGCTACATGGCGCAGACATTTGGCGGATTACTTCGCGAGAACTTGGCAACCCTGCCCACAACACCAGGGGTGGTATTCTCGTGTTTGTCCGTTTTGCGTCCGTTTTATTGTGACGTACTTCCATTTGTAGGTGTGCTTTGGATTTACCTCTGCGCAACTGTTCTTGTGAACACAATTTAAACGATTAAACCTATTTTAAACTATCTTTTATTTGTTTATTGTTCCGCCAGCGAACCAACAACAAGGCGACGAAAAATCGTCTGCTCCCAATCGTCTGCTCCGAGAAGCCGCCGCTCATAGCTCCGCCGTGCTTGCATGCCGTCGGATCCGGGTGTTCGCTCTAAGCCAGTTAGGGCTTGCTCAAAACGGACACTTTTTTAAACGGACACAAAACGGACAAAAAACGAGAATAACGCCCCAGCACACACTGATCACTGAAGTAGGAGCTGGTCAGGGCTTTCTCCCAAACCTCGGAAGAAATATTGGAAGGTATCGTAGGGGAAGCATCGTTGTTTTGAAGGCGGCGAGGCCACATTTTCGCGCGGGCGAACGTACCGCGAGCGCCCTCGGGGGCGACGCTCGGTTCCTCCGGGCTCATGCGTCAGTGCGAGGGTTCCATATATACGACTCCTAGCCCAGCTCGCGTGGCCAGCTGCCAGTCACGCCTGGCTCGCGTCTTCCCTGGAAGGTGAAACAACTGCTTTGACATTGGCCTTGCCGACAGAGGAATTCCCTGGCACTGTGGCTGGAATGCCGTATTTGCACGACTCTAACGCGCCCTCTATTGTAACGCGCAAGTAAGTTCACTTAATAAGAAAATGCGAAAAAATGATTTGGCGCCAATTCTACTGTAAAGATTTAAAGACATCGCACCAGTACTTGGCGGAGGACGTTTTATTTGACGCACGTAACTGTGGTAGCAAACATCTATTGCGCCCCATAAATTTGCCTATCCAGATCCTGCTATTATTAAAACAAAGCGGGGAACATTGATAACCGGTTTCGGTTTTGAGCCCGGTTGTTAATGCGCACGAAAACTTTTAGGGCTGCTTCTGGCGAAAATAGGTGAGCGTTAGAATCGTGCAAATACGGTAGTTAGGCGCAACACAGGGGTGGAACTTGCTGGGGCCTCGGGCAGCAGCGAGCGACCTTAAGGCTGTGAGGCTTCGGGGCCAGACCTGGAAACTTTACGTGCGTACTTTGAAAGGGCCATCAAGACAAAATCCAAGATTTTTCCTTTAAAAAGTACTGCTTTGTGCCAACATATCTATTTTATCGCAAAATACAAACAAATACCTAATCTGTTCAAAATTTCAATGGGGCTTACTGGTTGCCGTAAAGTACTTAGTGCACGTAGAGGCCAATTGGAAAACGTTGGGTGGAAGGTTTAATCCTGGTAAGATGCGAAAATAAAACACTTATCTTCAACCGCAATGTTACCAAAATCAGAATTAAGTTGACAATAGAACGTACACGGGACAGCCACAAAATAGGCCACCCAATTATCTGCTTAGAACGGAGAAAAAAAAAAAAACGCGTCAATGTGTAACACGTCAACAAAAGAGCAAAACAATACACGAGCGAAGTAGCAGTATTGTGCTAAGCCCAATCATGGGCAAGTAAAGACAAGGTCGAATGTCATAATAAATCCCTTTTAACTCTCAATGTAACAGGGTACTGACTGACGCAGGCGCAGTTGACGGTGCTATACAGTACGCAGCCACCCCTTACTTTGCGGGTGCACTGAAGGAGAACAGCTCGACTTTTAATTCTTTCACACATCGTAATTATCGTTCGACCAGTCAAGCCCGGATGACCGTGCTGCGTGACTCCACATTTGCTCGGAACAACAATTCTTGTGGAATGACCTTGGTCTACGTCAGTTTACGAGAAACGTTCATCGCCTGCGGCCACGTGCCTTGGCGTCGCGTCAACCCCCTATTACGCTGTCACCCGAAGACAAGAAAGCAGGCTCCTTGTCTATAGCTGTAGGCTATTGACTCAATCTTGCGCCGACGGTGTCGCTAGACTGGAGGTGTGGACGCCAAGAAGGCAGGTGTACAAGACGGATTCCATCGAGAAAGCTGCCGTCCCTAGCGGCTGCATAGCGCTGTGAAACTATGTTTTGGTTTCTGTACTGAGAAATGTATTGCGATCTGACTGCTTTACGAACGTCGTTACGCCTGTCGTGCTCCTCCCCTCTCACCTCCCCTCCGCTTCGTGGCCAACGCATTGGTTAATTTATGGCTCGAAGTGGCTTAGAAACCGACAAGGAAAGCTGCATCAACTCAAAGAGGAGCCTGTCTGTCCGAGACTCTTCGATTTGTCATTTTGGACAGCTAAGAACAGTTCCAGAGATGCCCGTATTTTGTCCAACAGAATATCTACTTCGAGTTCAGTCTTTGACTGACTACGAATAGCTCAGAACGGTTATGGGAAAACAAAACAAAAAAAAACGGCTATATAGTTGTGCTGTATTTGCGGCTAACCGAGTTCCCCATGTGACTTGAAGATACGAGTTACGTATGTTAAATATACCACCATTTCGCGTCTGCTGTTTTGTGCCTGTTTAAGCTAAAGAAGTCGCTCTGCTGCTCGGCGCACGTGTACGCTGGGAGGTAGGGAACGATCACAGGCGCCTGGTCTTGCTTAAAGATCCAAACGCAAGCCTGCTTCGTCAAGCACAGTAATATCTCGTTAACTCAAATTCCGATATCTCGAAATGTTGGTTAAGTCGAAACTTTTTCTCACCATGCCTTTATCTCCAATACGCTCTGTGTATTTTGCCTCTTTTATTTCGATACATTTCTTTCTGGAGATCATAAATATCTTGAAATATTGACAGATAAGACACAAAGTAAACTCCCCTCAAGACAGTGATAATGCCTCCGTTCGAACGCTTAGCTCCCGCTACGCGCCGAAAGCGGTCGTGAACGGCGAATTGACGCTGAGTACGCGCTGTACGAAGCCGATGTCCCTGTTGCCGGAAGGCTGCCCGGTGCCTACATCGCTGAGATAGCTATGGACGACGCAGCTGATCATGCGGACGGGGAGGAGCCTCCAGAGGTGCCAACAAAGGAAGAAAAATGGAGCATGCTGGGCCTGCTTCGCAACAATGTAGATTCTAGAGGTGGCGACAAACAATTGATGCGATGCATTGAGCAGCTCGAGAACGCTTTCGTGGGTCCAAATACGAACACAAAAGAGGCGAGCATCGCGGAGTTCTTTCTTTTGCAGGATTAAAGTTTTCTTTTTCCTGCGAATTATTATGCCTTTATTACGAAAGCTCCCCTATGCAGTAGAGCATTTGTTACCAGCACTAGCTCTTATTTCAGTGACCTGGCCACAAATGTTCGGCATTTCGCATGAACCGAAACTCCGATTATCTCGAAATTTTCAGTGAATTTTATGGCTTCGAGTTAATGGGAGATTATACTGTATTTGTAGACTGACAGGTGACAACTTGACATTTTGTGGGCGCCTCTATCAAGCAGGAAGGCCTGAAAACGGAAGTGCCCCTCAAGTTGACGATAAAAAAGATCTACGTCTGCCTTCCTCAGCCAAGACTTCTGAAATGTTTTTTTTTTTTTCAGATTAACATAGGAATCGGGCATTTCACAGTCAGCAGGGAACCATGCGTTATCTTTGTCTCGCGTAAATGATTACGTCAAGAACACACAAGATTTACAAGGGTACCTCAATTTTTTTCGTGTTTGCAGAGCGGCCTTTCGACCCCTGGCAGAACGACCGGCGACGCTCCTCGTCGTCAAGCCCTAAGAGACGCTCCCAAAGACCACCTCTTCGATTCGGCCACCCGAACATTACACCGACGAGGTGGCCCCAGAGATACCTACATCCGGATAGGTAGGCAAACTGTGGAACTTATATTCTTGACTTACAGCAAGAGTAGCACGGGCGGTGGACATTAAGCTTTCCGTTACAAAAAATAGGAATATTTTCATGTACAGCCGATCGAAATGTACAGGTCGGCGCAGAAGTAAGCGGATCACGGGAGCCGTGGCCGAATTGCATCGCTGCGCCGCGTAGGAGCGCCAACGGGAACCACGGAGCGGCGTTCTGCGGGCACGCTCGCACTGCCCCCACCACCCTATCTGATATGCGAGATCGCCGCTCTGCTGACGCGTCCGACACGGCGTGACCGTTTTCAAAGGGCAGCGCTGAACAACCCGGTGGCGCTGGTTGCGATGCCGCTCGCAGCCGGCAGCAGTGACCGAATCCGCCCCTTCTGGGTTCGCGCTAACTACGCGCGCTCGGAAACGTGGCTCTTTGCTCTCAGCAAGTGCAGTTATGAGTCTTGTTCAGAGGCGGCATATTATTGCCTATTTTTCTGGTTTCGAGCGCTGTGCCAATGCGATTAAGACATTGTAAGGTGACAGCAAAATATGCCTCAAGAATATACAAAGCACCCAAGGAGTTACGATGTCTTGCATCGCATAGTCCTTGACGACATAGTCCTTAACGAGAAGGGAGATAGTCCTTATCTCCCTTCCGCATCGCGTAGTCCTCTTTAGTACTAAAGGTTGCTTCCCTGCGTGAAGACCCTCTCTGCAGGGGTGCATCCTTTACAGGCCGCTTGCTTCGTTGTACTGGCGTCACTTCCGTGACGGATATGGCGTCAGCGATATCTCCGTGTATCCGGGAATAAAACACTTTCGTGTTAAACAATGACGAAGCTTGCACTAGTGGTACAAGGCTGGAGAAGCAGGAGAGCTGACGGCCCCTCTCGGTTCGTTTGAGACCCAGCTGTTGCACCGCACTCGGATTTCCGAACTTCCCGCTGAAAGTCCTCCATGACTGGCACGCCCGGATCACTTGATCCGCAAGCTTTCACATGTCTCCCAAAGCGGACCGCTTTCACACGCGCTAGAACCCGCGGCCACCGGCTTCGCAAACTTGGCGTCTGTAGCGCGAACTCGACGTCTGTGCTTCCCGCTTCAGGTGCGAACGCACATGAACTCGCAAGGAAAAGAGCACGCGAAAGATCACCCCACGAACGCTGGGCAGAGTGTCCTAGAAATTCGAGTTGGACGATTCCGGGAGCTCCTCACGAGGCGCAAGCACACGCGCAAGCCTGGACGACGACGGGCGCCTCTCACGAGACGAACGCTCACATGCGCTCGGTATTTTTCCCGGGCATCTTTTAAAGCGAACGCAGACGGACCAAGCTCAAGCTTTAAACAGCTCTGCTGTTAAAATATTCGCACAGCTGGGGATCAAACCCAGGCCGGCCGCAACAAAACCCGTGGCACTAACCCCTTTGCTATGGAAGCCGAACACCGGAGGCTGTTTAGCAGTAGCTCCAAAGAAAAAATGCCCGCCTATCTGCTCCTTTCGTTGCAAATATCGACGAAAGACGATAGTCGACTGGCGCCTCTAGCACGTAAACGCATCCCTTCTCTTTCCCGCTCATCTCTCGTGCTGTTACTCTCCCGTCTCGTTCCTTCCAAGATAACACGCCAGAGGTTTGCTCAAGTCAATTTAAATTCACCGCGTTACACTGCTCCAAGTCGGGTGCTTCGATGTCAGCGCTGCCGTACGGCGGAGACGCGCGTGAATCGAGGCACCCGACTACAACGTTTATAGAATCACGTTGTCCTAGTCCACGAGCGTTTCCAAGCGCAACGCGAAATCTATCTAGTGGAACCTTTCGTTGCTGTTGCCGTTTGATTTTTAAATTCAGCCAGGTAGCGCGGGCAACAGCAGGCGAGGGCTTTTGCAGTTGATGTAGTATTTTATTTGATATCGCAAAAAGCAGGCATCTGTAAATTCTTTAATGAAGGAACACTGCAAATACCACTCATGTATTGATTTTCTCCCTTATATTTGCGTAATGGCTTGTTCTTGTTCAACAATATTGACAAGTATGAACATTAACACCGGACTTCGACGCCGTAGATTTGGCTGTGAGTATATAAGGACCACTGCGCAGCATGCCATCTGTGTTGCTGAATCGAGTGACAGACAGGCACTGCAGACAGGACAGACAAAAAAAATCACACATCTCCACGCCGTGAACAATGCCGAGGGTGCGAAGCACTGGGACGCAATTTGTGTATTGCCTGTGTGATGAGCGTCTTCGTCCGCGCGCGTGCTGATGCACTTGAGTTTTAAATGATTTTGAGGTGCAGTAAATGCATTGTAAATGACAAGCGCCACACGAAAGACAGTTCACGCCCCAGCTACTTCGCACACACGGCATCGTTCACGGCGTCTTTGTCCGCGGATTATCGTTAGATAGTTAGGGTTTTCGCTTTATTTTTGCGTTTTGTACCCTTTGAAATTCGCGCTTTTTGCTACTGCATTTACCGGCGCTCTGCTCAGATGGCGCGCGGATGGTACTACAGTGTGCCGGCCACTTTTTTCGATAGATGGCGTACAATGCTGTGCGCACGTAAAGCCCTTGCGCACGGACAACTCCAGACATCGGCACGGACATTGCGAAGTCCTTAAGGGCTTCGCCCTTAAAATTTTCCCGCTTAAGTAGCCCGAGAAAGACTATCATCTCTAATAGAACGAGAGTTTCAAGAGAGCCAGTAGCTCGCGCTAGGCGTGTCCCTGCAGGTGAACGGAATCTCCCTGGATTCAACCTCGTCTCAGCCAACCCCCGATTATCTCCGAAACTAATTCGTCATCTGCTTCTCCTTTATTTGTTCTACCGCCGTTTCTTCCCAGGCGAAAGCAGGGAAGCAGCAGCAGTGGCAGCAGGAGGCGGACGACGTCGGTCGGGTCTCGGAAACCGAGCACGAGCCCGCGCACGGAGACTCGGCCCGCTGACTCGCCTGGCGAGCGCCAGGGCGACGCTCCCGTGTACGCAAGCGGAAGCGGAAGCGGCCGGCGGGTCAAGTTCCTCGAGCTGGCCGTGTTCGTTGACGAGAAGGCGTACCTGAGCTTCCTGCGCTTCCTCGGAGATGAACGCCGGCTGATGGACTTCATCCTGGGATACCTGAACCAGGTGAGGCCGCCATTACAACCACCGTCATAATCATCATCATCGTAAGCTGCACCAACTTCGCAATCATCCTCTCACCATCGTCAGCTGTAGCATCGTTATCAACAGCAACATTAATAACATCGTCGTCGTTGTCATCATGAGCAGTAGCCCCGTCATCATAATTAACATCATAATCATCATCTCCCTCATCATCGTGTCATTATCGTCCTCACCCGCAGTAGTATTGTTATCATCAGTAGCGTCATTTACAGCTCTATAATCCTTACGACGTACGACGTACATTCCGTCCGTCCTGCGCCCATTTGATCGGAGAAGACCAACTCCCTGCCTTATATAAGTGTTTACCGTATTTATGCGCGTATAACCCGCCCGTGCATGTAATACGCACCCTCACTTTAAGCCCACCGGGAAAGAAAAAAAAAATCCTCGCGTATTACCCCCCCATTTGATACAGGAAATACTGCTCAAGAAACACATCAAATACTATCTAGACAGAAAAAGCGTAAATTTAGCAAGTAGAATACACTGACTGCAAGCGAAAGTCACAAATCATTCAGTCTCACTGCTATCGCTAGAGCTATCACTTGAGCCGCAGTCCTTATTGTTGTACTCAAGGTCATCTTCACGACACAACGCGCAGTGCAGCTTCACAGCACAACGCGCATTGCCGTGAAGCTGCAGTAAAAGAAAAAGTCCCCGCGTATTAACCGCACCCCAGCTTTGTAACCGAATTTTCGCATTTTTGGTGCGGGTTATGCGCGCGAAAATACGCTAGTCAGCACTACTGCCTAAGCTGGCCGGTCAACCAACGCGGCTCTTGTATGTGGTACGCACTCTAGCAATGGAATCAAGCGCTGGTCCGATTCTCAAGCCACAAAATCACCTGTTCACGTAACGTATTTCTGTCACTTCACTGGTAAATATCTGTTGCGCTGGTGATATGTCCCATCCTTGAGGTGGTCTGTTCTACCTGACCGATTTTCTTCTGCACAGTGTTCTGCCCTGACCGCTGGCGGCAGCCCACCAACTGAATGCAGTATTTTCAAATGATTTACACGCTTAATGCCTTCTGTAGTACCTTTTACTTTTACAAAGAAATATCTGGTACATCGTGTTAACCTGGCAACAAAGAAAGTGAACCCGAATGAGGTCCACTGCAGGCATCATTCCAAACAATATTTTTTAACAGTGGAGCTGTTTAGGCTTGAGCTCGGTCGGGTGGCGTTAGCAAAAAAAAAATACCAAGAAAAAACTGCGCCCCCTGTAAAGGGTGCACAACCACAGATAGGGTATTATTACTGTGCAGCCGGCTTTCGCACCTGCTTTACTGCGAGCACAAGGGGAATATGCGTGTGCGCACCCCTTACGTAGTAGTTCTTGGTCTACTAAGTGGTGCAAGGTTGTACAAACAGCGGAGCAAAGAGTCGACCTAGCTTCTTCCTACCTGGGATCCGCTGTCGGTGTGGGCGACTGACCGGAACGGGCTTGTAAAACCCGGCTAAACTTGGCCTCACCTCTCAACACTTAGCCTAGCTTAGCAAGAACATCACAAAACCCAACAAACCTATAAAAAACGGAGGAAGCAAGGTGGACCCCCCGCTCTGCTTTTTCTTCAACATTATGACACAAGTGAAAGCTGTGTCAATTTTTTAACGGCGAAGCAGTTGTAGCTGGCCGTAATGTGTGCCGCGTAATGCGTTAAAAATATCAAGAAAATGCCCGAGCGCTCGTGAGTGCGTGCCTCGCGGCGAACGCCGAGCGTCCCCGGCTAGCTCAGTGGATTTAGCAAAAACAAAATCCCATCCGGCGCTGTCGTCAAGCGCCACCGCTCACGTAATGCTTGAAATGAGAAACACGTCGATGTCCATGCATATGACGATGCCTACCACTGGCACAGCGCAAAGTGATGACAGAACACTTAAATTAAAAAGTTCAAATTTGTACGAATGTGTCCTTCAGTTCTTACGTAGGAAAGAAATCCTGCAGCTTCGCTATGGTTCAAGCCTTGCGCGACTTACTGCAAGCTTCGCCAGCTTTTCTTCTAAATTTCCTCTTCAGTGCCCCATCTCCCTTAAAGATAGCTGCCACTTTCCGGCAACTTTTTGACTTCCTTATTACCTGTGACGCATTTGGTATTCAACAACTTGACCACGGACGAATAAACTACAGGAAAAATGGCCTACATGTGAAAAATGAAGCTGTTAGTACCAAAATAGCATAAGGCTTCTGTCATTTGCTTACAACAAGAAAATTCTGTACAGGCTTGGGCGTTCGGTGAATTTGAACAAAAAAAAAATGTTCCTTGGCATATTTTTCTTCCCTCCTCGTGCAGGTGCAGGCTATCTACGTGCAGCCCTCACTCAGGGAAAAGATCTACATCTCGCTGGTCCATCTCGAGCTGCAGGTGAAACAACCAGTGAGTATCGTTAATACCATGACGTAGTCGTAGGTGGATGTTAATGAGCGGAGTTCCTCCCCTCTGGAGATTCATGGCCTCCTATGACGAGATATTATGTAGGACGTCCCGGCCAAAACCGGTCAGGTCGTATGTTGTATGTTCAACAACCGCACCGCTAAGCACCGACGGAAAGTCCTCTCAGGTTTCCCAGGCATGATTAGCATTCTGCCCTCAATGATCACTACTCGTGGATATGTGCGTATACCTTCGGGGACAGCTTAAGAACAAGATGATGAGGATTATGATGATGATTGCTAGTGGTACCCCCTTTGTAGCGGGGTGATGACGTGTCATCTTACCAAAAAAACTAATCTACCTATGTTTTACACTCTTCGTGTATTACTAGCGCTGCTCTTGCCCCTGCGCCTCATCACCGCAGTCAGCTGTTCCTCCGCGAGCCGCAAAGAGTGCGTTACTGCGAGTATTTTAAACATGACAAGAGTCGTTTCTGTGACTTTTTTTGGACTTCACGTTCTTGTAAACTACTGCAGCTACAACAAACAAACTACTTAAGAAAAAGCGGACTATGTTACACGTTAAGCGGGATCTCGTTTCAAAATGCGCATGCGCGTTGACATCCGCGTGTGTAGCTTCGGCGGAGGTATACACTACATGAGCTATTGCCATTGTTAAATTGTTCCAGAGTATAGGAATTTGTGGCGGCCATCTAGTTCTGTGCTAAGCTCCGACCTACACACTCGGACTGAGATACAAAAAAAGGTTACTGGCCTGCTACATTACGTTTATTTACGCATGCCCACGTTCCTCGCTCACGAGTTTAGTCAAACTACCCATCATACCGAGGCCGGCCTTATCAGGTTCCGTCTAGAGTAACGTACTTCTCATTTCGCCTGAACTCTCGAAGAAAAAGGCCAACAGGAACGACCGTTTACTTGACCGGTCACTGTACAGAAAGGTGGGTTCGGTAACACCCCTTTCATCACTGTGCCAGCGGAATCTAAATTGCCACTGTTTGCCACTTTTGCTACCGTTTGCTGAGTTATGGGGTACGTCTGACCATTGGTTTCGACATTAGTCAGGCAAGCTATGGGACCAAAAGTGTTTTGTCGAAGTTTTTTTCGTATCACAAGATGAAAGTGACAAAAAAATGATATGCATTGTCATTTTGGTTATTGCTGTTCCTTAGTGCTGGCAGGATCATGATTCCGCTTGCCATTTTTATAATTGCAAATAAAAACAAATAAAAACTCTGGTGCCTCCCGTTTTGTAGGAGTTAGTCGTGTTTCTCTACTGAAACTACTGAGCATTGCGTTCCTATGTCGTCAAGATACGGATGCTGAGGCCCGCTTTTTTATGCCTTTTATTTTCGTGGGTGTCATTACGACTAAGCTGGTTTATAACTGAACATTCGCGGCATTAGGCGCTTATTTTGTACTTGGCTGCAGTTTATCCAGCACAACAGAAAACGCGAAATACATTAACTAAGGGATTGCGCATGCGCCATCCCGCCAGCAGGACTGGCTTTGTCACAATGAGACCACAAACTGTTTGCTCTTGAAGGGACTTTGCAACACTTTCGATAAACGCTTTCAGTCGTTCCTTCGCGTCTGGAAGCACTGCCAAAGCTACAGCTATCGCCAGCACAAAGCGGCACTGCGTGATTTGCACGTCGCAGCAGATACGCCTTCAGTCTCTCCATTCCTTTTGTGGCTTTCTTTTTAAAATGATAGTGAGTGCGTGCTTTGGTTCATCTGACGAAAAGCAGGCCAATATTCGCTACACCACTGAAGTGAAGTAATCCAGCGTCGAAGAGCGCCAGAAACGTTTGAGTGAGTTTATAAGTTATGTGATGGGTATAGGGTATTTTAATTTTTGACGGAGTTACTTTGTGACCCCGTAATCTAAGTACTGGATGTATTGGTTGGCTACGTTCTGCAAGCATTTAAGATTTCAAAAAAGTTGAAAAAGTGGTGCAGGGTCTCTTGAAAGCAGAGTGTGCAGAATGAAGTGTTCTTTTGCCGTATTGTTGGGACATCCGCCACTTCTGCAATCACAACTGCTCGAACAGTTACAGTGGGAAACTTGTTTCTAGGAAGACCTACCCCACTTCGGCGGCAACCGGGACATGTTGCTGTCGTCCTTCTGCAAGTACCAGGCTAAGAGGAATCCCGCCGATGACCCCACATGGGACGCCGCACTCTACCTCTCCGGGTAATGACCGACGACAATAATGCAAATTTTTTGAGGGTTTGACGCGGCGATGCTACGTGTGGGCTCTGAGCCTTGCCCAAGTTGAGGACTCCAGATTAACTTTTGCCGCACGGTTATCATTAACGTGGGCCGAAATCTCGACATACGAGCGTTTTCGCTTTTATCCTGTATCTCAAAAGCAGCCGTTGCGACCGGGAATCGAACCCGTGTTCTTGGCCTCAGTAGCACAGCCGCCTTAGCCACTGTACCAGCGTTGCGGGTGTAAATGCAAGCGTGTGGCCTAGGCCACGTTTTCATTGAGACGACGAATTATAAACATCGACTGTACAGAAACCTAGATATGTGTACCGCTGTAACAAGCTAGCTTTATGGCATAAGAGGACTTCCGCAACTCAGTGTAGAGCGCTAAAGGCATAATACTTTTGTACGAATCAGCCTGTATGCCTGAACGGTTCCAGCCACTTGCTATCTCTCGTACAAGTACACATGAAAAAACTGGTCCACGATTATTCGAACTGGTAAGGCCACACTAAAACCTAGCTGTGCTCATCCCATGGTTATAATGCGGCACAGCGATAACCCATGATGCTATGGCAATGCAGCAACAAATATATTAACATTCTTGGGCTTGTGGCATTGTGGTAACGAAGCGATTGCGATCTATAGCTCAGAGCTTCATCCCTCCCCCGACAAGATTACGAGCTCCATAAGTACCCGACGTCGCGCATGCAACCTTCTGCACCGTGAAGGGCTTCCGAAGAGCCATTGTAAATAATTTCCTTTTAGTATGCCCGGCGCCCAATCACTCAGCACTTTCTTTTTTTTACACGAAGTTGCCACTCGCGAACGCAGACGAAGGCAGAGGTAGCCCAACCGTTGGTAGCCCAACACCTATAGATGACAACGCGAGGTGCACGGGGTGGAATTCGTGCTGTGTCGCCTCCGCGTGCAGTTGCTGCATATGCACGCCTGTGAAGGCACCGGACGTTTCGGGGACGTTATGCGCTCAAGGTTCCACGTGCTTTGGTGCAGCTCCAGCGCGATTAGATACCAGTGTGCTGCCGCGGTGCAAAATGGGATAGAGATAGACTACCAACGTTAGCAAGCTAATTGCTTTTTCTTTATCGTGGGAGGGGGGGGGATTAAACAAGGAATCTTTATGTCATATTATATCTCTCATTTCAGATTGAACTTCTTCGCCCTCGAGAACGGACGCCGGAACGTCGTGACGATGGGTACGTTTCGTTGCAGTGCGTACCGTGGAACGTAGGGCGTACCGGAGGTAGTGTCACACTGCCGACGTACCCACCACGTGGTCTGTGCCAATGATAGTCTGACCTGAACAGTATGTATCACCCTGATAGCAGTATCTCGCTCCCGCATCCTTCCACTCCATCGATTTAAAGATAAAATGCCTTTTACCCTTACCACAACTTATGAAACCTTCTCGGTTTTGATTGATTGATTGATTGATTGATTGATTGATTGATTGATTGATTGATTGATTGATTGATTGATTGATTGATTGATTGATTGATTGTACAACGCCGAAGCTACACGTGGACTGTGAGGCTCCGGATTAATATGAAGGGCTCTGGATTAATTTCGACCACCTGGGGATCTCTAACGCGGGACGAAATCTCGAACACATAGGCGTTTTCGCTTTTAGCTTCCATCTGAAAAGCGGCCACCGCGGCCGTGATCGTACCCACGACCTTAAGCTCAGCAGCTCAACCCCTTGGCCACTGGGCCGCCGCGGCGGGTGCGATTTAACAAGACGAAGTGCCTCTTCCAGAATTAGCTAACTCCGGTAGAGGGCTGTACACAGACAACTCCTGTGGGGTGCAACACTTCGGAGTGTAATATGTATATTCGTCAAACACGTGGAAAGATACCTGCGAGCGCAGTGTCCATGCCATGAGTAAAAAAAATGCAGAAACTTCGGAGAAGGAACTGTGTGTTAGTGCACAGAAATTATTTTGCAGGGGCCCATCTTGGACGTTCGCTTATGTTTGCCTTGTACGGGTCCATACGGCATAGGTTCATGAATGGTAAGGCGCCAAGAAAACTTGGCCAGGAAAGAACACAGGACGGAACGCTACTAGCAATTGAAAAGTTTAATCGTTGATGTATACATTCAATCAAAGGCGCCGTTATCACATAGCCTACATTACAATCTACCACCATGCAAGATAGCGGTGAAACAACAAACAAACCACTGCATATAAGCACACCACACGTGTACAAACACACACAAAAAAAAGACGAACCACACTCTATCAGCCTTTATCCAAAAACGCAGACTCTACATCTGATAGCATGACAGACGGTTGGCTGGCACACGTATTTCCTTCTTTCTTGATACGGAAAGCTTCAATTATTTCTCGTCACAATACATGTAACAATACATGTTAGAATACATGTATATTAAAACACAAATCACATCGCAAGAAGATATGCGTACGCATAGCAACAAACTGTAACAAAAACTTAAACTAGAGATGAAGCGAAACGTAGCACCAGTTATCTAAGATAAAAGAAGAAAAAAAAACATAAATTACACCAAGCATTACCGCTACGTTGCAATGGGTAAGAAGCATATGCGAATGTCAGAATAATTCTAAATACAAAAAAGAACTTTGGAAATCCCGCCGAATTCACCCGATTGTAGGTGATCGCACCCCCAAATACGAAACGACAATTTGACAATTATCGCCGTTTAAAAGCGGTCCTAATGGGATACCACCAAGCATTCGATCGCAATCCGTAGTGTCATATCTTGCACCATTCGGTCATGAAAGCAACTTGGGAGAGCTCTGGTCATTTATCCGCAGTTTCGCGAATGTCCTGTTAATGGCGTTGCGATTTCTTTAGCATTAAAAAGAAATCTCTTTTTTTCAGCCCGGCTGATTCGCGGTGTTGCACATAGCTGGACAATGTATCCGGGTATAAAAAACGCTGCTCTAATGTTTATAAATTGTGTAATGAATGCTAGATCTATGGGCGCAGTAGCGGATGCCATTGTCACTGAATGTTTTTTTTTTTCTGGAAGGGGAGGGGGGATAGGATTTGGTACAAACGAACATGTTTTCTACCTCAGAGGAACGCAAATTAAGACGGAAGTAAAACCTGCGGACAATAAACGGGTTGTCTGTCCATCGGAGGTAGTCCGCACGAAGGGGCGAGAAAATTTGCTGAGGTTGTATTGACGATGTTCGGCAACCGTTATTTTTACTATCTTGGCATGATCCAAAGATTGCTCATATATAAAGACGCCGATTGTGTTTTGGGTTTTGTGAGAGTCTCACGGGAGACGAGCAATGTAGTTCGCTCGAAGGGGCGACAAGATATTCTGAGGATACTTTGAGGACATTTGGTCATCGCTTTTTTAAACTGGATTTGCATGAGCTCGAAGGTCGCTCAGATTTTGTGACTAGTCTTGTGTGTTTGGGTCGTCTGCTACGCACCCCTTTGAGTTAAAAACACCAACGATCTTGCCTCGTGAACGATCAAAGCTTCGGTCTCAGGGCGCTCGAAATCCGTGTGGTTCTGCAGGCCTCGCTCCGGTGGGCGGCGTGTGCCACCGTGACCACAACTGCGTCATCACCGAGATCGGCACCACGAGTGACACGGGCAAAACCATACGCCTCAGCCGGATGGACGTCGGCGTACGTCGCGGCGCACGAGATCGGACACAAGTGAGTGACCGCGCTATGCACGTCGGGAATGCAGATGTGTTTTTCCAGGGAAGGTCCCTTGAGTGAAGCGATTTTCCCGTGAAGCTAATGCCAACTTTGATTTCGCACCAACATATCGAAGAGGTAAGCATTCGCTCGCTACTCCCCCCCCCTCCTCCCAAAAAATTATTTAACAATGACAAAACATTCCATATTTATTTAAAAGAACCACAGAAAGTCGTATCCAAATTTAGACAACACTACATCATGTGTTCATGGTGAAAACAGCGCATAAACGACGAAGACAGAGAAGTGAAAACAGCACCTTGTTTGGTTTTCTCTTCTCTGTTTTTGTCTTTTATGCCCTGTTTTCACAATGGATTTATCGGGCAACGTTTAGCGTAACGCAGAACCACTGAGTCTCTCCTTCGCTTGTTTATCTCTTTCCCAGGCACAAATTTTGCTTTTTATGTATTATTTTTCCCACTTCATAGTTACGAATGCGAGCCCTTGAATTGAAGGAGATCGAACAGTGCTCAAGCTTTTGATTAACACGTTGTATTTTCGCACAGCATTCTCCTGGATACTCATCACTTAGTTGCGTATAACCATGTCATAACCATGCATACCTAGCTGCCGGCAGTTTAATCAGCTGAATACGACACAACCAGCTTGAAAGGAACGGGCTGTATCCCTAAAGCCTACAGATTCAGTGGCCGTGAGCGAGGTTAAAGGGAGGCCCGCTAACACCCCGAGGACATTTCCAATAATTTAGTTAAACAGCAAGGACCACCTTTTTCACAACAGTGATCTGTCCACTGTGTTGGTATTAGGTGGGGATTCAGTGACGCTCTTCTAAACCAAACGGCTGCATGACCCCTGAGGTCATCACAAATGCCTCGCAGACCGTTTTACGTCGGATGCACTTGTCCTTGAACGAGTGGTGATAATGATGATACCAGCGACTGCTGGTTGCACTTTTATCATTCCGTCTTCCTTTATTACGTTTCCGGTGCCCGCTCACAGCCTGGGCATGCTACACGATGGCTGGCCGCACAACGACTGCCCATCGAACGGCTTCATCATGTCCCCGAGCCGAGGAACCAAGGGCGAGACCACGTGGTCTTCGTGCAGCGCCCACGTAATCCATAAGATGGGGTGAGTATTGCATACAGACAGCGTGTGAACAACTGTAAAGCACAACTACCTTTTCTGGAGTCCTGTTGCTGATCTTGATGCCACTGAAAGTGACTCCCTAAGTTACGTCAATTGCAATCCTACCATAACTGATTACATTGCGTTTCGGTTGTAGCCCTAAGGTTGCCGTCAGGCTTTTCGTGCAAAGCGGGTACATCTTCCAGTCGGTTGTCTTCCTTTGAGGTTTGTGTTCCTTAAAATTTAAGCTTGACACAGCCACGTAGACCCAGCGTAGGAACGCTAAAGTGATTCAGAACACATTTGACCCTTCTAGGCGTCAAGATCACAGCTGAGCATGCTCCTTTCCAAGAGTCATAAACCCTGTGGCCCATGGCAAACGACCTCTAATGAGCACAAATTCAGTCAACCTTGAGGTCTTTATTCGGATCAAAACTCTTGCTTTACTTTAGCCAGTTTCAATCAGAATCTGTTCGACCGTTTTCCCGCGTTAGGACGTCAATTGGACCTTCAAACCAACAGAGGGTAGAGGGAGTCGATGAGTAATGCGTAGAACTGGGAGGCTGGAATGGTAGGTTGAGGGAATGCAGTTCGTCAGCACATAGTTGCCACATGACCGCAAGTATGTAAATGCATCACACCGGCAGTAACAGAGATGGGCTCTTCCTAATTAAAAAAAAGTTGTAGAAAATGTAATGTTGTAAATTATAAGGTATCCCCAATGACTGACTGCATGCTATTTCGCACTCGTGCACAGAGACAAGACCTGCTTGTCAAACAGGCCAGACGGTGTCACTGGCCTCCCTGACCTGGAAAGCCTGCAGAGCCTTCCGGGCCAAGAATGGGATGCCCACGACCAGTGCAAGATATTCCTCCGTGACCATGACGCCGAACTCTACAACACGAGCCTCATTAGTGTAAGTCGCCCCCTGGTGTAACCCGAAGAACTAAGCAAAGCAATTTTATAGCTTAAAGAGGCCATGAAGACAATATACAGTCTGGTTAATTGCGAAAGAACTAGCTCTTGGTAGCTTACCCAGCTCCATTCCAGTCACGAAATATGTTTTTATTCGAAAAAAATGTGGTTGATTCCTCTGTCATAGGAATCGTTAAAACACGAAATTGAAATGTTCAGCGAGGTCTGCAGCTGACCATGATTTGCGGGTCGGCGGCTGTCTTGTGGGTCTAATTGGCGAGCGACCTCCTGCTGGCGGGTCGCTTCGGCAAAGATGTACTGGCGTTATTTCTGTGACGGATATGATGTCAGTGAAATCTTGGTGTATCCCGGCATAAAACAGCTTCGTGTTAAAATATAATACTTGAAAACGAACAACCCTAAGTATAACCACAGTCCTTCTTTGAGGACTCTAGTATAACGTACTCTTTATTTCTAAAGATTGCTTCCCCGCAAGAAGACCCTGTGTGCAGTGTTCACCAATTATATTACCCTTGCTTCGTTGTACTGGCGTCATTTCCGTGACGGATATGGTGTCACTCAAATGTTGGTGTATCCCGCATAACAACACGTTTGTGTTAAAAACGCAAGGAATATTTGAAACCTTTCAAATTTAGCGCTTAAGTGACGAGATACGGGCAGGAGCGACGTAATATGGGCCACCAGAAAAAACATAGTTATGAGGCTCTTAACTGCACGTTAGCATTCACATGATATGATCAAATGGAACCAGTAGCCCCGCTACAACCGCCCAATCATGTTGCTTGGTGGCTCTGAGGTCGCCGGAAAGTTGTTGGTGAGCCTCCACTGTTTCATCCGTTTTCTGTAATATCTAGATTATTTGTTTGAAGTTGCGATAAAATTGGTACCGTTGTTATCTGACAAAGCGGTATTTTTAATCAGCCAAACTTGTATTTTGTCTTCATGACCCCTTTAAAGGGACATTGAAATGAGCTCTCTGAAAACATATTTGTGGCTGCACTGGTCAATTTATTGATATGACTGTTTAGCGAGCCTATACCCTTAGCCGATCAGAAAAATGAAAACACTTAAAAGCATTCACCATTATGGCATCAACAACCGCTGTGACGTCACACTCATTTCCAAAGAGTTTTCATGCTATCTCAGCCTTCAGAATGCCGGTGTTCACCCTGTTCATGGTTATCTGGAGTTTTTTTTTTGTATAATCGCAAACTATACAGGTTACCCATTCTAGCAATCCGCTATATTAAGCCCTGTCGACTAACCAGCGCGTCGCCTTAGCCTACGCCAGTAAGTCAACGGGGAGGGCGGTGATAGAAAATCGGCGCTTTAGAGCGAACTTTTCTCATTAAAATGCATGTTAATCGGCCGGAAACGAACAGAACATGGCCTTCGCTGTATCTACGTTTTTCTGGTTATGTAGCTAAACAATATTTACTACTCATTTCAATGCCCTTTTAGGGGCCTTGTTAACAGTGTTTAGAAGTACTTTGTAATAAAATGTAGTACAATATAAGAGAACAACAAAGAATGGTTACAGAAAGGATATGCGGCTTTTGCATCTACTCCACCTGTAATTTGCACTGTTCTGTGTAGTTGTTTTTCATAGGACGAAACTCACCTCTAAAACAGTTTCGAATAATCTAACACGGCTGTGAAACTAGCATTAACCTGACCTAAGTAGTGTCTTATGTTAGCTTTATATTATTTACCTGCAACTCACTTCTTGCATCAGTCTGTATCTCCTGCTTGAACAGATACCAGTGCTTTGCGATGCACCCAGAAAGCAGCAGCTGATCCGGGTGGATTGGTTAGCTCTATCCTTCAGTGACGCCCCTTCAAGCAAAGCGCATGATGTGACGAATTTCACTTCTGGCACAATGTATCAGTCAAGACATAACAAGAACAGGCATTTATCTGTGGGCAGCTAGTGCTTACCTAGCCCCATCAAACACACCGCCACGTGTGCTTTTAAAAGCTTGCATTGACAGCCATGGCCTGATCGGACGAGCATGCGGGGCTTGCACGATACTACGTCCATGTGGAGAGCCTGTTGTTGTTGATGATGATGTGGGCCCCACTCTGGTGTTGCGGTCTAACGTTCCTATGGTGGTGTGAGAGATGGGTTCAGGAAGAGGCTGTTGCCACGGTTACTATTCTCCTTCTCGTCACACTGCTGTCCTTGTCGTTTCTTTTTCCGTAGAATGTGTGCGAGCAGGTGATCTGCAAGACGCGCAACCGCCAGGGCTACTACAAGGCTGGACCAGCTCTGGATGGCACCTTCTGCGGAGACTACAACGTGTGTGAGCCACAGCGCATATATAGCCTCGCCGAAAACTGTCTGTCTGTCTGTCTGGTATACAAATGATACAGTGGTAGAGACAACGGGGGTGAGATAAACAGGTGAAGAGAAGTGTAGGGGGAGGTGGAAGGGGGTGGCGGAAAGTCCATGCAGAGGATGGATTTTAGAAAATGAAGGTAGCTTACACTAATGCGCAAGAATTGAAGGGAATACGCAAACGTATCGTTTTTCTTCTTTTTCGCCAAACGGCGTTGTTTAAGCCCCGTCGCTGTACCAGGGACCACAGCCGGATGTTCATTTTTCTCTATCGCACATGGTTCTGCGCCGAATGTGGCATCGTGGCATTCCTTCGGGGCGCGCGCTTATCGCTGCGGCGGCGGCCTCCTCGCCTTCCTGCGCCACGTCCCGCGCACGGGTCCCGCGCACGTCTCCTTTCCCTCATCGCCTATCTCTCCCCTGCCGCCCATATCTCCCCGTTATCGGGCCGCTGCTCCGTGCCGGGAACTTGCGGAAGGGGGTGTTGTTTGACCTCTTGAACTCAACAGCAAAACTGGTCACCCGCGAAGTCGACTGCCCGAGGTAGCGTAGTGTAGCTTTCGCTACAAAGGATCGAATAAAGAGTAGCAGGAGGGCGATGAGGGCACCGGTGTCTGCTGCCTCATTGCCGGAGGGGGTAGCATGTGCGGGAGTCCAGAAAAGACTTCAGTGTGAATCGGGCGTCAGGTGGAGAGGACAGCAGAAGTAAAGGAGATGCTGCCAGCGTTGAAATTATGAACGATACCCGCCTCGGTGGCTCAGTGGCTAAGGCGTTGTGCTGCTGAGCACGAGGACGCGTGTTCGATGCCCGACCGCGGCGGCCGGTTTTCTGATGGAGACGAAAATCAAAAACGCCCTTGTGTACGAGATTTCGGCGCACATTAAAGATCTCCAGGTGGTCAAAACTAACCCGGAGCCCTCCACTACGGCACACCACATCGCCTGCGTTGCGTCAGCGAGTTAAACCCTACAACCAATCAAATTATGAACGACAATTTCAGAGGCGCTGACAATGTCGAGAGCAGCGGAGAAGGTCATGGCGAGCGCTATGGGAGCCTCCCCTGTCTCATCAAGAGAGCTAGCAGCAATGGAAGGCAGCTGTAGTTACTTGGCTCCCTATAGCAGCGGCGGCGAGGGTGTAGGGGGGATCAGATTTCTACTGAACGGCATCGTTCCAAGAGCAGTGTGTACTATGAAGGACCTTAGCGCGTGGTGAACAGCGTGTGGTGTAGTCCGTAGAGGGCATATCTAATGGGCGCTAGACGATGTGGACGTGTTATTGGACGTTCACGCCTATTTGGCGCTTGTCTTTGAGAGTATAGAAAAAGCTGTCAGAAAGTCGATGCAGAATGTGGCATCCCGTTACGGTGAGAGTGAGGCGATTGTATTGAGAGACGATGGCTTCGCACAACTCGTCTAGTGTGAAATTTTTCCCGTGTGAGAAGGCGCTGTGTGGAGGTATTACGCGTTAGACCAAAGGCCTGATTTTGCACTTTTCGAAGAATTGGGTTGACAGTGTCTATATCTACCGTAGGTAGGGATAAGTATGGTACGTGCACACTTAATGTGCTGAGGATGAAATCCTGTATGAGGCGGGGGCAATCAACTTCATTAAAGGGACCCTGCAACGCTTTTGAAAGTCGTAAATGCTTCAGAACGTAGTCAACCAACACATCCAGTACGTAGATTAGGGGGTCGCGAAGTACCTCAGCCAATATTGGCGACTATATGCCCGTCAGATAAGTTCCAAACTAGTTCAAAGGATTTTTTTTCTTTGGTTGTCTTTGAGTTCTTCCACCGCTCAAATTGCGTCATTACAGCAATGTAGCGACTATTAGCCGGCTTTCCTCCAGTCTCAGAAATGAACACATCCGATAGCCACTTAAAAAAAAAACAACTACAGAAGCAAAGGCGAAACGAAAGGTGTATCTGGGGCCCTATGCTCGACTTCCCAAATTCACAGTGTACTGTGAATTTGCCGGAAGTCTTTTCTGATTGGCTTTCAGTTTTGGTCATGTGCTTCCGTTTGACAAAGGGGTTGTGTGTGCTTTCGTCATTTTGACGTTTCATGACGTTTACGGGTTCTTGGTTTACGGTTTGCCTTATTTCTCTTTACCGAAAACGCATAATTCTTGGCCGGAAATTAAAAACTACAATAAATGCAGCGGAAATGACAACGTACGCCTGTATTTGCTATTCAATAACAATACAGCTTGTATGTCACGCCATCTCATGGATTGGCTGAGAAGGCGTGAAATAATTTAAACAGTTGGCGGACGAACACGTCACAAATTGGCAACTTTAGCCTGCGTAGAAGTTACGTAATGGTACGTAAAGGCTTGAAAATGGCGGCTGCTGTCGCCGTAAAATAGGGAAAAAAATTTCGCCGACCTACGGCGCCGTGAAAACCCCGTGAATTTTCAGCAGGCGCAGTGTTTCATGACCCGTGGTTTAGAGCATGTTTTCAACCGAAAGAAATAATACTTTTGAATGTATCAAAAATAACGTGCCGTAGATTGCTGTGATGTTTAGCAATAAAACAAATCTTACTTGTTTGGCGTAACAGCAACATAAGAGGAAGTACATAGCCTCTCCATGACAAAGAGAACCCAATGCATGGCATTTGTTTACACTCCTCCTAGTAAGCTGCTCGGTCACATGATCGAACTCAAGAGAAAAATAACAAAGAAAAGTGACTGTTTTATGCATTGCTGCGCTCATTGAAGTCGAGCTTGACGAATGAGTGAATGGGCGACATCGGTACGCCCCGTGGTTATGAGGCGTAGCGCTTCGCTGCCCTTATGCGTCATACAAGCGATGGTCCCGGCGGTTTTTTTTTTTTTTTTTTTCTGTGATCACCTCATAAACTTGTAACATGACAGCAGACGATAGCGTGGCAGCGATGGCAGCCGGGAAGATGATAACGCAACAAAGCTTGCATTGAAGCAGAGAGATCTACTATGTTTCTAAAAGCAATTGAAAGAAGTAAATAGATACTGTAAAAAGATTGCGTGATGTTCTTAATTAAGCTCAACATCCCCCTTTCGCTCACTTTTGGATCAACGTTACTCGATCAACATGTGGTGTTGACACCAATTTTGACATGCAGAAGTGTGTTTTCCTTGCCAGCCTCTGCGACCGTCTTACTTTTTATAATATATGCCAGGGATTTTTCTATCTTGTCTGGGCAATATTTGATACCTTGGTTGTGATCTTTATGACTGAAGCGTCAAATTACACTGCATGTCGTCATAGCTATGCGTGCAATACGTCCTGATTGCTTACGTTTTGCTTACGCAAAACATGGCGAATTTACTGTGAATTTGTGCAGCGGAGAATAGGGCCCCTGCTGCCATGAGCAAAATACGCAGTGCGGCTCCGTGCTGGTGATGACTATAGCTTTGGCAGGGCTTCCAGACGGGAAAGAGAGAGTATAAGCGTTAATCGGAAATGTTGCAGAGTCCCTTTAAGTCCTGATACCTGGAAGACGCGGTCGATAAGGTGGCGTGTGGTTGGCTGCAGTACAAAGTTTAGTGAAAGCATCAGTGTTGTGGGATTATCTTGAATGTATAGCCAGGTATGATACTGGTGCCGCAGAACAAGTATGCAAAATACTTGTTGAATGACCTGGCGGTCAATGATAACGAAAATTTCCGGGGGAGAGAAGCATGGTAATTTAGGCGAAAGCAGAACCTCCTATTTGTGGAGAGCAGCGCAACGTGCCGACATGCTGAACACAGTGTCGGTAGCTTTCTGAAGTTTCCTCTACGCGGCCGTCGGACACCCAAGTCATTCCGAGGGTGACATCGTCCTCGTCGCGAGTACTGGAGGTAAAGAATTGGGTCAAGCGGGGCCGCTGTAAGTGGCGCGGTCAAATTAAAAAGGACAGAAGAGAGTACCAACCCTTGAAGTGTACCGAAGCTTTCTAAGGAGATATAAGGAAAACTAAACTAAGTTTACCAAAGGTTATGGTGGCAGTGCGGTCCTTGAAAAAACTAGTAGTGGAAGTGTGAATAATTCTGCCGGAGCGTATGGCATGTACGCCACCACATATAATGTAGTGTAAGGCGTTCTGGAAGGCGCCCTGGAGATCGAGACCTTGGACTGCCTTGGTATCTTTGGAGGTTAAGGGAGGGAGGGCAGGAGAGGGTTGGTGACGTCATTCTTCAGACAGAGCATGATGTCCACGTTGATAGCTTCTGCCAGCGGCGGCCACGCTGTCATCGCGCTAGCCTTTGATATAGGGGCTGGGCACTGGCTCTATCATTAACCACTCCAGGACAACCACTCCAGGAGCACATTTCCAAATGTACAGACGAGAGAGGTGGGGAAGAGAGACAGCGAGAAATATAGACGGAGAGAGAATAGAGATAGAGAGAGAAACGCAATGTGTCTGGAAGATGGAAGTGATTCTGTAGTCGGTAGAGGCTGTTGCCGAGGCTAACTCTCACAGCTGGGCTGCTACTGGCCGGATGGGGCTCTCTGACCAGCTTTGTAGTCCGCTCGCGTATTCCACGAACGTGTGCGGTATGCTCAAACCAGGACGTGTGCACCCCGTGGCGGCATCCTTGATCCTTTTGAGGCAGAAGCCGACGTCTGTAGCAAAACGCTGCCGCTTTTTTAGCGGTATTGTCCGGTGCGGGGTATTGAGTTAGGCTTTACTTAATGTGCCAAAGCTACATGTTGGCGGCGAGGCGGCCAAGGTAAAGGGCTCAGGATTAACCGCAATCTGCGTTTACGCAATGTCAACCAAAACCTTGACCCATGGCTGCTCTTAAGGCGCACCTTCATGAGAGGTACAGCCTTTGCAGCCGCAAACGGAACTCGCTATTTAAGGCGTATTTGTGTGGAACAATGAGGTGTAAAACTGCGCGTTGGATACCGGGAGTGTCTTGTTAAGAAAGTGTTTATTGAAGACATATATCCCTGCTCACGTCACGGCGTGTGAAGCTTAGAGTGTTTATTGAAATATCCCTATTCGCTTTGGGGTGTGCGAAGACTGTGAGCCAATGGCGCGTGCAATCGGAAATATAATATGCCCGTGTTTAAAGCCGGACACGGGGTGACATACCAAGAGAGTAACACGGCGCTGCAGAGCTGTATTTGACGACGCTTTAAAAAACTGGTAATCAACTCCAGCATTTCATTGTCAGCATATCAATCAATCAATCAATCAATCAATCAATCAATCAATCAATCAATCAATCAATCAATCAATCAATCAATCAATCAATGTGCATGCCTTAAGAAATCAAATGTGCTGGTGTTTCTGACAATGGCATGCGTCGGTGGTAGCCAGGAAAGAGCGTTGCTGGGCAACGTCGTTCTGTTGGAGTTTGAAGCCCCTCAGTCAAGGTGACAGAGTGCGAGAATGCCGCGCGAGCAAGAAAACGCGTTGCGTTGTGACCAGTTAGGTCAGTCGGTGTTTAGGCGCTACAGGTTGTAGCGTTCGAAGCGCATCGCCTGCTACCGTGGATAAACAAGCGGTGCAACGCTGTTCTAGCGCTACCACTCGTATTCCTCTTAGTGAAGCAATTTTCAATTTTACGCATATGCAAAAACCCATGCATCCCTCCGGCTAACGACGACGATGGTTAAACGTGAAGCTTACTCGTGATGGATTCTTTTGTTGGCGCAATCCCACACTGCGAGTATGTGCTACTCTGGAGGTACGCACCACATTTCTAGCATACCCACAGTAACTCTCTGTTGTGCACTCCGTAGTCCAAACATTTGGGTCTGGTGTGTACGGCGCGAATCGGTACCTGCTGCTTGGCGTTTGCTTCGGCCATGTCAAAATGGGGCAATCGGATAGACGCCGGCTTCATAACGCGAGAGACCCAGGTTCAATTCAGGCCATTTGCCCCACGATGATTCATCATCATCAGAAAAATTAGGCTTTCCTGCAGGGCGTATGGGCGGGTAACGGCATCAGTGAGAACAGTAAAGCTACTAGGACACTAAATAACCTCGAAGCCTCTTGTCGTGGGTGTATGAAGCTCGCTGATCAAAAATTGCTCTGCCCCAAGCATGAGGTCGTGGAGAGGTTGGGGCAGTTGTCACGACGGATAATGTACCCATTTGGGCCGCGTTGCAGTGGGATAGATTTGGGAGAAATATGTATTCAGACAAACATAACAGTTACGGTTAAGGTAATCTCTCGTTATAGGGAAATCGACTCATTCCAATTCTTGCATGCTTTATTAAAACAGTGCTTGCATGCTTTATAAAGTTGTGCCCTCAAGCAGGCCGCCTCTGAGTTACCCAGAATGAAATAAAGAAAAGAAAGAAAGAAGCAATAGCGACCAAGTTTGCGCCTTATCTGCCACACGCACCGTACGAAGGTTGCTGTTGCTGCTGCTTCCATGCGTGCCGTTATTAGGGTGATGCGCTGTCCATTCGGGCGTTGGACAGTCGAAGCGGTTGTTTTCAATCAGCTTATTTGAGGGCGCTGGTTTGTGATGCGGGCGGGAGCGCCATTCCGCGGTATTTTTCACATTTTGCGGGGTTTATTTATCAGTCAGAATAAATGAGTACGCAATTAGTTGCTGAAAATACCACATTTAGGTGCCTCTCGCGGGTGCCTACAAGTGCCTCATTCACACTTAATTTTATTGGTTAGGATAGTGCTCACCGAGTTAAACAATAATTCAAATTGAGTAATTACATGTAATTATAAAAAAATTACTGGTCGCTACTCCACTGTACTAGATACATTATACACCAGGTTTACATCAAACAATGGCATTGCTCTCTTCCACCATCTTGGTGCATGATGGGGGCAAGGAGGTTGTATAGAACTATACAACCTCCTTGGATGGGGGACACCCTGAATATATGTATACACTGCGAAATTGCGTACACTCTGCAGAGGAATTTTCACTATCTATAACTAAGGCCCTTACACCGTAGTAAAAACACAAGAAAACACTCTTTACAGGATAGAATGTCATTTATGACTATCTAGAAGTAACACCCTTACACCGTGGCAAAAACACAAGAAAACACTCTTTAGAGGATAGATTTTCCTGTATAAGTATATAACTAACACCCTTACACCGTGGAAAAAACACAAGAAAACACTCTTTACAGGATGTATTGTCCTTTATAACTATCTACAACTAACACCCTTACACCGTAGCAAAAACACAAGAAAACACTCTTTACAGGATGTATTGTCCTTCCTAACTATCTACAGCTAAATCCCTTACACCGTAGCAAAAACACAAGAAAACACTCTTTACAGGATGTATTGTCCTTTATAACTATCTACAACTAACACCCTTACACCGTAGCAAAAACACAAGAAAACACTCTTTACAGGATAGATTGTCCTTTAAAACTATCTACAACTAACACTCTTACATTATGACAAAAACACAAGAAAACACTCTTTACAGGATATGTTGTGGTTTATAACGCCATTGAAGTGGGTGTTTTTTGTGTTTTTGCTAGGGTGTAAGGGTGTTATACAAGAATTACTGGGTACACTGCACAAGGTTTAAATCCTAAGGGGGAATTGACCATATACGGAGTAAAATGATAGACATAATTAACGGCAATTTTTGTGCCTAATTAACACCCTTACACCCTAGTCAAAACACAAGAAAAACAACCCTCTTAAAGGGTGTTATAAGAGAAAAAAAGCTTTGTCAAAACGTGTTTTGTTTTTGTTAAGTCGTAAGGGAGTTGTTTGTACTATAAAACCCATAAAACGACGTTTTTTGTTATTTTGCAATGGTAAAAGGGTGTTAGTAATAAACAAAAAAATGTCGATCCCTCTTTCATAGGAATCGGTAAAACACGAAAGTGAAATGTGACTTCACAGGATCAGTTTAATGTTTATTCTGCATTGATATTCACTTGCACATCGGTATTTATATTTCATAGGTATGGCCCCGTCATACTTATCAACATTAGACACTGGATTGCAAGCGCCGGATCACTGCGTAAACCCGAATGAAACCACACGCGCTCGCAAACCATGCGAACGAAACCGAACGGGTTGCCAGCGAATCGTTTGGTGAACTCAGGGTCCTCTTCAGCGAAACAACATGATTTTCGGGGCTGTCTTGTGGGTGTGCTTGGCGAGCGACAACCTGCTGGCGCGTCGCTTTCGCAAATGTGCGACCACTGCGTCCCTTTTCCGTGGAGTGTACGGCAAACGGTTGCGTAGCGACGAGCTCAGCTGGCGCCAACTGTCGGCGCTCATTAGCATCGTGATGCACTACTTCACTTCGCCTCTCTTAGATGGCAGCACCATCGAAATAGAGGCGGTTATAGGAAAGATATATGGCGCGTTCATACGGCGGTCCGCGGTTCGGCTCGTAGCGGAGTCGGTAAAGCGCCTGGCACCTCCCGTTGCGGCGACGGAGCACCCAACTCGAATCCTGGCGCAGCCGCGTTTTTTTCTGGCGATGTAATTTCCGTGACAGATATTACGTCAGTGAGATCTTGGTGGATCACGGCATAAAACACTTTCGTGTTAAAAAAAAATCCCGCCATCTCCACGAAGTGAATGATGATGAGAGGGGCGAAGTTAAAATGCTTATTGGTGAAACCGTGAAACATTCGCCCGCACATCATATAAAGACTCGACACGTCAAGCTTTCCACCGCTCCGTTGACAAGCCCGTCAATGACGTCGATGTTTGTGGTGGTTATGTAGGGGTTGTTTGGGTCGATGAGAATCTCCATGGGTAAGTTGGCGAATTCGGTGTGTGACATTTTAGCCACCTTGGCCGTCGCCTTCTGCAGAGCGTCTTGTGTTGCGTACGCCCGGTACGTGTCTTGAGCTCGCAGGCGACGAACGACAACCTCTTATTCTTCCCCTTCTCCTTGTTGGGTAGCAACGAACGCGTAGAACGTTTTGTCCTCTTCGGCCAATCTTTGGTTGGCCAATCCCTAGGGGCATCCTGCCACAATCATCAATAATGTGCCGTGCCGTGTACAGCAGCAGCGAGGGACGGGACAGGGCCCAAGCAAGAGGAGCTTCGCCCCTAAAATTCCCCTTAGGGCGCCTAGGCGGCCCCTCACCACCTGGGCACCCCAACAGCAGCGCTTGGTCTGCTCTGAGTAAATGTTTATACGCTTTGTCTCCCCTTTAGGGTTTCAATCATTTTACAGGCAGATATTCCCGTTTTGACGCACGTAATGCAAGGCCGGCACTTGCGGGGCTACTCAAAACGTTTATTAAACGTGTTGATATGCCGCGACGCCCACTTAAAGGGACCCTGCAACACATACGATTAACGCTTTCACTCTTTCTTTCGCATCTGGAAGCACTGCGAAAGCTACAGTTATCGCCAGCACGGAGCGGCACTGCGTAATTTGCACGTCGCACAAGAAACGCCTTCCGTTTCTGCTTTGTTTTTGTGGCTTTATTTGTAAAGTTGCCATCGAAAAGCGTTCACTGCTGCAACTGGCGGAAAAACCGGCCAACAGCCGCTACATGGCCTCAGTGACGTAATTCGGGCCGTCGGAGAACGTCAAGACCGGGAAAGAGAGACACATCTTTTAAGCGAGTTTCCAAGTCATCTGATGAGCAAAATGCAGTAATTCTTGGCTGAGGTCGTCCTTCTTTCGTTGTCCAAGTCGCGCTATATTTTTTTTATCAAAATGCACGAACTTGCTCAACAGATTTGCTTATTGGCTGAGGTACTTTGCGACCCCCTAATCTAAGTACTGGGTGTGTTAGGTGACTACGCTCTGCAAGCATTTAGGATTTCAGAAAAAGTTGAAGAAAGTGTTGCAGGGTTCCTTTAAACTGACCTAAAAGATTTCCCACCACTCTTTTTTACGTAAAGAATGCGTATAATACAAATACAGCTAAGAGAACATTTAATGCTAAAAAAGAATCATGGGCTCTGGGGTAGCCTTGGAGAGGACCCGCAGCGGTGGCTCAGTGGCTAAGGCGTTCTGCTGCTGAGTACGAGGTCGCGGGTTCGATTCCAGGCCGCAGCGGCCGCTTTTCTGATGGAAGCGAAAAGCGAAAACGCCCGTGTGTGCGAGATTTCGGCGCACGTTAAAGATCAGGTAGTCAAAATTAATCCGGCGCCCTCCACTACGGCGCCCCTCATCGCCTGCGTTGCGTCGGCACCTTAAACCTTACAATCAATCAATCAAGCCTTGCATGGGTGCGAACCTTTATAAAACCCGAAATTCTACCACTGGGTTTCTGAGGCCACTCAGCAGCACTGTTTTAGCAGTTGTTCAAAAGACCAGAAGCATTCCAAGTGAACCAATAGGTGGCGCTGAATGCGTACGAGAAGTTCCTGGCTTGCAGTCATCTGGCTGGACAAACACGGGTTTCGCCCGAAAAACACAGGAATGACGGGACGGGCGCAAACTCTCACATAACTTTTAAAAACGATAGCCTTTTGCTACTTGAACGGAAGAGAGGAGGTGGAACTATGCTGTGCCCGCACTATAGGCTCTCGACAGCGCGACACTTGGCGAAGACGTGAGGGGGCGTGCGCGGGACTATGATGTGCGTTCGCTTAAAACGCACTTAGCGCCGCCGACGCAGAGGCTCATCATCGCTGCCGCCGAGATAACCTACGAATAAGTGCTGACTCAGCACACTGCAGCTGTGTCCAAATATTTCATTAGGGAGTATCGTAATCGCCAGCCATTTTTTAACGGAAATGTCATGCTCGTGCATGCGGTCATTCATGCAGCGTCCGGTCTGCGCTATGCAGGCTTTATCGCACTTTAAGGGCATCTGATAAATAATGCCAACTTTGCAGTCCACATAGGGGTTGGCGTGCTTCTTTCCGCCCCTTTTACCCTTTCACGCAAGATACCCATCTGGAAACGGAATGCCGTTTCTCTTGCACGCACAACGCAGTGGTGTCTTCACGGCCAGTGCACCCGGGCCCGTGAGGGATCCCTGCCGGTGGTCTCCGGAGGCTGGGGCCCGTGGCGCAGAGACGCCTGCCACTCAGGGTGTCTCGACAACGCCAGGGGCTTCAGCCGGGATCGGCGCCGCTGTGACCGGCCCAGGCCCCGGAACACTGCCAGGACGTGCCGGGGCGATGCTCTGAGGACGAAGCTTTGCGACGATTCGAAGGTGCGTGCGGTATTGACGCCTGCTATCGGCACATCTACCCTCTGCTCTCTACATCTTCACGGCAAACAAAGAAAGAGATAGAAATTGCCGTGGTGGAACATGGTTAAAACAAGTTGAACGAGCGATAGCTTACTCAGGACATTAACTGTACTGTATCCAGTGGGCGTGTTCACCACTTTGCCCCAAATGTGACACACGAGAAGAGATCGATCACGTCATATGCGTGTGGTCAAAGTGCACCAAGCATAGGCAGAAACTCATATTATCTTTGGGCATACCGCTTAATGCGGGAGTTGAGTTAAGGTCTGTTTTGGGTCCCTGGTTGGGCCCAGCCAGGCTGCGCGTGCAACCAAAGCTGTTTTGGTGATTCTTTGTAGCAGAGGGCTGGACAGAGTTTTGCGAAGAAATTGTTTCTGTATGCGACTTGGATTTTTGCGTGCATCATTCATCTTCTCATTTTTTAAATTATTTGTTCTGCTTATTCTTTTTGTTCTCTCTGATCACAGGACGTTGCAAGCCAGCGAAACGGTTAGGTTTCTATTAAATTTGCCATTTCTATTAAATTTGCTCTCTCTTACTCAGTGTGTTTGAAGTTTGCCATAAGATTTGTATAGTTGTAATTGATACGAAGCAGTCTTTTCAATGAACCCATCTTGTATTTTGTCTTCATGGATGTCAATTTGCTACAAAGGGATACCCAGATATAGAAACTCACGCTAGTACAACGGACGTGTTATTCTCGCTATTTTTATCCTTTTCTTTCCTACGTTTCGCACCTTTACCGTGAATGAGGTGAGCGTCTATTTCAGTACGGGGAGCGTAGCTCGCTTGTCATCGTGTGCGCATGTTGTTAATACGTTAGTCACAAACATGATGACGATGATGATGACTGCGGCGGCGATGATGATGATGATTGGGTTGGTGATGTTGATGACGACTATGACGCTGATCAGGGCGATGACGATGAGTCTACTTCGTCGATAAGAAAACATTACGAAATGTAAGAAAAGTTAACGCGACAACATGAGATGAGCTGTGCTTTAGGAGGTTTTACGTTCTTCGCGCTCTTTATTCCGGCACAATTAGTGCCAATTATGCCGGTATTTCAGATTTGTTTAGATTCCCTAATAAAAAAATGGGGTTGATGCCTCTCTCGTAGACATCGGTAAAACACGAAAGTGAAATGTGACAGGAGCATTTCAATGTTTATTGGGCATCCATATGGACTTGCACATCGCTATTGATATTACGTCGGTGTGTCACCGTTAGACCCATCAACTTTAGACACTGGATTGCACGCGCCGGAACATTGCGCAAATCCGACTGAAACCACAGCTCCTTGAAAACCATGCGAACGAAACTGAACCGAAACCGAAAGCAGTAGGTGGGGAAGGGTGCCTCAATTCACCCGCATCCCGCGTAAACGAAGACGCTGGCATCGAGGCGCCAATTGTTGGCGCTCATTAGCGTCATGATGAACTACTTCGCTTCGCCTCTTCTAGACGGCAGCACCACCTGAATAAAGAAAGTAGTGGGAAAGACGTAAGGTGCGTTCGTAAACCTACTTGCGGTTGAATTCATAGCGCAGTTGGCATAACGCTATGTACCTTCCGTTGCGGCGAGACAGTTCGTGGTTCCAAACAGGGTGGAGCCGCGTCAACGGAACTTTTTCTGGTGATGTCATTTCATTGAGGGATAGGACGCCGGTGAGATTTTGGTGTACCCGGGTATAAAAGATTTTCGTGTTAAAAATAGTTTACAGTATTCAAGCTGCTTTCTGACGTAAATTGGAATATTACGTGTCTATAAAATATTATTTCAGGACGTAACAGGGAACATGTCAGTAACGATGACGAAACAAGCTTTACGGACGAGAATACGCTAACACTTTATTCTGTGTTTAGACGCTGCAAACACCTCGAGTAGCCTGTTTCGCTAACAAGAGTCGTAGAATATGAGACTTAACTTATGTTCACATTGCGGGGAAGTTAGAAGATACCCCCCCACACATCTCGCACTGCCGCGCCGTGCTTCCCCTTCCGCTACCCAAACAACCCTCGACTCATGGCTGTCTGTCCCTCGCTCGCTCGGACGTCCAGTCCCAATGCACCCTGGTCGACAGGGCTCCGGCCCACAGACCTGCCCTTCCGCGGCTCAGCCGTCCTTGTTAAGCCTTGCCGGAAATAAAACGTTTCTCTCTTTTTCCGTCTCTTCAAATGAATTCACTACGCCGCACTTACCTCTATGTGCAACTGGAATGCTGTCCCATAATGATCGCCTTAAACATCGCCAGTGGCGGGGCTGCGGCGTTCACGTTCGTAGTGGCATCGTTCCGAAATTCCCTATTCCCGTGTTTTCAAGCTATTCTCCGCGTTTCTTAATATTCCATCACAATGTGTTACTCTTTTATGTTGGGTCTCGCCTTCGGAGTTGCGAATTCCCCCTTCTTTTGTCCCTTTCGTTCTTTCTGTCTGTCTGTCTGTCTTTCTTTCTTTCTTTTTTTTTTTTTTTTTTTACGGGTGACGCGTTTTCCTTCGTCTTCTATGAGTCACACTTATGAGTCAAAGCTTTCTGCGATGTTTTGCCCCTATTCCGGCAGAGGACCATCTCAGGTATGTTGACTTATCACTGATAAGTAAACATATGTTTGCATATTCAATGGTGACGCCCGCAATTCACAAGCGGCATATCACTACTACTAATAAACTACTCAATGCGCATGCGTGGCATTAAGTGCACGCTTTTAACTCGCGCTTGCACGTTCCTGCTCAAGTACCTCACAACTGTACAGTTCCCATCATTCACGTTCCGTGTCAAGAACGATCTGTGATAAAGCTCGAATATGCACTCGCGTTTCATTTCTAGACTGAGATATTTCTTTGGCTGCAATACACGTGTCTCGTGTCGTTGCTATTGCTGTCTTCTTCTGATGTCGTTACACGATTGGTGCGTTCATAACACATTCAGGCCGGCCTCTGCATTTTTTCGCTCTGACTGCTCCGTGAGATGCTATACTGTCACTACAAATTTACGCTATAACTGTATCTTCTTGTCACTCTGAAACGCGCAGTAGCCACCATGGCCGACATCATCTATAAATCAACTTCCCAACCAGGCAACAGAAAAATTGCGGGAAACCAGCAATTACTGTCACGTGACACGGTTAACAACCTGCTTCAAATAGAGCGTGCTAAGCGACAGCTGTTAACCTGCTGCTCGATTGTGCAATGGCGTTTGCTCGTCACAGAGAGCATAACTGGCATGAATATATTGCACACGTAAGCGAGTGCGTTTTCGTGGACTGCGCGCTTCTCGGCCTAATGGTCGGAAGATGTAGAAATGTGGACAGAACAACTCACTAGGAATTCATTACCAGTGTATGTATACATACCTACACGGGGCGTTTTCATACTGTGGTAGGCTATCAGGAGGATGACATCGAGCGAATGTCGACCCATTGACGGACGCTACACGGCACGCTGGAATGAGAGAGAGTGGATCTAACGAAGGCGAAGGGTGTCGATGTCGCTAGCCTTTTAGCACAGCCCCGACCTTCACTATTTGTCCGCTGAGCTCGTCAGGATCAGCCAGAAATCACAAATCGCCCCGCGTCCCCACTGCTACTGCTAATGAACCACGATGGAAACAGGAAAACCACGCTTTGGCAGGCTTAATTATTTGCCAATCACGAAGTCGTGTCGAACGCGACACCGTGACCTGATGCGAGCTTGGTTGTGTTTTATAAACGGTAAATGGACAGGCGGCCGTCTAGTGTACAGGTCTCCCAGCTTGGCAGAAGGCGAGGCAGAGGATTTAGGAACCGAGAGACAGCTGTACGGCTTAGTTGGGTGTTAACGAAAATTAGACTAGAAGGATTCATGGTGGAGGGTGAGGAAGTCCGGTGTTCCCTCTTAATGGAAAGCGTAGAGATAGGGAGTGAAGCATTATTTTAAGGAATAACTAGGGATGATGCATATTGAAGGCGATGCTTGTGGTTAGGGTCCATCGAATGGTTTTAGCGTGAACCGGCCTCTGCAGCCTTGCGGACCAAGCGGGCCTATCGGACCCGGTCCGAGCTACGAAGCGCGGGCTCCCATCGTTTCTAAGAGGGATTTCGGGAAGGAGATTGTTTGGGCAATTCCAGATGATATAAGTCAGTGTGACATGACCACCTCGTAAGCAGCAGGACGAAGTAAGGGGAGAGTTCTGTAGATGTAGTCAGGAAGGAGGAATAGGAAAAGTGTCTGGAAGCGCGTGGTTAGTAAGAGGGAACACAGGTCCACGCTGGGGTTGTGCCGTGTTCTTTCTTGGCGTCCCGTTCTCATTACGCTATTGATCATGTCTTTTTATGCTCGACGCTATCTAGAACAACTTTCAGCCTAAACGTCTTTCACTCGTTAGAGGTAGCCACGCGTGTGGCAGCTGATACAGGAGGGAAGTACCCAACGGGGCTTCATCGCTACACGTGCATCCACTGATACGAGTCGAAGCGCCAGAAAGGGGGGATCAAAAAGGAAACGGGCGAGTACCGAGCCCTGAGGAGTGCCGAATCTCAATAAGAAGATAGGAGGAAAACTAAGTATAACAAAGGTTATGATGCAGTGTGATTTTTAGAAAGAACACGGTGTCACTTGCCTGAGACACTGAGGGGATGTTGGGATGCTTAGACACCCATTTAGTGCGCCACTCGCTCGCTAATTGTGCGCTCAATCGGGTTCGATGGCAACAGCGTATAAACGGTGTTAATTGTAGGACATACATAGCCATGACAATATTATGACAGTCCCTATGTAACCAGTCGACAAGGAATGACAGTGAGAGAAAAAAAATCCGGATAGTCAGGCATCTCATCTAAATGACGGGCAATCAATTCTATCTCGACGTAGATTCCACAGCAAGTCAAATGAAAATGAGCGTTTTTCTTTGCCTACTAGAGGTGCCAAGAGGCGCAGCTGCAACTCACTGCTACGAGTTTACTAATAATGCAGACATCATTAAAGGATAAAACGAAAACTGGATCGCCGGTGTAGCAACGTCCCCCGAATTGGAAATGCATCAAAGCGCTTTAAAATGCTCAACCCTCTCACTATATCCCCAACTCACATTCCAGATTTTGACTGAAAAACATTAATTGCTTAAAAACTCACATTCCAGCTATTAAGGGAAAACCTGCTGTATTGCTTAAACTCTTTGGCCGTAACTCGATTCATAACCGGTTGCGTTGTCGGTTCATAACCGGTATTCTGGAGGTCGTGGGTTCGGATCCCACCTGGCTGGCATTTTTTCACCACTTTCTTTTTGACTAAAAAAATTCTTCATCTCTTTCTATGACCCACCACAACCTCCCTTTTGCTTTGCGAGGTTTTCTTGACTGCCAACCCTTATTTTCTGTCTTATTTCACGGAGCCCCTCATTTCCAATGTTCTGATTTTCTGATATATATATATATATATATATAGTCTGAAAAGATAAAAACTCACACAGAGCGCGAAAAAAAATAAGGTTAGTAGAGACAGAGACAAACGAGAAAGACGTAGAAAATAGAAATAAGTTTACTGAGGTTTCAGGGAGAGGACTACCTTTCTTCAGAAGAAAGGGAAGAAAGGGAGTCCTCTCCCTGAAACGTCAGTAAACTTATTTCTATTTTCTACGTCTTTCTCGTTTGTCTCTGTCTCTACTAACCTTATATATATTATATATTATATATATATATATATATATATATATATATATTATATATATATATATATATATATATATATATAAGAGAAGAAAAACTTCGAACAAGGTAAAAGCACGATTGTGGCCTACGTTTCAGCAAAGAGAAAGCAAGTTCTCTTTGCTGAAACGTAGGCCACAATCGTGCTTTTACCTTGTTCGAAGTTTTTCTTCTCTTGTGCTCTCTACCATCTTCAAAGTTCTACTACTCCCTATATATATATATATATATATATATATATATATATATATATATATATATATATATATATATATATATAAATATATATATATATATATATATATATATATATATATATCTTACGGTTCTGGTTTGGCATATTTTACTTCCGCTTAACTTTTTGAAGCGAATGAAGCGAAGTCCCTTAGGGGCTGGGACTGTTAGCGTCTCCGGTCGACGTTGTCGTCATCGTCGTCTCATGTAGTCACGGGACTAAAATACCGGGAAACTCGTTTACGCCTTGCGCTAGAACGTAACGCGTACTAGAAAAACACCGGGACACTCGTTTACGCATCGCGCTAGATATCTTTGGGCTTCAAATCAAGAGACCTTTACAGCAAAGCTGTATACTTCTACCTCTCAACGGTTTCATCTCCGTTTGCAAAAACGCGAAGGCGCCAAGAATACATTTATACACTGCAGCTTCGCCCCTCTCCAGGTTTCACGTTAGTGGAGACTGACCGGAATTTTTTTCTTTACTTTTTCATTCTATTTTTCACCTCAGAGTTCGTTCTTCGAATTTCGTTTCTCGCCTTTTCTTGCGTATAATTTTCGATTGTCTACTATTGCTTTTTTTCTTGTTCTTGTCGTTACAATATCCCTCCCTCACCCCACGGAGTCACAGCCATCCCCATCCGGCGCAGTAAGCCCTTGCGCAAGCAGAGCTGACCTGACCCGTTCTCATTAACGAGCTCCCTCTCTGGATTGTGTCCTCCCGAATATTAGGCTTTCTACAAGAACAGCGATGATGTTGCTGTGGTTAGCACCTGTATTTCCTTTATCAAGGTGCTGCTAGAACCAGCGCTTCAAACTACCATCGGGCACTGCGAGCAACACTAATGTAAAATTGCCCCCTTTATTTGTTTTTGCGATGGTTTGGTACGGAAGGGAAAAAATTTGGCCGTGTTGGTTCATAACCGCAAAGAAAACAATAGCAATAAAAACAGAGGGTGGGGCGAAGACAGGACAAGGGCTAACTTCCAACAATTGGTTGATTGCAGAACCAGCGCATATAAACAAGTCTGGCTAGCATGAAGAGAGGAGAAAGGAAAGGAAAACATCAAAACGATGGGCAAAAAAAAAAAAAACAGTGGCGTGTCGCCTACAACAAGAAATCCAGCTCAAGTTTCTATAAGGTCACAGACGGCCTGCTGACGCATTGATCACCGGAACTTGCAATCTCTGCCGCTTCCACAATTTCTCTTGTCAGGCCCGAGTGGTGAAAATACAAAACGGTCGTTTGGTCGTACAGAGGATTACAAGGGTTTCCCGAGATGCATTTTTTACAATGGGCAGCCAGCTGGCCGTCGGTGGCAACGCTACTGACCTTGTTCTTGCGCTCTTGTAAGCGAACGTTTAAGCGTCTGCCGGTATGGCCGATATAGTGTCTGCCACACGACAGAAGAATTTTGTAGACACCGCTACGTAGACACTTAACAAAGGCGTCTCTGTGCTTGATAGCGCAGATCGGTTTCCCCGCACACGTGGGAACTTTCAACCAATTGCTGAAAGTTAGTGCTTGTGCTGTCTACGCCTCGTCTTATGTTTTTTATTCCGCTTGTTTTCTGTGTGGTTCGGTACAAACGCTTCTCGGAGCCAGTATTTATTCGCTGACTACCACCTGCACTCCGTGTCCGCCTAATGTTTGGTGATCCATCATTCATCAGATAAAGTGGCGAGAGCTGCCGAATGAGCTGCTGAAAATTACAGTGTTTAGAGGTAATTACACGCACGCCGCAACCAGTAATTTACCGATCCGTGTTGCTGATAACTCGCCCTGCAAACTTGTATGAACTCGCCGAAATGTAATGTAACCTTGGGGCACAGCGACAAGCCTGGCGCAAGCAGGCATTGTCGATGCCGCCAAGAAATCAAAAGAAGAAACTACGGTTAATCAGTGCTTGGGGCGAAGTGAAAGGGCCCGCCGCAAGCGTGCAGTGTCGAAGCCTTGAAGAAGCAAAGAAAACTGGTCTCATGTGAAGCTGGAGGGCTTGCTGTCACCTAGGGCTCCAAAATTGCGCTTGTTGTCAAAAGTGCTTGGTACCGCCAAAAAAAACCTTTCTTTCACAGGTTCCCTCGTTCACGTACAGTTTTAAACCAAACCGGTAGACCTTTTTCTTTACGCCAAAGGCGCTCATGCACGGAACCTGGCGAAGCCTAGCTTGGTGACCGTAGTTTCTGTTGCTCTGCTGGTAAATTAAATTTACATTTTACTTAAAGGAGCCATGAAGACAAAAAACAAGTTGGGTTTATTAGAAAGACTGCTTTGTCACAATAACCATGATACCAATATGATCGCAATCTTCGAACAAATAACGGAGATATTAAAGAAAACGTGTGAAGCAGTCACGACCCTCTAGCCAATTTCCTGCAACTTTTCTATGGCGTCACGGAACCTTGTTTGTGCGATTGGCGGCCGCCTAACCCACCTGTCGCGACGACACATGACTGGAACGTCTGTAATGGGCCTCTAGTTCCATTTGACCGCATCACTTGAATGCTAACGTGCAGTTAACGCACTGAAAATTGTGTTTTGTTGTTGGCCCGTATGACGTCATTCGTGCTCATAACACGTCACCGTGGCGCAAAATTTGAATTTTTTAAAATACTTCTTGCTTTTTTTTTCATTAAAAAAACATCTTTTGTGGCTGTAATGGAGCTGAGTGAGATACTGAATCCGAGTTTTTTCAAATGAAATGAAGTTGTATTTTCTCTTCATGGCTCCTTTAAAGTTTTTCCTTTAAATTAAACTCGACCAGGAGAGAAATATAAGCACCCTGGACGTCGCAAATATCAAGTTTCCGCGGACGTTTTCTTTTTTTATTCAAAGCTTGTACAAAAAGCCGTATGAAGGGGCGCCATAGTTTTGTTGGGCAACAAAACCCTGTTTATTGCCCAACAAACTGAACGCTATAAAACGTAAAGGGTGCGGAAGGCTATGTTCAGACGACTGACACAGGAGCCATATTGTGATCAAAAATATCGAGCCGACACAATATGGACACAATATTGAGCCATATTGTGATAAAAAAAAACGGCGTTTCACGCAGTTCGGTTGGCTTAGACGTGAAATAACGTCATTCTTTAAAGTTATTACGACAGCAGCTGCAGCAGTCTGAACCCGGCCTAAGCAGCTATCTATCAAAGCGAGGCTGCACCGATAGCGCAGAACTTTAGGGGCGCCGTGAAACTCGTCACTGCTGTTATGGCTTTCAACGTCGTACGCATTCGGGGTACAACTAAAGAACACTGCTCTCGCATTCGTCGCGGTACTCGCAGTGGCCTCTAGTTAACATAACGTAGACTTGTTCATGCTAAGCAAAGTTCGTCATTTGTCAAAAGCATGACAAATGTTGCAAACTCATTTCAAAAATGCGCCCATGAGCTCCGACAGATGGTTGTTAACCATCGAAGCTGAATCGTGGGTCTCCGCCCGCACCACCGCCGCAACTGCCTGCCGTTGTAGTTGGAGCTGTGCTTGACGCAGCAGCTCGCCCCGCGCACGCTCCACTCGGAAAGACACTTTTTTTTTTTCACACGTACGATGCGCCGTTTCCACTCACCTGCGTCTGTAGGTGCGAGCCTCAGTGTAGCTACGTTATCTGTAAACACACCGTGTCTCTCTTCCCTTACAACTAATACCTATCTAACCTCGTTTTCTTTGCGCGTGCGCATGAGTTTGTGCCGGAGGAGTTTTCTGCGTACACGGGACTGCCTGATGTTCCTTTCGCCTACCAATATAAAGCTTCGCTTTAAAAAGTTCCTTAAGCAAAAGCACCCCCCACGCGAGTTCCGAGCCAAGGCGTTCTATCTCTGGTAAGAAGGAGGTGTAAAAAGAACTCGCAATAGTGTCCCTGGTTGTAACAAAGTTGCTTTATTAGGAGTGTTCCTCACGGTCCCGACTCCAGTGCATATAGAGAGCGTACATAATCGTTTTTAACAAAGTATCGTTTATAACGAAGTCAGTTTCCCAGTCTGAGGACATCATTATAAAGGGAGCTTACGGACATCATTATAACGGGAGCTTATGGAACAATCTTTACTGGTCTCTGTACCACCTACAAAATTAAGCTGTAGTTATTCATTGTTCCGGCTTAGCGTTTGTAATTTCGGCGATAGATGGTTTCACCCTTAGGACAGAATATACGAACGGCGTGTATTGGTAGCTATGTTAAGCGAGACAACGTAGTATTTCGTTTCAGTAAAGATCAGCTGCGGTCCAGCGCTCGCCAATGATAAAGGCATTACGCGTACGATGAAACTGCGCAAAGCCGAAACGAAAACTTGCGTCTCAGTGGAAGAAATTTAAAGCCAAGCTTTAGTGTTCTCACAAAAGGCGTCTGTTACGCGAATACGTCCTGTGGGCAAGCCAACTTTACCTGACGATGATGATTGTGGGTGAAGTTTAGCTAAATAAAATGATTCCCGGTGAAGGTTTGCGAGAGCGTGTTACGCGGTCCGCCGCTAAAGGTTGATGTGCAGCAGAGAGAAGACGGTGAGAAGGTAACGCAGGCATGTGACAGCAGTGACGTAAATAGGCCTGACGTCATGTTGTTAGGTGAACATCAACAGCCGTTACCCACAGGCCGACGTATGATGAGAATGCTGTTTCTTAGCGGCCCTGACGTCCATCATGGGTACCACCCTCGAGCCGGCACCCACTTCAAAAAAAATTGGCCAGCGTATCTGCTCATTGCGTTGCAAATGTCGACAAGACGAATAGTCTTTGTCGACATTGGCCAAGTAAATGCCTCCCTTGACTTTCCCGCTCACCTCTCATGCTGTTCCTCTTCTGTAGCGCTCGTTTCAAGGTAAACATACTAAACGTTTGCTCAGGTCGATTTAAATTACCGCGTTCCCCTCCTCCAGGCCGGGTGCCTCGATGCCAGCGCTGCCGTACGGCGGAGACGCGCGTGAGTCGAGGCGCCCTACTTCAACGTTGATAGAACCACGTTGCCCTACTCCGCGTGCGTTCCAAGAACGTGGAACCTATCTAGTGGGGCCTTTCGTTGCTGTTGCCGCTTAATTTCTTAAAATGCCGCCAGAAGCTATAGTGGCGCGGGCGACAGTAGGCGACGGCGGAGTAAATGTTTTTTTCTGGAGTGGATGATGTAGTATTTCATTTCGCAACAATCAAGCATCTGTGATTTTTTTATAAAGGCACACTGCAAATATCACTTATGTATTAATTTGTTGTCTTATATTTGCGTAATGCCTTGTTCTTGTTCAACAATGTTGACAGGTATGGACACAACACCAGACTTAGGCGTTTAGATTTGGCTGCGAGTATATAAGACTATTGCGCGGACCTTGTATCGCTTTGGCCGGGTGGCTGAATCGAGTCACATACATACATACATACAGACAGACAGACAGACAGACAGACCTGAAATTTCTCGGTTTGAGTAGCCCAAGGAAGACTATCGTGTTTAAAAGTGCTCACTGAACGCCAAGCAGCAGGTACCGATTCTCACCGTACGCCCCAACCCCAAACGTTAGGCCTAAAGAGTGCACACCCCAGAGTTGATTGTGGGTATTCCAGAAAAGCGGTGCGTACCTCCGGGAGGAACACACACTCGCAGTGTGGGATTGGCCAACCGAAGAATCAATAACGAGAAAGATTCGCGTTCAAACATCATCTTTGATAGACAGAGGGGTGCATGATTTTGTTTTTTGATATCCGCAGCAAACCTTTCTCGAAAAGCACGGGAGCGCGGTGAAAAGTTTTTAGTTATCTCTTTCGCGGAACCACGATAAGGAATATATCATATCGAACGTCGCAAATACTCAACAGTTGCAAGTTTCCTGTAAGCAAAAAAAAAATCACTATAGGCGCAAAAATTGTCGAATTGAGTTCTCCGAATAACAAGACGCGCTGTAATAAAGTACATAGGGAGCGTAAATGTCTGTCAACTTTATGGCATCGCTAACGAACTTGAAATGGGTGAAAAGAGCGCATCGTAAACCAGGCCTCATTTTATGTGCCGCTTTCAAAAGCATAAACTGGTAAAGCTTGAGCTTAGTCCAGGCTATGTTCGCAAAAAAATACAATGAAATAATACCGAGCCTGCGTGTGCCTGCGACATGGGAGGAGCGCAGACATCTTCCAGTCTTACGTCACATGAGGAGCTCGCACAAAATACAAAAGAAATGTGGTTGATTCCTTCCCTCTTTCATAGGAATCGGTCAATCACGAAAGTGAGATGTGCCTTCACAGATCAGTTGAATGTTTATTCGGCTTGATATCCACCTGCACATCGTATTTATACTTCGTCGGTATGGCCCCGTCAGACTTGTCAACATTAGACACTGGATTCCACTCGCTGGAGCACTGCGTACACCCGAATGAAACAACACGCGCTCGCGAACCATGCGAACGAAACCCAACGTGTTGCCAGCGAATCGTTTGGGGAACTCACGGTCCGCTGCAGCGAAAGAGCACGATTTGCGGGGCTGTCTTGTGGGTGTGCTCGGCGAGCGACAACCTGCTGGAGCGTCGCTTTGGCAAATGTGTGACTACTGCGTCCCTGCTCCGTGGAGTGTACGGCAGACGGTTGCGTTGCGACGAGCTCAGCTGGCGCCAACTGTCGGCGCTCATTAGCATCGTGATGCACTACTTCGCTTCCCCTCTCGTGGACGGCAGCACCATCGAAATAGAGGCGGTTATAGGAAAGATATATGGCGCGTTCATACGGCGGTCCGCGGTTCGACTCGTAGCGGAGTCGGTAAAGCGCCTGGCACCTCCTATTGCGGCGACGGAGCACTCGGCTCGAATCCTGGTGCAGCCGCGTTTTTTCTGGTGATGTAATTTCCGTGACGGATATTACATCAGTCAGAGCTTGGTGGATCCCGGCATAAAACACTTTCTTGTTAAAAATTACCGAGCGCCCGGAGTCGCATAGCTCTATCTTCGAGAACACGCTGCCTAGTGTTTGGGGCTTCATCTCTCGCGGGCTCGGCTCTCGCCAGTTCACGTGCGTTCGTCACCTGAAAGTGGGAGCACAGACACCGAGTTCGCGCTATAGACGCCGAGTTCGTGAAGCCGGTGGCCTTGGGGATTTAGCGCGTGCTAACGCGGTCTACTTGGTGAGAGGTGTGAAAAGTCTGCGGGCAAAACGATCCTGTCCTGCTAGTCGTGGAGAACTTTCAGGGGCAAGTTCGGAAATCCGTGTGAGGTGCAAAAACCGGGTCTCCGACGAAGGGAGATGGGCCGCCAGCTCTTCTGTTTTTGCAGCCTTGCACCAATAGTGCAAGCTGTGCCAATTTTTTTAATGTGTGGCATTTGTTGGGACTATTGTGCTGATAGTTTCGGGCATTCAGATTTGTGTCATTGGGGCTTTCTGGAATGCGGGGGGATTTTTGTGCCCCGAAAAACAATTTGCAACCGCACAGGCAGTCGTAGGCCGATTAAGGCTACGAACGATTATATAAACAAAAATTACGGTATTCGCTAATTTCACCGTCGGGCGTATTTAAAAAAAAAATAAAGCCCAGGTTAAAGAGGGCGTTGAATAGAGGCAAGATAAAAGCAGAAGATAAATAACAAAGGATAAAAGAGACTTTGTCCTCGCCCTGACGCCTGCGGCGCAAGCGCACAACAAAAGTAGGGAGACAGTTCTGGCGGTGCGATTGGCTAAAACCGCTGGTTAAAGCGTGCGGCTGGTTGAAACCGCACGGGCCCGTATCGTACAACTGGAGCGCTAGAGAGTACAAGAAAAAACATCCTTAAATGAAAATGTGACGAAGACGATTCAGCTATAAATCACAGTTATAGTTATAAATTAGCTAATTATAGTACAATTTCCAAATATAGTGTCGGCCAAATTTTTTTCTTTCATGTTGTGAATTGTAACCATTTCGCCCTGACCTTGTGCCAAAAACCTTACCCGCGTTAACTTCCATCATAATTGTTATCATCATCCTTGTCGTCTTCATCATCGTCACCTTTTGTGTTTAGGGCAGAACTAAGGCTTCTGTAATGTTCCTCCTAAATACGTGCGCTTTGCCTTAATTGAAAAAGGTCACTGTTGGCTACAACTAGTGCATGAGTGGTTACGAAAGGTCTCCGAGTTCCATAAGGCAGAATTTAGGAACCTTCTTGGCTATTTCGTGTGAAATAATTCGAATTTAATTCACGTAAGTTGTACATGGAAAGAAGAAGCCCCTTTCTTAAATGGACACTGAAGTAATTTGTAAACATTACGGCATTACTAGCGCTAATTGTAGTCTGGAGTCTCTAGGCCATGTTTCGACCACTCTCGCTGCGTTTACGCGACTTTATTCAGTAGAAAAATTAATTCGAAAATGCTCCCCTCCTCTCTGCATCCCCCATGCCTATTTCCTATATGAAGTTTCGTATGACGCCAAAACGACATAGCTTGGTTTGACTGCGCTACTGCACGGCTCTCCGCCCTCCGGCAGAATCAGGTGGCTCAGCGTTTAATAAGCCAACGGCCGGCGGGTCGTCGCAATTCGTTTTCTGAGTTGAAACTAAGCCACGGCACGATTGTGCCAGGGAAAGCGTGCCTTTAATTTGTCAGTTCATAGACTGTATCAATGTCTACGTCCAAGTCGCTCCACAACAGCGCACATGGGATGCTTTGCTGGCCGGTACGCTAGTAGAAAAATAAAAGGCCAATTGAAGGCGGGAGAAGAGTCAGCGAAGTTAATATAGGTACTAAAGAATTAAAATCAACCGAAACCATTATCGTACCGCGTACAACCAGGGTGCGAGAAGCCCTTTTTGCGCTGTGTGAACTGTCACAGAGGTCAGCAGCACTACCGCAAATCTGTGAACGCTTTTCCGTGTAAGGAATGGCGTCGACAGACATGAGATATTGTGGGAATTTGTGGAACGCTTACTGCACGAGCGCTGTACAAGAAATAGTCATCTCAGCTACTTAAAATGCTAAAACTGAATAAAAATGTAAACTTATACTATACAGTATATATTTTATATTTCCGTTCGTGACAGCGCTGGCTCACGGCGGAGTGGTCTGGAGCACTGGGTATATTGTTTTGCAAGTGGCAAGTTCGAATCCCCGATTGTGCGTGTTTTTTTAAGTTGGTTTATTTGTTTTTTGGCAATGTTTTCTATACTGAATTCACAATGTTTGCGCGGTACACAGCCATTTCTCCATGAACGAGTTTGCAGAACGCGTGCAGGCTGACACTGACGCGCTGGTCGAGTTCTCGTTGGCGTGGTGTTGGCATAAGCACCGACTGCTTTCAGGTACAAACCCGAATCGGCCGGCCCTTGGCCTAGTGCGAACACGCCTCTTAAGATACAGGCACGGGCCAGGAAAGCTCCGAAGATGGGGAAAAGACGCATCGCATTTGTGCGTCTGCGGTGACGCGGAGGGCGTTCATCCACTGCGTACGCCTAGGCTAGCGATTGCTACCATTCCAAGCCGTGCTGGGAGGATTATATTAGACATTTTAGAGCCGACAACATGGCAGAAGCGTGGTTTGCCGATTACTGAGATATCGAGAATGCTCATTCAACGATAACGTCGGATGACAAGCACGTTGTTTCACAGAACCGAAACCAAAACTGCTTTGAATTCTATTCTTGAACATCGTCCAATCACATAGCACCTTTTACTGACGACACAGCTGTTAGTTGGCGTGGCCGCCGCAAACTGCGCATTGTAGTTTTTCTTGTTTCAGGCTTTATCAAATAAATATCGGCTTTTCTTCCGGATAAACGATGAAAAGTGTGTTTATTTGAGCCAGTCTACGCAGTGCAAGCAGAAACAGGAGCTTGACACATTCCCTGCAGTGTCCCTTTCAGAGGAAGATGGTTAACACGCGTAACTTTCTCCCGTAAAATCCGCGTCCAAGCCAAAGTCCAAAATCCGCTCTCCCAATACCCGAAATCCATTCTGCCAAAGTCCACTTCAACTCAGGCAAAGTTTAAAGTCAACGTGCAACCCGGCTTGGAGTATGTATTTAATAATCATCGTCGCTAACCATGTGTGCTTCCAAACAACATTTTGCCTGTTATAAAAGTATTGTTAGGTGCACAAAGACATCCGGTTGTTATGTTATGTGGTGTGTGATTGATGTATACCTTCCGTGAAACCCTTTGTGAAAAGTTGGCTTTCCTGCAGTGTGTAAAAGGTGGCTTTTCTGCAGTGCGTTTTACTTCGACGTCTACATAATGAGGGATGCATACAAAGCTTCGGTTTAAATCAGTGCGTTTCGGCTCGTCTTTCTGCCCCCGTGTCGTGCTGTCTTCGCATGCTTGTTAATCATTTTAATTTAGGCTTATTTGTATGTGGGAAGAAAATCAGGTATGGAAATCAAACTTGTCTATTGAGCTTTTTTTTTTTTTCAGAATAAATCTTAGGAGTAGTGTGAATTGGGCGAGCTGGTATTGATTCATAATAGAACTGCGCGGTACCACGAGGTCACAGAAAGAGGCACAAATAATACAACACACGGGGCAGTGCTATATAAGTCGCTTAATTGAGCATTATTGAGTATTATCGCTTCATTAGGTATTATACTTAACTTAAAGAATAAGTCGCTTTACTGACAAAAAGACGAAAACGTTCGGTCGCTAGGTGCCCTCCTAACGTCTTCTTTTCCATGAAAACAAGATGACAGCATCATACAACGATCGTCGTTGTTTTGCGTCTACCAAGAGTTCTATACCATTTTGCCTTGGGACGTGGACGTGAGCGCCAAAATAACGTTGTTGCCATTTCAGTCGCTCACAAAAGGTGTAACTCAGTGCTGATTTGTCTGAAGAGTATGTCGGTGTTAAGAAAAACATACTTCTTTTTCCTTCCACACCTTACATTCTAAGAAAGTGTGGGAATTCTATAGAAGTTTCTGGCCCCAATTTATCGCGTTTCTTTGAAAACAGTTATGTGTGGCTGCAAGCTCACCGAATATATTCACGTACGTTCGGGGGAGACCTCGCAGTTTCAGCGTTCGATCTTCGTCAGGCATGTGTACTCGCCAATGCGCCAGTGTTTTATTTGTTACCTGGAAGCAGTAAAAACGTACGTTACTAGTTACTTAAAAATGAAAAGAACACGTACGGTTTGACATTGCCGTTGAAAAGAAAATACGCAACGTATGTACAGCCTTCGTCAAAACTTTTTAGGACCAGCCAAAAGCGTCTGGGGCACAAAAAAGTCAAAGTACAGGCTTACCGTTTAAACGATGCTGAAATGTTTTGTTCCAGAAAGCGGGAGAAATTACCTTTATATCTTATTGTGAAAAACAATTTTGGTCACAGTTAAACGTTAGGAGTTTACATTGAATCCTCGGAGGCTCAGAAACCTTTATCGTGGCCTATAAAATTTTGACAATGACTGTAGCTTGCCATTATTCTTTTTTTTGCGCAATATAAAGGTGCCGGAGTTATTATCATTAACGACATGCACAAGGTACATTGTTAAAAACCTTTTTTCGTGCACTTTAGCCTGCTTACGTGCTTTGTGCGCGTAAGTCTGGAAGTTCTCATCACAGACTTTCTTACTGCTACATTGTATTTGCGTCTCCTTCTTGGCGTTTCGTTTTTCCGCAATTTGGCGCGAATTTATTCAAACAGAACTTTGGAACACGCGCCGAAAATCAGAGTTTTGTGCTGCTTGGGCACCTCGGTTCTGCCCACTTTCCGTCACATAAGTGTCACGCGGCACACAACATTGTAGCTTCCGTTCCATGGGTGCTGACGTGGTGAGGTACGTAGCGCACTCGTCTCCTATGTCCGGAGACCGGGGTCCTAATTCGACAGGAACTGAATTATGTCTTACAGATGATAGTCTTCCTTGGGTTACTTAAACGCAAATATTTTGCTGTGTCCGTATGCCTGTCCCTCGATTCAGCCGCCCTGCCGAAAGTTAAAGGAATCCTCGAACGAGCCGTTTATATAGGCAAAACATTTTCAGACCACTAAATCCGGTGGCACTGTTCATACTTGTCAACATTGTTTAGAAAAAAAAAAAACATTAGGCATATTTGAGGCGACACAGCAACACATAAGGAATTTTCGCATTGTTCTTTTAATTAAAAATGTCTGGCTGCTTGATTTTCGCGATAGGGAATCAAGAAGTACCGCTTAAAAAATGCTTTGACTACGAAAAACAAAACAAAAAAAAAACAACGCACTTGCTGTTCCTCGCTGCAGTGTTGCAAGTTCAAAAGTATCAAAAGGTTCCAGCAGATGGCGTGAGCAGTGGACCGCGGCAGAATTGAATTGACTTGAACAAACTTTCACTATGTTTATCGTGGGAGGATCAATACCGGAGGGGAAGAGTGTGAGAGGTGCGCGGGAAAGAGAAACGTGGCTGGGACGGCCGAAGAATATTGTTTTTTGACGACATTTACACCGAAGTCAGCAGATACATGGCTATTTTTTTCATGTACTCTTTCCAACCACGGCCATTTTCTTTGCCAGCCAGCAACAACGACGCCTCTAAAGAAAGTGGGCACGCATGGCTTTCGTCGTAATACGTGTTCGGAGAAACAATATTTCGAACCTCAATATATTCCACCGAAACGCAAATAATTTTTTTGCGATTCGCCTGGCTTGCAGCTGACTGGTGTTGGGGTAAAAAGTTATGTCTGAACGGAAGGGTTTGTGTTTCAGTTTTCCCCTCTTTTAGCTCTATTAAGAGGAGTTGAGGACGGAGCCGTCTGGAACAGATTGTAACGAACTACGAAAAATTTATGAGAAATTAAACTCTGTGAGGGTACATGACCAGCGAAGCCTGAGTTCGAATATACGCGGTCTCCCCGTTACGAAGACCGAAGACAAGCGAAATTCATGAAGAACGGAAACTTGTCTTGAAATCGGGACTACCACCCCGAGGCGCCGGAGGAAACTAAACACGCTAGCGCTTGGAGCACATGGCAAGGCAGCGCGCTGCGAAGGTATACACATGTCTGACGAGGGTCACCCAGTGGTGAACGCAAATCCAAATGATGAGACGTACAAACTACAGGGCTGAACCATTTTTCCACCGTGAAAATGCTGCCCATTATTAACTAATCTATTCAAAATGCGCCTACAAGTAATATGACTTATAGACTTGAGGACCGAATTAGTGTTTTGAACAGCGGGCAACATTGATGGTAACGTGTTCATAGCACGCGCAACTAGACATCCCTTTTCAACGTCTCTTACTACAGTAAGCCTCGCGCTTCAGAGACACGTGGCTTTTTGTTCGCGGACCTTAAAACACACATAAAACCCTATCGAAATAAGCTTCGCTTAAAATATCTCCGGATGTACATTTCCCGTTACTATTTTGAAATGGTAACCAGTGCGTTACCAAATTCCCAAAAATGTAACGCATTACAGTAACGCTATTACTTATAACGCGTTACTGGAAATACCTGCAAGCGCGCGAGCGAAACAACAAGACAAATAAGAAAAGAAAGTGCATGAGAGCGGGATATACGATGCAAGAGGACCACCGGCATCAGAACTCTGACGTGTACTGTTTTTTTTTTCTTTTTTGTTGTTGGGAAATGCAATGCCCGCCTCCTTATGATAGCGGTAACGGCACATCGTTATATCCTCATGTGGAGGGGAGCCAATTCAAGTGGGTGGAATGATATGAATTCAAGTGAATCGATGTGTTGCCGCGCGTATAACTCTGAACCATAAGAGAGTAGTTATTTGTTGCGAGCTGCTGCGAAAGAATCAGTAACATTAAATATTTAGTTTTATCTTTGAATGGGGGCTAGACGTAAAGTAAAGGCTGCGTCTTTTATTTTATTGTCCCCAGTGTTTGGAACACAGAAATGAAAGGATCGCCGTCACTCTGATCGCCTTGAAGCACCATTGAAACAAAGCGCCCGCAAATATTCGTCTATTCTTCGAACCAGAACGACGAACGGACATTCACACCGCCGCTTTGTCTATCACGAAAATAAACGTTTCTTTTTTCGCTGGCGTGACGCTCTGGCAACCATAGGCACCGTCAGCCGCAAATCATTATACGCGCTCCTCACAACGGTCCATCGAAAGCGATCGCACGGCTTCCTCCTTGCAAGACCTGTAAGAAGCTACGTCTTGTACGCGTTTGTATCCGTACAGCTGTTACTGCAAAATATTACCGACGTCTCCATTGCTTTGTTGGGATGTTCCTAACTCTGAAAACCCTCCATACAACTTCTTGTTTGTTTGTCCCCTGTTTGAATGGTGTAGGTTCGTTTGCGAGCCTTTGTCTGTAAGTTTCAAAGTCTCTCTGTTTCCCGTAGCCATTTTTAGCTATTCACGACAGTTCTCGGTACTGCGGCCTTCTTTAACTTCAATAGGCCTTTGTGGCAGCTCGAACAATGCGAGTCTAGAGTACGGTGTCAATAACGCGCGGGTGCACTTCGGAGCCGTGAAATGTTGACGCAGTTGGTATCTTGCTCTTAAGGCGGCCTGAAAAGTTTCCCACCAGTAGTAAGACAAGACGGGTCGCGTATTCGATAAGATACTGGCAATAAGCTGGCCACACAAGTTTTGGGGCGAAATTGTAACGCACTTAGCTGCAAGGTCAGATCTTTTCCAGGGGAGGCGTAGGAGCACCTGGAGTGGCATGACAGGCGATGGGCGTATTTACGCACTATATATATATATATATATATATATATATATATATATATAATATATATATATATATAATAATATTAATATATATATTATTATATATATTATATTATATATATATATATATATATATATATGTAAAGGAGATACTCGACGTTCCTGTAGGAGGATCGGCTCGTTTATTCGTGGACGAGGCGTCAACGCAGGAGATGCGAACCGAACCGACCAGCTATACGCGAGGCTGAGCATGAACGAGAGCGTCCCTTCCTCGTCGCCATCCGGCGCATACCCACATATGGCGATTTGCCCGTTATGGCTTATGCCCGTCACATTTCCATGTAAGCTACATGCATACTTGCTACAATATATATATATATATATATATATATATATATATATATATATATATATATATATTGCATTGGGGGTGTACTGTTGTGATATTTATGCGTGGAAGCGACATGACCATTGTTATATCCAGTGTGGAACACGGCGGGTCAATCCCTCTGTTCCTTCTACCCATCCAAACCCATCGCCACTGTCATCTGTGTATAACCATCATCATCCCCGGACAGTTCCGTCTTTCGGGCCTGTGCTCGGGAGCCTAATTAAAAGTGGTCCTTCAGCACCTCGGAGCTCTGCTCTCAATATATATATAATATATATATATATACAAAGTAAAATACGCTCTTGGGGACTTGATTTCCAACGTTTCGACCTGAGACAGGCTTCCTCAGAATGAAAGCTTTGGAAAAATCCGTACGGACCCAAAGCTTTTTTACACCAAAGCTTTCATTCCTGAGGAATACACTCTCACTCCGAAAGCTACTCTACATTTTCGTATTCCTGCAGGAAACTAAGACAAGGATATATACATCACACAGTCTGAAAAGATCAAAAAACTCACAACGCGAAAAAAACACGTATAGAGACACAGACACAAACGAAAACACAGCAACATCACAATAAGTTTACTGACGTTCACACTGAAACGTCCAAACTATACATTCTACATCACTTTGTCACTGTCCACAACACTAATATAACATATATCATACAGATAAAATTGCACACAACACAACCTCAAAGCAAAGGAGGATGTGGAGTCATTGAAACAAAAAAATTGGAAAGAAAGTGAGAAAAATGCCCGCCAGGTGGGATCCGAACCCACTATATATATATATATCTGTGTAGTGTGTGTGTGTTTATTTAGTTATTTACGATTATGTCCTAAGCTCTTATCAGTTAAGATTGGAATGCCGTGGCGCACGTACAGGCAAACGCCAGGCGTTCATCATATGCTAAAACAAAAGGCAGTGCGCGCTTTGATTGTAACCCGCGTCCCGGTCGTGGGACACTTGCGGCATCGCCTGCGTGCGAAACGGAAAGTTCATTCTGGCAAGGCACGTCGGCGTTGCTAGGTAGGAGTGACGGGCGCTCGTCTCCTTGACGTCAAAGTTGAGCTCTCCTTTGTATTACGTGTATTATGCTTGTTACACAAACAGATCTTTTCCCCACGCCCCCGACATTCCCTGCGAAGTCATCTCCAGTCAAGACCAACTCGAAGGGGCGACAGAAGTGCGTCCACTTTCTCCAAAGTTGTCGCGACTGAATTTTTACAGTTTTGGGGAGTTATTGTCGGGCTTCGCTGTAATTAGAGACAGCTTCGCTCCAATAACAAATAACCGGCATTACAGCGAAGCTGCCCAGGGCAAGGATTCAGCCGATTGTTTCGGGTGCATACCGAGCGTAGCCCAGCATTTTTCACTGTGGGGTATTAAAAAATGAAAAACTGTGATGTGTTCCTCTATCATAGGAATCGGTAGAGTATTAAACTCGCCAACTCCCCCCCCCTCCCCCCCCCAAAAAAAAAAAAGCCTATGCTACGATTTTGGCTTGGCCGCTTGGTCACACTCGGCTTCTTAATTTGTGTAACGTAATCTCAAGTACGCTTGTTTGCCGTCCAGTGTCGACGCAAAGGAACCCGACGCGGGCAGCTGTGGTACCACTAGCGGCAGCAGCAACACTGCCAGAAAAGAAAAAAAACTGTGGTTGATTTCTCTGTCACAGGAATCGGTAAAACACGAAAGTGAAATGTGCAGCGCAACCTGCAGCTGAACATGATTTGAGGGTCGGCGGCTGTCTTGTGGGTGCGCTTGGCAAGCGACGTCCTGCTGGCGGGTCGCTTCGGCAAAGGTGTACTGGCGTCATCTTCGTGACCGAAATGACTTCAGTGAAATTGGTGTATCCCGGCATAAAACACTTTCCTGTTTAAATATGAAACCCTAAAAGGAAAAACTGTTAGTGTAATGTCCTCTTTAGTAATAAAGGTTGCTTCCTCGCAAGAACACCCTGTGTGCAGGAGTGCACTCTTTACAGGCGGCTTGCTTCGTTGTACTGGCGTCACTTCCGTGACGGATATGACGAAGTGAAATCTTCGTGAATCCCGGTATAAAACACGTTCGTTCTAAAAATGCTCCAGATCCTCAATCCTAGAACTGCTTATTTTACGCCAGTAAATGTAACTTCCGAGCAATGCAAATCTGTCTAGAGGTGAAGCCCACTTTAGATGTATGGGCGTAAGAGTGGTTTATGTAAGCTGGCTTTGCCTCATTGTGTGTTGCTCAGTGAGGCATGGCCTTCAACAAAGGGGTATGGTTACAGGCTGGCAGCCCCACTTTCAGAGCCCCACATATCAGAACATTTATTTTTCCCCTTAACGTTGCGCAATGTCCCGCTCCCTTCGGCGGCACCTGTGCGGTACACTAAAAACGTCCCTGTCTCTACCCACCAATCGTGTGTGTCCTTTGTCTGTGACTTGGAGATCACGCTGCTGTCCTTATAATTCCACATAGAAAATCCCCAATATAGCTGAACCCCAACATAGCAATTCCTACTGGAGCACCAGCTTTGCTGGACTTCCCTCTCCGCGGGGTGGAAGGTCTCTGGCAGTGTTCGTTTCTCCCGTCTCCGTTAACACAGGCATGCTTTTTTACAGCAATGTATCCCCAGGACCATAGAACGGCATCAAAAGGTGATACCAGAAAAACAACCCCCAAAATTGTTCCTCGTATGGGCTTGCCCCGCTGCGAATGTCGTCCAAACACGATACCCTTGATGCCACCCCTGCAAAGTGACACGATCTCCTCCCCTCCTCCCACCCGTCAGGCTGTTCGCCGGCGCTATTGTTCCTTCCATGGTTAATGCTCCGGTGATGTTCTCAATTCAATTCAGTTTCCCCGCGCCCGCACTTCTCTCGCTCCCCCTGGTAGGAAGACGCGAAACTTGACTGCTTTAACCCGTTTTTATTTTCATTTGCTGCGGTAAAAAACCACTCTAGAGTGCATTCTATTTAAAATGCTTTTGCTTTTGTTGGTTATGTGCTTACATCTTTCCGCAAACACTACTGAGGTAGCTTTGGTGATGCATGAAGTGGACGTGTATGATGCACGCAAGTGGTTTTACTGGTTTGGAATGGTCTTGCCCATAGGTGGTATTCATTGAAAAGTTTAGCTGTCGATTTCGTCGCTTGGAAACACTGAAAAATGGCCGCGGACATGGCCGAAGCGCCACAGACATGGCGCGGCTTGTGCCACTGTGACCGCACGCCGAAGGAAAAAATAACATCGGCGTGCGTCGTCTGCTCCGTTTTCAACCTGATTCTCAATGGTGGTGTCAACAGAGTTGTTAATCGCACTCACATTGCAGTCGAGGCATTATGGTTCGGCGGGCTAGGGCTTGGAATGTACAACCCATATCATGCTCTTACCACGGACAAGTACCGCCATCCCGCGGAGCCCGACGTAACCAGTGACGGCGCACTCACATGGTTGCCTGCATGCGTGCCTCGCTATTGAATACAGGCTATATCTTCTTGACGACATGTTGTAGCTTGTGGTCGTGTGGTGAAAAATGAGCTACGTACGCACGCATACAACACACACACACACACACACACACACACACACACACACACACACACACACACACGCACGCACGCGCACACACACATACACACACACACGCGGACTAAAACTGCCGTGTTTGAGTAGACCAAGAAAGACTGCCCTCATTTAAAAAACCGCCAGACTTCCCCAATATATTCCTCGCATACAAATTCATTGATTGATTGATTGATTGATTGATTGATTGATTGATTGATTGATTGAATTGTGGGGATTAACGCGCCGACGCTTCACAGGTGATGAGGCGTGCCGTAGTGAAAGGCTACGGATTAATTTTGACCATTTGGGGATCTTCAAAGTGCGCCGACGTCTTGTACACACTGACGTTTTTTATATATATATTATATATATATATATATATATATATATATATATTCACCCACCGGGGTGGCTCAGTGGCTAAGGCGTTTGACTGCTGAGCCCGAGGACGCGGGTTCGATTCCCGGCCACGGCGGCCGCTTTTCTGATGGAGGTGAAAAGCAAAAACGTCAGTATATATATATATATATATATATATATATATATATATATATATATATATATATATATATATATATATATATAATATATATAAAGGACGGAGAATTCTGCCGAAAGAATTTTGCAGCAGAAAATATATATTGATCTCATACGGTAAGCGCTTTTCTAGACGCAAAGCTTCATGCGATCATCCTTTTTGTGATTGCGTAAGTTAGTCGAGGTGGAAATAGTTGCTTGGGGATAAAGGAGTAGCTAGAAGGGATCCACAAATACCACTCGGTTGATTCATCAATAGCCGTAAATTGATATCCCAGTTTCCAAGCTTTCATCGTACTTTGCATAGCGTGCGTACGCCGTCGCCCTTGAAATTCCTTTCTGGATTGAAGCCTTCATTCAGTGTTTCTGGCATCAAATCAAGTGCCAGTATTAACAAAGCTTGAAGGTAAATTTATGCGCGCACGCAAACAGCCTCGCTTAACCTATCTATTCTGCCAATTTTGTTTTGCGATGTATTGTGTTGGCACCCTCCTCTCTCACTCCTCCCCCCTCTCCAGGCTACAGATGTCACTTCTTCAATAGTACGTGGTGGGAATTCGTTATATCGTTCCTATAGAGTGACAGCTCCTGTTTTTGTTAAACAGCTGCCCTTTTCTTCTCAATTCAGCATCTTTGTGTAGGTGTCCAAACAAGTCTCAAAGCAAACAACTGTGAAAGGTGTCAAAAACACGTTTCAAACAATCTACAATCACTGCCAGTCAGTGAGATGGTTAGGTTTCTTTTTGTGTCGCGCATAAACTTAAATCTCGCGTCTACCGTAGGGCAACAAAAGGGAGTGTATACAAAGCAGAAAATAAAGAAAATCTAAAAAAGAGAAGTTTTTTTATATTTTCAAGGGAACCTTCGGGAGGTTGAATTAATAATAACAGCGTTTTCAGAGAAGAAAGGACGTATGGTGGACACTGGAGGGTGGTATATCGGAATCTATGCCAAAAGTGATTTCTGCGATGGTAATTGTTTTCTTACGGTGGAATGTATGGTAGGAAGAATTGGTTGTCGACCGTGGAGGCTAGAACCTTCACTGCGGTGTTTATGACGCGGGAAATACGCATTGCACGAGAAAAGTTTTTCTTTTTTAAAGCCGCTGACGTTCAGAACGTCATTACCCCACTGCAGAAATTCTCGTAGTAGCGGGATGACACCAACCTTACCGCTGCTTCCAACAGACATTTATGATTTGGTAAGGAAGAGGTACATACACAAACACGGGGCTTATCAGGATTCTCAGCTACCACCAGTCCAGACCAAGCAACATCTGACCATGACGGAAATAGTTTGAAATTCCCGGATTTACTCCGCTCTTCCTATGAGCAGCAAAGCGTCGTCAAATACGCCGAGACTAGAAGTACGCTTGAGGTAGGAAAGCATAAATCTTTGATATCACAGCACCGTATTTATTCGAATATCAGGCGAGGTTTTTTTTCCCAAGATATGTAGCCTCAAATTCCTACCGCGCCTTATATTAGAAGCCCAGTATATATATATATATATATATATATATATATATATTATATATATATATATATATATATATATATATATATATATATATATATATATATATATATATATTATATATATATTATATATATATATATATATATATATATATATATGTGTGTGTGTGTGTGTGACGTGTGCTAATGACGTGTGCTTGTCACGTTTCTTTGATTCATTGATAAATAAGCGAAAATATAAGTCGAGAAAAAATCCGCCGTTTTTCCGGGAGCGGGACTCGAACCCACATCTCCGCATAACCGGTGCGGTGCGTTCGCCATTACGCTATCCCCACAGCGGCTTCTCTCTCGACTTTAAAGCGGGGGTTTATATTTACAAGAGCTCTGAGGCCGGTCAACTAGCGCCGCCCCTCGACTACCGCGGGAGACGTAGAACGTCTTCTTTCCCAGCGGCCGCCACGTAGAACGTGGTCGGAGGTCGGGGTTAGCAATTGGCATATCCGAACTGCTGGAGCCAGTGCCTCGTAATGCATGTAGCAGAACAGAGAGATACGGGACGAGGGACTCGGTAACGATACCTATCAAGGTTGCAGTCGTCATTGCCAGTGCTATTCGGATATATGGCTATTTTTTACGTTCCAAACTGCTCCCTCGCCTTATAGTCGAATAAATACGGTACTGTTTCCAACGTTTCCAACAACAATTTATGGTGTGCCCAATACCAAAGTGCATATTCTCGACTGCAGTTCGCTCGAAATCGCACTGATAACCGTAACAAAGTGAAAAAAAAATCCTGTCGCATTAATCCTCTGTTCGGTCATTATTTACGCGCTCATTCTGGTAATAGAACAACCTTACGACTAAAATTGTGGCCGTAAGTGATATACTATTCTTTGAGAAACTATGGGCAGTGTTGCATACTCGGCTAACATACGAGGCCTGCCGTAGTTTGTGTACTTATGCTCCAACTTCGCTAATGGTGATTCTGTTATTATTTTCTTCTCATAACCATCTTGCTTTGTGTATTCCGAGATGTTTTGTGTGTTTCGTAACACACAAATAAAAAATGTAACTAAAGAATTGAGACGCTTTTGTCACCCACCTTTCTGATTGTTCCATAAGGTGCAAAAACGAATCTGCTGCTATAAAAGTCACCACGCCGATAACACGATATAAAGAAATAGCTTGTAGAGACTAATTGACGTTGGGCATTTCTGAGGGAGATAAAGCCCCATAAGCCACTCCCATAGATTCTCCTCTGCAGCTTTCAGCGCATCACACTGTAGCCACTGTAGCCCCGAAATTAGTTTCCGTTCTTCCCTGCAGATTTGCAAACGCCGCGAGAATCCCGTGCTGTACGCAAGTCGCAAGTGCGCCGAGTGGAAGACCTTGGTGCGGGACCTGTCTTCGAAAGGAGCCCAGGTTCGGCACAACCCGTGTGAGTATCACCGTGACTTACTTACAAAAGCATTGTGTACCATGTACACCGAGAGCTGTATGTATCGCGTGCCGTATCGTACACCGAAAGCTGTAAGCGCGGAACTGCGTTAGGAAATCCTTTGTATTCATGAACGCCCCAACCCCTTCTCCAGTAGTAACAGTTAAGACCTAGCGACTGTTGCGGCGGCGGCGGCGGCGGCACAGGCGTAGTTACCCCCTCGGCTACCATCTGGTCTCGCGCTCGCGCCACTCGAGGCCCTCACAAACCGACTGCTCACCTTCACAGTGACCTAATCTCGTGACCCACTTACCGGGGTTCTGATCTCTTCCTGGCGCACCCCTGGGTTGTGGTGTTGTTCCCTGGGCGGGTTGCTGTGTGCCGCGCGTTTCCCCTGTCTGCAGGGACGGGTGCGTGCTACAAAAAAGAGTCGCGTGCCGAATTATTATTCTCCCTCTCTTCCTCCATCCCTCCTTCTCTACTCTTTTTACTGTCCCCCCCTCTCGCTTCCGTTCGGCCGGTTGAGGTGTCGGCGAAACGCCAGACAGTTACCGGCCTCTATCTCCCCTTCCCCCACCCCCAACAACCACTTCCTCCTCCTCCCCCAACATGGACCCTTATCAAGACTAAGAATGACTCCAAGGATTAAAAACAATACTGTGATTTTCGTAGTGCGCTCAATCAGGCTTTTCCCTCAAACCGAACGTTGGCCCATTTCTTTCTGATCCCTTTTCCTCGTATTTTCCGCCTCTATTGCGTCCTGTTGTCTCTAGAGCCGTCTTTCCCTCCCTTCTTTCTCTTCCCACCGAGTGGCATGTTGTTGTTGGCGTTATGGCGGACATCTCGTTCTCTTCTAATAAAAAAATCTCTTTCAGTCACTTTCCATATAAAACGTGCAAAGCACGCAGTCTAACACGCAGTTCGCGACATCGTAGCACTGCTCCCATGCCCTTTCAGAAACAAGACATAAGCGGTCTTGTTGGCTGTTTACGTCATTTCTGTGGTTACTCGGGGTCGCAATGATCTTTTTTTTTGCAACGTCGGCTGCACTCAACTGCGAAGATATTTTTAGTTTCATAAAAAAAGGCAACTCCTTGAAAGAACACTGCGACACCTGTTTCAATTTTTTTTTTGCTGAATCTAAAATGCTTGTAGAACGTAGTCAAGAAGCGCATCCAGTACCTATAGAATAGGGTGTCAGAAGGTTTCATTCTAACAGTATGCTTGTACACTGTTTGTTTGTACACTGATGAGACTGCTTATAACTATGCATTTCCGAACTTGGACCCACAACTAGCCTTTGGCTAAGGGTCCAAGCACTGTTTGCAAATATTATGTACCTGTGCTGGAAATATACCAAAGATTGATTTATTTATTTATTGATTGATGATTGATTGATGATTGATTGATTGATTGATTGATTGATTGATTGATTGATTGATTGATTGATTGATTGATTGATTGATTGCTTGATTGATTGATTGATTGATTGATTGATTGAAAGTACCTCAATCAAAAATCACTTGGACATTACCTCATCAAATAATTTGGACCTTAATCCATAGAGTTATCTCTTTTTCCCCGGCAGGCATTGTTTTCGTGTTCGAATGGCGCCATTTAAGAGATACTGTGGCCATAGAGTTTCATGCTATTAATACTAGAAGAAAATCTGGCACTGCAATCGCGGGCCGTCGTGGGCGCCGCCATTGCCAATAGCGACGTTCCTCGCCTACTTGGCTTCACTAGCCACAACGCTTGTTTTTTGCTTCGAAGCCAAAAGCAACAATACATGGTAACATCTTTTTCTTGTTCGTCTTGCATGAAGCTTCTAAAGAATACCTGACAAATAGATCCTTTTGGAACTTTAACTTTATAATAACAAAACAAATTTGATCTTCACAGCAATATTGTTGCGTTCTTGCAGCCAGAGGCAACTTTTCAGCGTGTTCATGAGCCATGCCAAGGACAAGTGCGACGTGCCTGCCCGGTACATGACGGAACGCTCGCCGAAGCGCGGCTCGCCAATACAGTGACGCCAGATTTCCTCCCTCTAGTACATCTTAGTATAAAACTCTTGTTGTAGCTATCGGCAGACTGTTTCAGTAGCAGCAATAAACGCATTCGATAGCCACTTCGATATAAAATTGCAGCAAAGCAAAGAAAAAGGACCCATCTCCCCGCGAGGGGGACTCGAGTAAATGCGTCGCATAGGGGGTGGGTGTATTGCGTTAACGTTTAGTGTTTGGGGAGTTGGTGGTAGTGAATGCGTTGTATCAGCAGCTTCTTGTAGTTTGAATGAGTCAAGGATATAAGGCGCGTTCGTAGCCTTTCATTCTGTGTCGGTTTTGTGGCGCAGTGGGAAGAGCACCATGTACCTCGCGTTCCGCCCACAGGTAGTGAATGCGTTGTATCAGCAGCTTCTTGACGTAGTTTGAATGAGTCAAGGATATAAGGCGCGTTTGTAGCCTTCCATTCTGTGTCGGCGTTGTGGCGCAGTGGGTAGAGCACCATGCACCTTGCGTTCCGCCCGCAGGGTCGTGGGATCGAAACCAGGCGCCGGTAAGTATTATTTTTTTATATAGTGTAGGGGGAGGGGTGCGGACCTGTTGAGAGCGAGGAGGGTAGCGTGATGCGGGAGAGGAGGAGTGGGGGAGAGGGCGCGCCTGCGCGCTGAGCGGTTGCGGATGCACGGCGGACGCTACATGTGAGTTAAAGAAATGCTCTGCATTTAAAATCTAGAAGGCGTATTTGCGGCGTCAGGCAGATCACTCAGTACCGCTCTGTGTTGGCGACACCTGTAAGTTTCGTAGTGCTTCCAGTCACGCAGAAAAGAGTACGTTCAACTAAGGTGTGCTTATTTAATGCAGCTCGGCCTTGGCAGGCGTGTGCCGTCTACTGCAAGATCAACAATGGTCCCTGGTACACGCCCCGAACTGAGCTGAACGACCTCGGGGGATCCTTCTTCCCGGACGGTAGCTGGTGCCACAACGACGGCCGCAGGGACTTCTATTGCCAGAACCACGTGTGCCAACCAGAGCCCTCTGTCGCCGAGTCGTCCAAAGGCCGCTCGCTGTGGCTACAGGACGTAGACGTCGAGCCGCGGCTTGGGAACGCTCGGCCACTGGCAGCGCTGCGGGCTTCCCCGTCACCCGTCTATGAGGCAGCGTTCATTTACGAGGGCGATGCCTCGGGACCAGTGGGTATCGTGCAGACGACCCATGAAGGCGCCGGTTTTGATGACGTGGACGATCACGAGTACGCAGACAAAGATTACGTCACACTGCCGGGAACGTCCAGCTGACACCAATACGGTGTTGTTTAGGGTGAGCTTGAACGTTGCTAAGACAACTTAATGCAACAGCCACACTCAAATCTTAGGAAGGTGAAGACTTGCGACCGAATATTGCGATTGCGGCAAATGGTTACTACTGCTTCAAGTGGCTACTAGAGGTTATAAGAGCGTTCCCTCTGAGTCTTCGGTGCCGGAGAAAAAACATGGCCAAGTGGTGGAGAAAAGGCATGGTCGTCAGATGTTACCTGCGAGAACTTTCTTGCCGCGTTCCAGAGCTATGCATAACCGCGTACGTCGTGGAATTCTTTAATGATTGAGCGTTTTCTGGACCATGCGAGCTGTTTCCACTAGCTACTGCCCTTAAAATATACGTACTGGTACGCGCTTTCGAGGGAGAGGAGATGAAACTTCATGGCGTTGTACACAGACAGCAAGGGAATTCTTTCTCGTCTGCAGGTGACACGCCAATGGCAGACAACACTAGCGGTTAAACACGGTTTGGTTTAGCATATCGAAAGCAGCCCCGAGTAAGATTGGTTTTCCCAATGAATAGCTCTGTTAGGCACTCGACTCATAACCGCGTGCCCAAAAAGTGGCGCGGATTTTGATTTAGGGAAGCCTTTGAATTGCGGGAATGTCGATTGGCAGAACAAGGGAAAACATTGCCGCACATTATAGTAACGTCTTTCCCTAGTTGTGATCGCGCGTCCGTCACCAGTCAAGGTCACCTTCCATACACCATGCCCTGACGTGCATTCTGCACTAAGCAATTTCAGCTGATCCTAAATGTTGAAAAGTCCATCTTCGCCAATAGAAAATATTGTTGTCTAGAAGACAAACTTCTTCTCGTTAATCTTGAGCTTTTTCTTCGCAATGCTCGGGAACACGAGGTCTAGGATCAATCGGACGTCAGAAGAACTTATTAGCCTTCTGTACTCGCGGTGTCTACTTAGGATCAATTGGAACTATTTGAAAGTGGTAGTTGCAGCCTCTTTTAAAGGAAGCCTGCTGATTCCTTCAACTAAATTAGACAACAAACTTTTTTCAGAGCCCTCGCAGAGCCAGTCGCCTCTTCAGGGCCCCAGATGTGCTCAATAACGTATATGACTGCATCTTAAATATCATTATCGCGGGGAAAAAAGAGCAATCGCTGCACATGTTGTGGGCAAGATTTTGAGGCTTGTATGTTCCAGCGATGCCCATGCCACTTGGCGCCTACAGTCTCGGTAGGAAAAGGAACTCACGATTGCAGCTCAGATACAAGACGGTCAGTTTCAGAATTTGTGTTGGTCGAGATTTCCCGGTGGCGCATTGCAGTTTCCACCTCTTGCCATGTCATTGTTAGCATGGCAACAATCCCCCGCGGGGTTTCATAACCCGATAGTGCACGCGTCTCATTGAGAGCACCAACGATACGAAAATTAATTATACAACGGCTTACGAACAGCGGTGCGCGCTGCTGCTAGAATGTACCGGTGCAGCCACTCAATGAATCACTGCCGCCCCACCTCTCAAACTTTCAAAATGTCAACAGGAAGAGACAGCAGCATCACGAGTCACATACTCGTACCACTTGTAACTTACAAATCACATGAAAGACTCGAGGGGTTAACCGCAAGTCCATCCGAAGAGAAAACGCAAACTGGCCTTTTTCCGAAGTGGCTGCCCACCAACGGCAGAGCTGTGTCGGCCGGATCGGCCAGAAAGGCTTTGTCAATCCGACCGTCGTTCTGTGCGTTTGTAAGTGCGCCTGTTCGTAGCCTAGGACCGCAGTTGGTTTAGGGCGAGTTCCAGAGAGCCGTTTCCTTTCTCCACACATAGTTTTCTGAAAATTCACTCGCGTATTGTATTTGTATGCTCCAGGCAGGGATGAAGGCAGTGGTCGGGGAGACAGGGCGCGTCTTTTTCCGGTTTGCCAGCGATCCGCTCTTCTTGATACGATCCCATGCTGTTCTTGCCTCGTTGCCTGGCTTCCCCCAAAAGTTCTCTCAACCGCCACAAGTCATCGCACTGAAGCTCATTTCGATAACGATCGTGTGAGCAGCCATTTTCCCGGCCTTTCAAGCTTAGCGTTGACACCCTGTCGCAGAGAAGCCGGCGTCGTCGGTGGTGTTGACTATGCGGGAAAAATCCTGAGACGCCATTTTGCGGTGCCAACTGAAACACCTTGGATCGTAATGCGCTGTTGTAGCAGTTGCGGAAAGTTTTCACCGCTAGGGAAGCCGCTAGGCGGTACGATGACGTCAGCGCAAGGGCATATCGCGCCGTAGCGGTGGACCTCTCTTGATACACGCGTGATGGATGCGCTTGCATGTGTCGGTGCCGGGTGCATTACAGTCTCCCTCATCGCCGAGTAAGATAACGCTCTCGAGTTACACGCTTAAAGGTGGGGCTTAAACGCCCTACATGATTTTGTCCTCGAGCTGCACAATGAAGATTGCTTGTAGGGAAGGGACTGGACGTTGATGTGACAACATGGACGTATAAAGTGCACCGGGAGAAAGAAGGGCCGGTTCCTGTATGGTGGGAAAGACGAGGGTGCCTAAGTTAATCTAGTCTGCTTTGATAAAAGCGCATATCACCCACTTTGTTTCTTTTTATATGCACATTGTAAATAAACAAGTTCATGTGTCGTTCCCTCCCTGTTGTTCTTTTTCCGGAAAATCCAAGAAAACGTACACGACTCACGTTGGTAAAAGGGTTTTGGATATTACGTTGATGAAGGCCAGTCCACTGACCGATTCGTAAGCTAACGTCGTCGTTGGTTCTGAAGAAGGCAAGCCGTCTTTTCGAAACGTTAGCACTGGACTAAGGCATGTCTGAACCGTTATATACGTAAGTGTAATATATCATCATCAGTCAGAAAACTTGCGAATGAAGAATGGCACACAGACACCTTCATTGCTGACACTACTACATTGAAGAAGTGTATCATTCGTCCTCTCTGCAACACCCCAGTCATGCTCATATTTTTGCCTTCAAATGAACAGCCCAATTCTGCCGCTTTTGAACATGTCGGGGGTATCCTCTTACTTAAAGGTGCAACTAGTGACATAGCACGCATGCTATCGTTATCTGGAGGGGAAGCAGCTCTCGAATACAGAAGACAAAATTACGATAAGATGCTTGGTACTTCCTAAGAATGGTAAGTGGAGTGCCTAGTTGTACCTTCTGTTGATCATGCTGTTGAAATTTCTGTTGATCTTTTGAGGCCGCAGCTGTCACCATTTCCCCAGCCCCCTGGACAGTACGTCCGCTCCGGAGCCCGTACCTCCAGCTGGCCATTGCCAGAACCCTACTTATCGCCCCCGTCCTCACCTCTCATGGCGGCTCGTATTGCATTTTCGGAAGCGGCCTACCTTCATCCCGCGTCGCTCTTTCCCTTTCTTGGCGCACGCTCTTTTGCTCGAATCAGAGCGCTCAGCGGTCACGTTTTGGCCCGCGTGTGAATTTGGTTCCAATCGCCATCTGACAAACAGCACACACTGAGACCGTGGTTTTCCAATGTCCCGGCTACAAAACGCCTCTTGCCAGCGGCGGCCATATTTATACCATTCGTGTGGGCGCCGACGTTCACCTTTTGCGTTCAATTATATACTTCAGCCCTAATAAATACAAGAAGCGCCGGTGACCAGCAACTGCTTCTTAAATCAAAGCTTTACTACTTTCGTCCAGCGGTTTCGCGGAGGATGCACAAGTTATCCTTTTGACCGGAGACACACCCCTGGAAACGCATCGCGTGATTCGCCGGGCCCGCTATCGGCGCTGCGCGCAAGGCGCCATTTTAATTCGTTCTGCTGACGTCGCGGCGGCGGCCGCGGCGGGAACGGCCGCTCAGCTGATCGGCAGCCGACGACACCCGCAGCCTCCCACGCATGTGCCGCTGGGTCGTCCCGGACTACGTGACTCATCTTGCGCCGCGTTCGCCGAGAATGAAAGCGAGGCCGGGCCTCCTCCTGTGAGCGTTGCACGGGACCGAACGGCTTTGAGCCGTGATTGGCAATACAGCTACATCAAAGGTTAACCAAGCGAAATGAAGACTCAACCAGACTAAGCCAAGCTTTTCCTTTGCATATCCAACGTTAGCTGAGCCAAGCCGCAAACATTTTTTTCCAAGTTCGAGATGTTTCCCGTACATATATGTACCTCTCAGAGCCATTCTATGGTTATCGGCGTCATTCAATTTAAACACCACATCGCTGGTTGGGTTCGTGCATCGTAGTACAATGCCGTCACGAAACTTCCACTGCTTTCTATCCCAAACCACTGCGGCAACAGGTGGGTTCCTGGGTCTGAACTGTGCTGCGGCGGACTACCCGCGGCATTGGCTCTAGGCAAAGGGTTGTACTGCTGAGCAAAACCTTCTGCATTCGTTTTGTGTGTTTTGCATTCGTTTTGAACTGTTTTGCCAGGGAAAGTGAAAGCTAAAGACGCCTGCGTACGCATCATTTAGGTGCACGCCAAAGGTCAGGGGTTCTAAAATGATCAGTCGCTTTCGGGTAGAAGTGCCTGATAGGCAATGTGTTACTACGCTGGGTAAAACCCAAAATCAAACTTCTATTACTGATGATACGGTTTTTGTAAGAGTCAACATTTCTTAGCGCGCAGGTTTCCTTGGGCAAATTTGAGACAAAACAGGAATGCACAAGCGAAAATTACAGCCTACTTATAAAAACAATTCACCTCGAATTGGTTTTATGCGAATAACTAAAATCCCACGCGAGTAAAAGCAGCAGAGTAAAAGCATAAGGCAGAGAAAACGACTGCGTCGTGCCGATTCCAGCGGCGCGAAACAATAAAAACAATCAGAACGAACACACGCTATCTGGGATAGAAAAAAAGGGCGTCGAGGAGAGGCTGCATAAAAGAGGAACAAGAACAAGCGATCATGATTGAGGGCCTTCGTCGCATTGTCGCCAGCTGCGTCAATCCCACAACTCCTCCCTGTAGTTTGAGACAAGCGCGCCGAAGCCGACTGAACTATGAATGCTACGAAATATACATAACAATTTTCAAATAAGAATTTTCTGCCCACAATTTTTTTTGTCCACCGGGAATTGGGATTTGATTTAGATTTCAAGATGCCCCCGCTTCCAGTCACGGTCTTTGGTGCCTTCGTGGGCTGAAGAGCAAGAAATCAAAGCTCCCTTTTTAAGAGAAGATGGTTAAAAAGCGAAACTTTCTCCAATGCAACCTGAGTGCAATTAAAAGTCCAAAATCTAAGCAGTTTCGACCATGTCGGAAGGGGGGAATCAGAGAGACGTCGGCATCATAATGCGAGGGACACACGTTCCATTCCCACCACTGGAAGCGTTTTCTTTTAAAGACGATAGTCTTTCTTGGGCTACTTAAACGCAGAAATTTTGGTTTGTCTGTCTGTGACTCGATTCAGCCACCCGGCCAAAGTGAAGCAGAAATTGCGCAATAGTCTTATATACTCACATCCAAATCTAAACATCCAAGTCCGGTGTCAGTGCTCATACTTGTCAACATTGTTGAACAAGAACAACAAATTACAACAAGGCAGCAGATCAATACATAAGTGATATTTGCAGTCTCCCTTTATTAAAAAAGTCATGGATACTTCGTTTTTGCGGTAGCGAATGAAATACTACATCAACGGCAAAAACTGTCGTCTGCGGTTGCCAGCGCTACCTTCTGGCGGCATTTAGGAAATCAAACAGCAATAGCAACGAAAGGTTCCAACAGATGGGATCCACGTTCCGCTTGGAACGCTCGGGAAGTAGGGCAACGTGGTTCTATAAACGTTGTAGTAGGGTGCCTCAATTCACGCGCGTCTTCGCCGTACGGCAGCGCTGGCATCGAGACACCCGACTTGGAGCAGTGGAACGCGGTAAATTTAAATTGACTTGAGCGAACCTCCAGCGTGTTATATTGCGAGGAACGAGACGGGAGAGGAACATTAGGAGAGGTGACCGGGAAACAGAAAAAAGACACTTACGTGGCAGGGGCGCCAGTCGACTATCGTCTTCCGGCGACATTTTCAACGAAAGGAGCAGATACGCGGCCATTTTTTTTCGCTTTTTTTTTCTTCTGAAGCGCTTGATATGCCCTTGTGCAAACCCAACGTGCAAGACGGCCTTCCTGCATTGCGTTTCGGGCGTAATGATGAACGGCACCGGTGAGGCGAAGACGACGTCAGTGGGGAATTCAATGCTTCGTTTATCATCATCATCATCATCATCATCGTTCTGTGAAACCCATTTTGTAAAGTTGGCTTTCCTGCCGTGCGTTCTCCTCCGCCATCGATGCCATCAATGAGGGGTAGAAAACTTCGCTTTAAAAAATTTACCCCCGGTCCTACCCGTTCCGTCTTATTTTTCCCCGCACATCGGCGTGCGTACGTATGTGCGCACAAACACACCGACGAGGCATACATACTCCATTAGGAAACGTCCTTATCCAGCTCAATGTTCCCGCCTAGTCCAATGGACGTTGAAAACCTACTGCATGTTTGCGCTGGGGCATCAAAAATATTGAAGCCGTTCCACTCGATGTGAAAGCTGTCGGAAATGCAGAGCAGTGATTCACCATAATGGGCTGCAGCGCCGTTATCCGCTCACTGTTACCACCAAATGTAATTCCAATTTCCCGCCTTCGCAGTGCTCGCGCGCCCCCTGCGTGAAACTGCGCGAGCGGGAGTTCTGTTTTTTTGTGTGTGTGTGCTTGCTTTACTTTGGTATGCTGGAGCTGTTTTGAGTCATTTCGAACGCGTAATTTTTTTCGTGCAGGGCTGGAGCCTCTCTGCGTCATTTCGAACGCGCCATTTTTTTATTTCGCGGCTGGAGCCTCTCTGCGTCATTTCGAACGCGCCACTTTTTTCTTGCGCGCCCGCTTTTTTCGCTTACGTAAAAACCAACACAACGAGCGTTCCTTACTAAATGAACGCGGGGGCTGCTGGTTATATTCACAGATTTTGCCTGCCATGTTCCTGCAGTTTTCTTTGCGCTAAACAACGGAAAGATGCATGACAAGCACCAGCGATTCACGAGGTTCTAACAGTTATGACTATTTAAACGACGTGATTTTCTAAGCCTTAGCGTGACTCCCTGACGACGGTACACCAGGCTCTATTTGAGTCCGTTATGTCGCTGCGCCGCCTGATTCCTGCAGTCGCTTGACATCGACCGTTTAGCCCCAACCACATGGAGCGATTTTGCAAGCGACTTGGGGAAGCGACGCGACTAGCGAGGAACTACTTTTCGCCGCGGACCAAGTCGCTCATCGAATCGCTCGGTTTTGGGTCGCCAGAAACAGTCGCTCGCCTCCCGGAAGTGGCCTCAGCGACTAGCCAATAGGAGAGCCCCTACGTAAGCACGCAACCTCCGGTTTTGGAAGAGAACGGGGGGAAGATTTTGCAAATCCACGCAGACGGCGTTTGCGGTGCAGCGGCAAAGAAAGCTTTGCGTGGCAAAGCTTGTGTACACTCTGAAGCACAAGGAAGAAGGCTCCCGCACACACTGGGTGAGACCCGTGTGGGAAAAACGACGTCAAGAAAGCGAATTCTTCGAGGCTTTCATGTTGGAGCCGAGAGACGAGGCGCAGAAGGAAAATCGTGCGCTATCGCTAACCCAAACCAGTTTTAGAGATGCAATGAAGTGCAAAAAGCAAGGTAGAAAGGCGTAATACTTTTTAGTCATGCTTTTTATGACAAGTGAACAAAAACAAATGTTCGCAAACAACCAGCGTACCAAGCGCGTTATTATGAGCAGTGCGGCAACATTGAAATCGCCATCCTCAGTCGCTCGAGCCGTCGCTGTCATGTGGTTGCCTCGGCGAGCGACTTCGGTTCGGCGACTGCGGATCCTAGTCGCGTCGCTCGTCGCGTCGCTGGAAAAATCGCTCCATGTGGTTAGCGCTTTACAGCGAGCTACGACGACAAGGCAAGCCCATAAAGTGCTCTGCACTTCAAAATACTACAGAATGATGTGACACGCTGCTAGAATGACACAGTTGCCAGAACCGCTACCCTCACCCACGACACAGCGGGCCTTTTTTAGATTTTCTCCGAAAGAGGGGCATTGGGGTGTCATCGCGAAGTCGGCTGAGAAAGACGTTTTTGTGTGCTGCACGAATCTATTGTTGACGCGTACGGGCCGAGTTTTGACATCTGCTCGTATGTTCGGTTGAAATCACCCGCCAATAAGCCCTCGTTTGTTGCCCCAAAAGAAAGTATTTCTATTCCATCTGCAAGTTCATTCATCGGCCTCGCAAACGGGTTAGATATTTAAAAGTGCGAGTGGGAATGGGGAACCCGCTTTGACAAATCGAAGTTTGAATTTGAATTTTACGGACTTCAGAAAGACCGCTTTTTATAAATATAAATTTGAAGCTAAATTTTATCACCCTACCAAGTTTCGTGAAACGCAGATAAAAATGCTAGTAACTATTCTTTCTCCATCATGAACGGCGGTACGAATGGAAATGGCACAAAATTTAAACAGTTTTCTACACCTGCGCATCCACAAAGACCGTTAACAACATTGTTAACGGTATTCAGGGCAACAGCCTTCAGGGAAAAACTTCTGCGAAGCCCGTAGAGAGAAGGAACGGAAATGGATTACCGAAATTTTACGATTCGATTTTTGTTTCGTCAAAGTTTCGTTTTGACCCTTTATTCCGAAGGTGATCCTTAAACGGCCTGTTTTCATGCATGTACCAAGCAGCCATCTATTTGTAACCTCAGTACAGATTACCCAGACGGTTTCGCTAACATAGTAACGCTGGTAATCCCGGGCCACCACAGAGCAAGTAGTAGAACACGTCATAGTGTGCAGTCTTTGCCAAAATTTTCTAAGGCACGCCATAGGTATTTGTTGAATATTTTATATTAAACATTTTCTGACGGTAGGAAAAAGGTTGCGTTTTCTAGCGTTCTGGCATAAACCCTTTCAGCCCTACCGGAGATGGAAGCTTTATTTTGAATTCTTTCGGCCTCATTCTGACAAGGCCTAGAAAATTTTGACGAAGCCATGCGTGAGCACGCAGATGAAAAAGGTCACGTTAAAATATTCTGGGCCACAAAGGCTTCCAAAGAAGATTCTTAACTCACGGGTGCGGGTGAAATATTCCGTGACATAAATTAGGCGAATGCCTTTTTCCTTACTGCTGGCACAAAGTATTTCGGTTGAACTCGAGATGTGAGCTTATGCTTCTATCACTATTTGGCCAGAAACTTTTCAAGTGGCCTGAGAGCTTTTAACAAAGACTGCACACTCCTTGCCACCCTTTATGATAACGGTGCTGTCGTATTATCTATAGAACAAAAGTAACGCCGCACGGCATAGCGCTATTTGTTTCGCTTAAGCATTCCTTGCAGCAAGTAATTACACGCCGTTACGCTTCGGAAGGCATTGTTCAAACCGGCGACGAGTAAATACAACCTCTTATGCTTTCATAGCCCTTGTTCAAGCTCCTACGGGGGAGTGTTCGCAACGACGATATTTCATCTCTGCGTCTCACTTTGTTTAGTCGCTGGAGTTCTCCTCGCTGATTCAGGGGCTTATCTATAATTCACGTCATGACAGTAGGCATCCCAACCAGTTGAAACTTTAAAGTGAACATTAGTCTTCAAAAACACCATCACGCCACTGTTTTTTTCTTTCTCTGTGTGTCGCATCTATATCAACTGTTTTGTACATACTCTCTTTGTTTCGTGAGTCCTGTGGCGAAATGGCGCAATAAAAAACAGCAATCGTTTTTTTCTTCCATTCCCTTCTCGCCCTCTTCTTCTTCTTCTTCTGGCGGAGGAGGTTCTAGGAGGTAGTACGATGGAGGAGGAGGAGGGAGGAGGAGGAGGAGGAGGAGGAGGAGGGGAGGGGGAGGAGGGGAGGGGGGGGGAGGGGGGGGAGGGGAGGAGGGGGGAGGAGGGGAGGAGGAGGAGGAGGAGGAGGAGGAGGAGGAGGGAGGAGGAGGAGGAGGAGGAGGAGGAGGAGGAGGGGGAGGAGGAGGAGGGAGGGGGGAGGGGAAGGTCGGGAGGGGAGGGAGGGGGAGTTGGGAGGGTAGGAGGGATGTATCGGAGGTAGGAGGAGGCTTGGAGGAGGAGAGCGAGTAGGAGTAGCTTCTGCTTCTGTTTATTCTTTCTCTTCTTCTTTCTTCTTCTTACCTCTCATATCTCACTCTCATCTTCTTCTTCTTCTTCACATCTTTCTCTGATCTCGTTACGTTCACTAACATCCTCCTCAATCTCTCTCTCCTCCTCCTCTTCTCCTATCCTCCTCCTCTCCTTTTCTGCTGCTCTCCCTCCTCACCATCATCATAATCGTCAACACCATCATAGTCGTCATCATCATCACAGTCGTTGTCATCATGATCCCGTTAACGTTCGAAGCGTAACAAAAAATAAAAAACCCACTCAAATTCTTTCAACCACTACTGTTGTGTCCTATCCAATTTGTTTTTTGTGCTGTATATCATCATCCCATCCGTTCACCCAGATCACGGAAAACGGTGTATAAAATTGCGCACTGCGTGAAAACACACCACCGTGGTCTATCCATGGCTAAGCAATGAGAAGCTCGTAATGCCAAACTAAATGCATCGATGTGGTTACCCAAATTGCAACTATTTTCTGTGTGTATGCAACATTTACAGACTGTTCTGACAATGTAGTCAATTAAAATAATAATGAAACGATTAAAACGTGTCTCCGTGGGGTATTGTGAAAGTTGGAAAAGTTCTTTAGCCGGCTGGCTTGGCGAACCAGTATTGCGGGGAAATCGCAGACGAAATTTGTTCGTGTAGACCTTCTCCTAGAAAAGAAAAAGAGAGAGCTGAAAAAAAGCACCGTATTTCGCTTCGTCATCACTACGACGTGTGTTTTTATTTTGCTACCTGTTGATCGACGTTGTTGCTGTACTTTACGAGCTTTAACGTTGGCTAAAACGTTCCAAGCCAAGTGTATTACGAAGCAAAATGAAATCTGCTCTTTTAACAATTATGATGGTGATTCCCATGGTGACACGGATTTTGAGCCAGCCGCACTTACTCTAGAGCCAGATTCTATTCTAGTATACGCAAGAAACTTGCTTTTGACGCGGACGCAACTCAGCGTTCCTTCCCAATATTCACCCCGGATGACGACGAAAGAAAAGTGCCCCCATCAGAACAATCACAGAGGCGTTCCTTCGTTGTACTGTGACCACTAATGATTCTTCGGCGCCATCTTTATTCAAGCTCATCCAGAGACGAAATTCGATCTTTAACTTTTCCGCATTACTTCACTTTTACGCCCATCGTCACGACAGCGTAAGGTCAGAAACTAATCCCGCTATGAATTTTTCTTTAACTGCGAAGTTTCTGAGTAAGCTGTATAGCTTTCCTTTGTAGCCGTATGGCTGTATTCAGGTGGATTTCAAACTTTCCTTCGCAGAAATTTACTCCACTTTGGGTATTTCCCCTAAATCTGGTCGATTAAATTCAAGCAAGAACGATTTGCTGTGTCGATGAATACGCTTGATCACAGCGTTTCATACTAATATGTGCTAGAGGGAAATCAGTCGCCACAGCCTCGGCGAGGCGCGTTTCAGCGAGCGTGCCGTCATGAACCGGGTTTCACGTTCCACTTGTCCTTCGCATGGCTCATGAACAGGCTGAAAAGTGATATGTGGCTGCAAAAAAATCCTCAATATTACTGTAAAAGATTACTTAAAGTCGCTTGAATCAATTTGAAAGTGGGCAATCACAAGATTTATTTGCCAAGAATTTTTCGCGAAGCTTCGTTCAAGACGAACATGAGAGATCTTACTTTTTTGTTCATTTCGGATTGAGGAGCAAAATGAAGTCATTTGGAAAGCCAAGTAAAAGTAGGGAGGAACGCTTCCAGCTGCTATGGTAGTACCCACGACGGCACCGATTGCAGCGGAAGATTTCCCTCTAGCAATCAGGTGATCGAAAAAAAAAATTGGCTCGAATACACGCTGTGAAGGTGTATTCGAGCATATCATCTTGCCACTGTAATTCCAAACTGGCGCTGTGGGTATCACGATAAATAAATAAATAATAAATAAATAAATGAAGGTGGTTGGAAAGGAAAGCTGTAAACGACACCCACAACAATTACCCATGCGACGTCACTTGAATTCCCACGCGTGGCTCTACAAAGAGTGAAACCAGAGATAGGGATACAAAAGCTTTTATTAAATATATGCATGCAGGCCTGCATAGTCCTCACATTCCAGAGGACCTCTGGTGACGTCTTCAAGCCGCTGCCTGATGTACGCCGCCAGTTGCCTTCGCTCTTCGGTGGGGCTTGTTGCGGTCAGCCATCCTTTGTTGGGTGTGTTTGTAGTGTTGTGTACGGTTGCGCAGTTCCAGAGGATGTGATCTTGGTCCAGTATTATGTTAGATGTGGAGCAAGGGGGTGGCGTGTCAGGATCTCGCCATATCTTGTGTAGTCTAGCTGGAGTGTTCAAGGTGTCCGTTTGAGCTTGTCTTATTAGTGTTGCTTGGTGTCTTGAGAGCGTTTCAGAGAGCTGTGGCAGTTCCTTCCTTCCCGTGGAGTAGTCCTTCAATTCAGATGCCGTCGTGACCATGAGCGTTTGATTTGGTTCGAGGTTGGCAGGAGCCCGGGCTGCGGCTTCTCGGGACAACTTATTAGCTTTTTCGTTACGGGCCATTCCTTCGTGCCCAGGTATCCAGTACACTGTTACAGCTCCCTTGATGCTGTTGTTGTTGGCCGTAGCTATGGGTTGTGGCAGTTCCATGCTTAGCAGTTGGTGGCAGGCGCTTTTTGTGTCCGTGTATATATACGTGTGCTTCGTGGGGCTCGATGTGTGGGCAATGGCAGTGGCGATGGCTGTGAGTTCAGCCCAGATGGGTTTCATAGGGGGATGCACTGCTGGTACTCCAATTTTCCTTTGAGGTCCGCATACGCTATACTTGCTGCTGTGACTGTTACTGCTGCATCCGTGTATACGTGGTCGTTGAATTGGTCCGCGGCTGCTCGTTTTTCTAGGTATTTGGCTAGAATGCTCCTTCTGACCTTGTGGCATTGGCGATGCATGTGTCTTGGAATAGGTGCAACTTTGAGTAGGCTGTCCGTGCGTGGGCTGAGACGTTCCAGTCGTAAAATAGGCTGCTGGGGTGTGTACCCTAGACACTGAAGTATCTGTTGCCCTGCAACTGTTGCTTGGAGTCTGAGGTCTTGGTTGTACCTGTGGACAGCTACGATCTCCTCTGGCGTGTTGTGCGTTCCTGTCTCAAGAAATCGCTTGGTGCTGGCGTTGATCGGAATGCCTAGCGCAATCTTCGTCGCCTTCCTAATCAGAGCGTACATTCTTGCTTCCTGGTTTTTGGTGAAGTTTGTTTATGCTGCATGGTACCTTATTCGTGAAATAAGGAGTGCATCCTGTAGTTGTTGGTGGTTTTGTTCCCTGAGTTCATTTTGTCTGTTCGTGATTCTGCGCATCATGTTCAGGACTTGTTCTTCTTGCCGACGTATGTGCTGAGCTGTGGCATGGCCTCCTCCGTCGCTTTGAATGTAGCGTCCAGAGATTCTGCCAGCCGCCGTTACTTATAATTCGCGGGGGCGGCGTCCCGAACGAAGCAGGGTCGGCCACGGCGGGGCTAAAGCGGCAGACGCCGCCGCTGTAGACGGGCCGTTCGTCCGCACAAAGAAAACGGAGAGGAGCGTCTTTCGAAGGGTGTGACAGCGGAACCTAGCCATCCTGATGTGCTAGCTCGGGGCTACGTCACCATGCGACGCAAGCGCAGGCACCGAAACAATTAGGCATGTGAGCTTAGTGATTCCCATTTACACCGATTTAAACTAATGAGTTTAGTAAGTTTGAGAATTACGCTTCATGCGCTTCACTTGGGACACAGAAAACAGCCGGGCCTGTAAAAGCAAAAACATAAATAAACGAACCCAATGCATGGTTCGCGGCAATATATACCCAGATGGGGCGCTTTTTCCGCGACAGAGTTTTTTTTTTTTATTGAGGTCTATTTTGATATTTTTATTTTCCTGTGAGAAAGGAACAGACTATTTCTACAATGCCCTCATTGCCGATCTTGTTGGTCTGCGTTTTTTTGCTTTGTTCATTCAACAAGACCCGCTAACTAATTATATACCTGGTATACTACAGTCAAGCGAACGCCGAAAAGATGGCAGGCCGATCCGAAGTATAGCGGTTAATTGCAGTGCATGATTTATCAGAAAATGTCGTACACATTGTCACTATACCAAAATGTACCTAAATAAAGGGGCATAAAATGGTTGGACGCCTAAAAAAGTTATATGAATTTAACATAGGAAAACTAAAGCCTGTTAGCTTTGCGTTCAACGTTCATTCAACCAGCCCCGCAGTCGTAATAATGCAGACTCCAGAAATAAAAAAACAAAAATCTGTCTGGCCAGATGCTGGAGTTAACCAAAGGACGCTTAGTATTAAAACATGCTGTATAAATTCTCACTTTACAGAACTATGCTCGATTAAAGGGACCTAAATGAGTAGACGCTTATCAGAGGGACGTTTGTTTTTAATTTTCGGTAGAAAATTTGGTTGTATCCATTTTTTGGTTACACTTCTCAGTCATCCACACTTAAAGGGGACATGCAGACAAAACATAGTTTGTTTCATTCCTTAGATTGTTTCATTAGAGTCCTACTGACAGCACTTTTAACGTAAACTTGGCTCAAATAAACTACATAATTAGAAGAAAAAAAGGAAATGGCCATGCGACTCGCTAGCTCATTTCCCGCAACAGAACATATGACGTCATATGCCCAGCTGTGCGATTGGCTGAGGCCGGTAAAAGCAAATGCAAGTTACTCACGGCTTATATACTTGCGGAACGAGCTATTTTCGCTTAAATGTAACGCCTATTTACTTTATATAAGTAAGAATGAGGGGGTGGGGGGTAAACAAACATAGAAGTATCAAAGCGCCCTGTTGGTGCTACTGCGCGCACTATGATCCTTACAGCTGCACAACGGTATGGCGCTTTCGGGTTGTCTTAATTTAGTGCCAATATAAAATTCCGAATTAAATTTGTAAATTCCTTGCGGAATGACGCAACTATATTAAATGCCGGCTTTCACATGAGGTAGACGACATGCACTCCACACAAAGCGATTGGCCCTCCCTTCGGCAGTGCGAGTTCTGACTGTGGCGCAGGGGCATAACCAGCTCAACAGCCAGTACAGGATGCTAAGCCGTGCAGGATTATGAATTGGCATTTGCTTATTCTGCAGTAGCGCAACAAGGCATGAACGTCTTCTAGCAGATGGCGCGTCTTAGCAGAAACAAGTTTTCTAGCTACATTTAATCCAGTTGCCATAGAACTTAATCCAGGCGCCAGCCAATATAATCCAAGCGCCATATAATGTGTCATAATTTGATCCATGTGCCAGCGAATTTATTCCAAGGGCAAACAAATTTATTCCCGTCGCCAGCCAAATTAATCCAGCTGTCATAAGGTTGATCAGAAATTTTTGTGTGAAATTAGGCGCAGCTTTGCGGACCATGTAGCACGTGGCGTGGTGAAAACGTGGTATTTCTTGATCTATTATGTGCAAAATATCTTAGGCGCACAGCTTAATGGATTTTTATTAACACGTGCCGACCATGAGAGCGGGCTTGTTTTATACCTTGTAGCCGTGTGTTAGTCGTCTGCGAGATCGTCAGAAGTATCGTCTGCGCTCGCATTGTTACGCCACCAGACTTGCCAGCGTATTGTTACGCTAATAGACGATACACTCTAAAATTGGTCACGCGTAGTAAGCGTGAAACACGCGTCGCAAACTTCTTTTTGTGCACCACGTGGCTCAAAATACGCGTTGTTCTCTTCTTCCGAAGCGTGAAGCGGGTCGAGAAAACTCACATCGCTTTCTTTTACGCGTGATGAAGGATTGTATGTGGTTGAACCGGAAAAATCACGCTTAAGAAAACCCCGCGCCGGCGACCGCGCATCTCTTCATCACGCATATACATGCCGGGATACATATCCCCAATGGTGCCGTGCGACGGGTTGCGGCATGCGGGTGTGACTCACGCTTCCTCTGTTTCTTTTTTTCTTGTTTTTAACGCGAAGGCATTGAAAGGTGGCGCTCGCTTCAGTAATTTTGGCGGGAAAACGGAGTTAGAGCCGTTGGAGTCATCGGCCGAAGCAGGCGCTTTGTGCGTCGTGTCTGCCTGCCATTCAAGTGTGGGCTGTGTGGAGTCCCCGCTTTCTTGCGGTGAAGAGTGGCGAAGAAGGAACAACGTGATGAGTAACTTGACATCGACTGGCCCGTGTGATGTGCCGCGCGGTAGGTGCGAGAAAACCGAGTGTCTACTGCCGGGAATTCTCGGGCGAGACGGAGAACTCCGCTTTTATTTAAGGTTTCCGTTGTTACAGTGGGCAGTCAGCTGTCATCCACGGCCACATGGAACATACAGGTAACCAAATTATTTACTGACGTCTTTGCTCATTATGTATTTTAGAACTATTTTTGGAATAACGTTTTTAGTGTATTGTGTAGGTCTTCCTATTGACCTCGGGACGTCGCATTGGTGCCAGGCCTAGTTCTTTTCGAAGCTTCTGTTTGACACAGGTCATTCGGTCGACCGGAAAAGATGACCAGAAAGAAAGAAGGAGTTCGTTTCTCGTTGTCGTGGCTTTGAGTCGTTTCTCTCTTTCGCCGTCCGGTTTCCGCCGGTCTCGGCGTCTCGCGCTAGGCATCTTTGACTCGCTGGAGGTAAATTTCGCGGCCGCGCTCGCGGTTCTCGCCGGTGGCCGTTCTCGGGCGAGGAGGCGTGACACCTCCGGTGAAAGAGCCGCCTGCTCTCTCCGTCCCCCGCAGAGCTACCCAGAAAACGACGAAAAATATTGTGCACCGCAATTCACACAGTCGACATGCACATTTCGAAGCGTTCAAAATCGTGTGCCATTCTACAGAACTGTGCGTGTTTAAGCTGCACATCGCGGCAGCAGTTTGTGTGGTGTATGACAGTTCGAACGCATCAGTCTACAGGGTGTCCCAGCTATCATGCACCAAGATATTTAAAAAGAGCAACGGTGCAACGCGAAGAAAACGTAGTGCATAAGTAGCGGCCAGTAATTTCTTTGTTAATGATATTTAATTAGCTAGTTGTAATTTTTTTTTAGGATTTGAGAAGTACTGCCCCAAGCATTAAAGTGTCAATAAGGCGCTTGCAGGTAACCACGAGAGACATCTGTCTGTGGTATTTTAACCGACGTGCTTATTGCGTACTAATTTATTCTGACTCATAAGGAAAGCCCGCGAAGTATGAAAAATATCACGTGACTGCGCTTCAGCCCGCATCATAAAGCAGTGCCCTCGAACGGGCTCCCTCTGAGTTAGCCGGAATGCAATTAAGAATAGAAAGAAAGAAGAAGTCGCGACCGAGTTTGTGCCTTCTGCCACATGCACCCCGCGAAACTTGCTGTTGCTGCTCCTCCATGTATGCCATGATGAAGGTGATGAGCTACCTCTTTGGGCGTGTGACAGGCAAAGCAGGTGATGTCAATCAGCTCATTTGAAAGCGCTTATTTACGACGTGGGCGGGCCGCAACTCCGCAGTAGTTGAAACATTATGTACTAAGTTTTCTTCTAGTTACGCCGTTTCTCTTTTTAAAAATCTTGGTGCATGATAGCTGGGACGCCGTGTATAACTATTATATTGAAGCAGCTTTTTATCTTTTCCAGGTTTCATCCGTGGTCATCGTTTGCCGGGGCACCTTATGAGGCGACCACAAGCAGCTGGTATGATGCACAACCCAGAGAAATTGTGAAGTTGCAACTTGGCATGTCCCTAAAAAAGCTTTCGTGCTGTGTTTGTGTGTGTATTACACATAGGACATTACGTATCCGTCTGATTTTGGGCAGTTGTAGCAGCTGCCCAAAATCAGACGGATACGTCTTCTCATTGCCGCGCATGCAGACCTGATTGTGTCCCTGTGTTTGAGCGCACAGCCATCCTTTTCCGGCATAAGAACCAGCAAACGCGAGAAAATTGTAGAAGCCAGCCACATCATAAAAGCTGGTCCCGATTTGCATCAGTCATCCCTCTATCGCCCTGCTTAATCGAGAAGTCGCATATTTAGATGCACGTGAGCGCTATTTCGGTTGCCTCTTTCTGGGCATGCGTGTTGGGGGTGGGAGATGGGGTCTTAATCCATGTATGATGCGGTTATCTTTGCTGATTTTTCGCCTTCGTGCGCCTCTGAAAGTTCGTTTTGTGGTTTTGTTGTTACGGTTTTTTTTTTTTTGTATTTTCGGCTGAGTGCGCCGAGAACTGTGACGCATTGGGGGCGTCGCGATTGGGCGGTTGGGCCTTTAACGCTTTGAATTGTGCAATAATAAACTAGTTGGTGAGTCTGCGCTTGTGCCGTCTTCATGGTTCTTGTCCCCGTTAATTTGCGCGCAGTTTGTTTTCGAGATGCATCATTACAAACTGCGCCGAACTCTCAGCCCTTTTTACAGTTACTTTCTAGTACAGTGGGCTATTCGTTATGTAGTAACTTTAACCTAAGTGACCCAGCCGTCATTGTGACCCTAATAGCGGTGTGCTCATGTAAAGCACAAATCCTGTCTTGGCACGCGAGGAATGGAGCGTGTCCCACCGACGTTCTCTCAGCTACTGGGTTCTTGCAACCGCCCAGAAACCATTGTAGAGACTGTGCAAAGTGCTGCGGTCCGAGTGGTGGCATCAGGCCCGATTCTTCAAGGATCACCTGCGAGTGAGCTGCCGGCCAAGAAACGGATCCTTCGACAGCCTGCAGTTCCACGGGTGATGCAAAGCGGCAGACCAGGCGACGGAGGCCTTTTGGAGCTTCTCTCGCCGCTCGCTGCCCTTCAATAAGACTCGTGCTGAAGAAGGCCGGCTAGACGTTCTCGGAGATGTCGCCGTCCCAGATGAACATCAAAGAGTGCTTTGACTTGGCCCGAAGTTTGGCTTTGAACCAACTCTACCGCCACCTGAAAAACTTGCAACGGTGAGGCAAGTTGCCCACCTAGTGCCTGAGGATGTTCGTGCTCGGCGCATCACTGAAGGTGTGGACGTCCTGGAAAGGGGAGGCTACAGGCAACGGAAGTCTGGCAATGTTCAGAAAACGGTGGACTACCTGGTGTCGTCGCAGCTAAAGGTGACTGTGGCTGACAAATGCCATTTTGTTGTTATGCCTGAAGGTGTTCCGTTAAGCCACAAAGCCTGAAGGACCGTGCTATCGCACTTTTGCGTAGCAATAGTCTAGAGCGTCTGGCATCTTTCGTTAAGAATCAAAAGGGAACCAAGCTTGACATCTTCAGTGCGAAGACGCACGAACCGGGCATTCCCTTTAGAGCGATTGTCTCCGAACGGGGAACCTGGCAGCGGGCTGTGTCAGGGTTTCTCATGAAACTTTTAGATAATTTGCATGTCGGTGATCCGTTCCTGGTCCCCAATTCTGCAGCAGTTGTCAAAAGTATAGGGGAATTAGACAACGGAATCTTTGAAGCGTTCAGCATCGATGTAGAGGATTTATACTATTCTATGCCGCACGAAGCTCTACTGAATAGTGTAAAGAATGGTATAGTGCATGACAATGACGAGTGTGAATTCATTGCCAGGTGTGTGATGTCGCTGAACTCCTTTTTGGAACTGTTGTCATTCTATTTAGCTTCGACCGTGGTCGAGTGGAATGGAGCCACATTTACTCAGAAGAGTGGGGTGTGCATAGGGTCCCGAGTGGCCCCGGTCCTTAGTAATATTTTTTTGGGAAGAGTGGATCGGTGTTTGAAAGAGAAGCTAGAGGGGCTTGTTGTGAAGGTGTTCCGGTACGTGTACGATTTCCTTGTTGTGGTGGACAGGTCCCCTTGCAGAGTGTGCCCTGATGTACGGAAAGTTTTTAAGCAGTGGGGTCAGGGTCTACGATTTACCTTTGAAATGCCCAGAGATCGAGTGCTCCAGTTTTTGGATTTACGGCTAACTTTCAGAGAAGGGCACGTGTGCTACAAGTATTCTCCGAGTTCTGTTAAAGCCCTTTCAAGCTTTGAGTCGGCACATTCAAAAGTGGTGAAGCAGAGCATTGCCCTTTCCTGCTGAAATCTGCCGTATCCAAATCTTGCGAGCATTCAATGGCCACCAGCGTCGTACAGCATGTAGAGAAGCTAAAAAAATCTGGGTACCCTGATCACATAATTTCCAGGGGCAGTGAAAAGTTGCTAAAGTGGGTAAAATTTGACATGGAAGCCGAAATACCAAAACAAAAACCCAAAAACTTCGCCGTGGTGCCCTATGTTCATAAGATGTCTCACGGACTAAAAAAAGTGGCAGGACGGTATGACGTGAGCGTAGTGTTTTCGGCTCCTAATAAGTTGGGGACGATCTGTGCAAGAGTTAATAAAAAGGCAAAAAACCGTCAGGGGACATGTGGCATTAATCACCAAAAGAAGTTCGTACCGTGTGCTACGGGGGTCGTTTATTCGATACCACTTGCCTGTGGTAAAGTATACATTGGCCAAACGGGACGGTGCTTGAATGTCAGGCTTAAAGAACATTAATATTCAAAGGAAAAACGTACCCTGAGCCACTTATCTTCTCATTGCCGCGCATGCAGACCTGATTGTGTCCCTGTGTTTGAGCGCACAGCCATACCCGCCGCGGTGGCTCAGTGGCTAAGGCGTTGCGCTGCTGAGCACGAGGTCGCGGGTTCGATTCCCGGCCGCGGCGGCCGCTTTTCTGATGGAGGCGAAAAGCAAAAACGCCCGTGTGTACGAGATTCCGGCGCACGTTAAAGATCCCCAGGTGGTCAAAATTAATCCGGAGCCCTCCACTACGGCGCGCCTCATCGCCTGCGTTGCGTCGGCGCGTTAAACCCCACAATCAATCAATCAGCGCACAGCCATCCTTTTCCAACATAAGAACCAGCAAACGCGAGAATTTGTAGATGCCAGCCACATCATAAAAGCTGGTTGCGATTGCATCAGTCATCCCTCTATCGTCCTGCTTAATCGAGAAGTCGCATATTTAGCTGCACATTGAGCGCTATTTCGGTGCATCTTCTGAGCATGTGTGTTGGGGGTGGGAGGGGGGTCTTAATCAATGTATGATGCGGTTATCTTTGCTGATTTTTCGCCTTTTGTGCGCCTCAAAGTTCGTTTTGTGGTGTTGTTGTTACGGTTTTTTTTTTTGTATTTTCGGCTGAGTGCGCCAAGAACTGTGACGCATTGGGGGCTTGGCAATTGGGCGCTTGGGCATTTAAAGCTTTGAATTGTGCAATAATAAACTAGTTGCGAGTCTGCGCTTGTGCCGTCTTCATGTGTTTTTGTCCCCATTAATTTGCGCGCAGTTTGTTTTTCGAGAACCTTCTGACAGCTGAATTAATTTGGTTGGCGACCGGACTAAATTTCTGTGCCCGTGGATTAAATCCTCTGGCACCTGGAATAAATTATGTGGCACTTGGATTAAATTATGTGACGCTTGGATTAAATTGGCTGGCGCCTGGATTAAACCGTATGTCAATTGGATTAAATTCCGCTGGGAAACCTGTAGCCGCAAATAATAACTGCTAATTATCGTAAGCAGGTTAGATCCCTAAAATCACCAATCTGCTTCAAACGGGAAGCATTTAATCACCACCAGCACCGCCGTCAGCATCGCACACAGCAACAAAAACAACAGCTATCAGGACGTAATGTTGGCTGGTGCAATTCGCAAGCCCCGGGGCATATCTGCTCCCGCTGCTGTAATATTTTGAGGTATTATTTTATTTTTGCCCCATTCACCCGTCTTGGCTTAAGAGTACCTTCCAGGTCGTCGTTTAGGGCAGTGAGTAAGGGGGGCAGACAAAGAAAAGTGCGACGTTTAGCGAACGGCACAGTAGTAAGGCGTAAGGGTGCGTATAAAAAATATTAGCAAGGAGGAACATCGGAGCAAAACGAAATACATAAATCCGCATATCGAATCAGGAGTGAGAAAAATGCAATTAACAGAACCGGGCAGTTTACAAACGATACAGGATGTGTAACAAACATTGGCAAAAACTGTGAGCAAAAGTCACGCACCCCTCCGTTTACGACGACAATGGTTGAACGCGAAGTTGTACTAGCGTTCTATTAATTAAAACGCATGAGTGCTTGATTTTCGTGATAGCAAATTAAAAGGAAACGCTCTGAAAACGATGTTGGGAACTAAATACGAAGAGTGCACGCGCAAGAAGCGCAAGAGGCATTCTAACCAGTCACGAAAGGCTCCGATAGATGGCGCGCGAGTGGTGCGAGGAGCGGGAAAATTGAATTGAGTTGACTTAGCCTCCGCCCTTTTCGTCGTGGAAGGGGCGAGACGGGAGCGGAAGAGCGTGAGAGATAGGCGAGGAATGGCGTGCAAAGCACGGCAGAAGTATATTGTCTTTCCACGATATTGCAACGAAGCTTGTAGATACTCGGACATTTTTTTTCCCCTTTTGGGATTGGCGGGAGCGCATAATGATTACACGTTGTGGGTGACTCCTAATAGTTATCGGTTGCATAGTTACTTAGCTATAGTTACATCCCACCGCCTGCTCAACTGCCACTACTTCCAAATGTATACTGTTAAATCAAAATATGTTTCGCTTTTTTTTGCACCTATTCCCCTCGTTAGCGCAAGGTTTTTAGAATTACCGCCTATTCGAAACCGGCACACTGAATGATGTAACAATTTTTCCGAGTTTATCGAGATAGATCACAGGTTGCAAGAACCTGGTGGCAGTGGTCTGAAAGGAACTGTAAACGTCCTCCCCACGCCAAGAAAATTGCTCTACGAAATGGCTCTGCGGGCATGCTCTCAGCTCGGCGGTGGTCGAGTGCAGCTGAAATGTGGCGAGCGTAAATAGTGCCTGTCGTTTGATGTCAAAGATTACCTTAAACGAATGTGATTTATTAAGCCACAAGGCGGCCAGGGAAAGACTGGCTATGGCGGTATTTGGGAGAAATGCGGTTTGATTTCTGGCGGTTTACTACCTGGCGCGTGACTCGATCTCTTTGATGGTCGCCGACACGGCTCGGCCGCGTTTTTACAAGGCTGATAGCAGCTGACCGTTACTGCGGCCTTGGCGAGTGCGTTGTTTCCTGGCTACCGCGTACGCCATACAGTTTCATACTAATATATGCTCGAGGGAAACCTGGCGCTAGTGCACAGGCGAGCCGCGATTCAGCAAGCGTGATGTCATGTACCGCGTGGTAACGTTCCACTTGTCCTTGGCATGGCTCTCAACAGGCTGAACAGTCCATAATCCATGCCACGTTCAGTTCTGTGGCTTCGAACAGACAGCAATATTATTTTGAATGATTACTTAAACCTGACTAATTCTTGGCAAAATGGAGTCCCAAGAGATTGATTTCTCAGTAACAATTTAGAGGCTCGGTGCACGACGAACCAAAGCAAAAATTTTACCGTTTTTTTTTTTTTCATTTTGGCTTCAAGACCGAAAAGGAGTCATATGGATAGCCAAGTCAAGCAGGCGAAGAACGTTGCTAGCCGCTATGGTGGCGCTCACGATGGCCCGCGATTTCAGAGGCAGATTAGTATGAAACATTTTGCCGCGTACAGGCAGACGAATTTGGAACCATAAACAGCTGCGGTAACAGACAGTGGAAAAGCCTTTCGATCTCAGGGTTTCCTCTGCATCAGCGCTTGCACTTCACGTGGAGGCCAACTATGAACATTCCCGGAGAAAGACTAAATGCAGGTGCACCTTTAATTTCGCACCAGTTGAGGGTGTCCTTTCGCCCAGATCTACATCAAGCGGGTAGAGCCAGACTGCAAAATGGACGGCCGCACGTGGAGAGGCCGAAACGATTTCACTCAAGGTTGTGATCGGCTTGTACGCGCGTTCTGCCGCACATTCTGGCACACTCGACAAAAAAAAGTTCTGTCTCAATTCCTCCCGTATGATTGTATTTAAATTCCAAGTTTTATTTGGGTTTGGACACTTTCTCTCTATTACATGGCATTACTGTATTCTTACAAGAAATAGTTCCTGTATGGCGAGTACGACGCATAGGTTCGTGTGTATACATACATACATACATACATACATACATACACCCGGCGTCAAAATAAGCCGGGGCACGCGAGCGCGTGGCAAAATGCATCGCCGCGACATCTGACGTTGCACATCCGGTGTCGAGACACCTGTGTGCGCGTGCGCGTCCAACCACGCTCGCTAGCCTGTCTTTTCATTCGCTTCAAACGGCAACGCTTGTCACATTCAGCGCTTGGCGCCAGGGGCCACTTTCTTTTGGCAACCCCTGTTGCTCGCACACGCTTCAGCGGCCGAGGGCGAGGGTAAAGATGCGTTGCTCGCTCTGCGCTGCTCTGACAAAAGATACATGGAAACGGGACTGCCATCTTAGTTTTAAATACTGCATTCTTTTTCACAGGAAAGCTGTCTATGGCTAGTAGCCAGCAGATCGTCTCCGGTAATAGAGCATTGTAGACAAGAATGTAGACAAGATGTACACAGGAACTGCGTCTTAGGCCGGGTTCAGAGTGTTGTCGCAGTTGTCGTAATATCTTTAAGTAATGACGTTATTTGACGTCTCAGCCAACCGAACTGTGTAAAACGCCGTTTTTTACGTCCATTGCGCACCATACGGCTGTTACGTATTTAGTCTGAACATAGCATTAAGCGAACGCATATCATTGTCGCGTGAACGCCCCCCTCACGTTTTCTCCAAGCGTCGAGTGCCTCATGCGGGCAAAGCATACTGCTCCTTCCCTTCCCCCACCGCACACTTTCGGAGAGCGCTGGCTGGCGCCACCACGGCGAACCTACTCCCCTCCCAATTTGGCGACATTCTCCTCCTTTGCTTTCCATCACTCGTCGGTCTTCCCATCGTTCGCTTCGTCACGACGACGCCGACGCGGCTGAGCCCAGAGAAGGGCGCCAAAAAGCTGTTCCCTAAAATGTCTTCCCAGCAATTCATTTGTGTTAGGAAATGAAGCAGACATTAAGGGGACCGTTGTAAGCTTGATCTTTGTAAGATGGCTTTCCCACATCGACTGTTGAACGGTGAATCAAGTCAATCTTCGGAGGGAATACCATTACATAAAGTGGCTCTAACGCTTGTTTCATCGAAACTATACCGAAGCAAATTATACGACAATTAGCCGCTAAGACGAATCTAACACAAAGCCGGGTTTTATGTTCTTCAAAATTGCATGGTTCACAGGGAAATTGTAAATATTGTGTAATTCTCGTCCGCTGTCAGTACATATGGGATTCTACGAGAGGGAAACGGACAGCCCCATGCTTGTCCACAGGAAGAAAACTCTAGTTAATCAAAAGTTCATTGAGTCATTAACCAAGACTATGCTGAATCGCAAACTACAAACAATCGTGTTTTGCTTCGTGCACCCCTTCGACCCAGTCAAAGCTCACGTTGAGGCTTGGCACCGCAGCTTTGATGGTCATCCTTCTTCGCAGAGTGGAAGGGCACTGAATTTTTTGTTAATTTTTTGCCAAACCCAGGACCACGCCGAACTCTTCTCCCGTTTCCCCTTCTTTAATTGTTTCAGAACGTGTGCAAGGTGAAGTCTCATCACACCTTCATAAAATGGAATATTTCTCGTTTCAGTTCGTATTCTGTTTGTGTGCTCATTCTTAGTTAACAGCCAATTGCATGTTTTACGAAAAAAATAATAAACTCCTTCCACCGATTGTGATTGATATCTACTGAAACAGCGTGGAGCCGCAGTTACGACCATTTTCTCCAATACAAGGCATTCCCTCTCCGTAAATTGCGTTATAATGGCAACAAACTCATTCCCCAACGTTTACAACTTTACTACCTAATTACGACAAGTAAACTAAACTCGGCATAGCGGTATAATCGTCCTATCAGCATAGTTTCATAGAACTTGTTTATGGATACATTTAATAACACATGAGTTAAAGCCGTTTTCTTTAATCATACTCCCTCCGTATATTTCCATGCTTCGCTGCGCAACACGCAGTGTCGGAAGGCCAGCTTACAAAGACGAAGCTTTCGCCGGTCTTCATAAAGTCGGCTTTACCCGTAAACACAAACGCTTTGCTGGGAACTCCAGAGATAGCGTAAAATGGTACAAAGACAGGCTGCAGTCAAGCCCAGCCCAAGAACATCGTCGCTGTTAGAAATACCGAAGTGGGAGAGCATATGTGGGACACAATTTTGACACCGCGAGACGGGCAAGATTAGTTATCTGTCATAGCAGGGCAGGGCGAGCAACGCATCTTCACTCTCACCCTCGGCCGCTGAAGCGTGTACGAGCAAGACATGTTGAGCAAAGAAAGTGACCCCTGGCACCAAGCTCTGAATGTGATCAACGCTACCGTTTGAAGCGAAGTAAAAGACAGGCTAGCGATCATGGTTGGACGCGCACGCGCACATCGATGTCTCGACACCAAAAGTGCAACGTCAGATGTCGCGGTAATGCATTTTGCCACGCGCTCGCGTGCCCCGGCTTATTTTGACGCCGGGTGTACATACATACATACATACATACATACATACACACATACACACATACACACATACACACATACACACATACACACATACACACATACATACATACATACTTAACCAAGGATGGTCGACTTATTGTGACCGTGTCGTCCATAGCGGAAGCGAACCGACTTCTACATGTCTCCATCCTTGCTGCTATACCATTCGATGTACGCGTGCCACGATCGTACACGGCAACGTACGGGAAAATCCTAGGTGTGCCCCTTGATTACACTGATGAGGCACTAGGGAACTACCTTAGAGACCAAGTTGTGATCTCTGCACGTCGGCCAGTCACCTACATACGAGATGAAAATCAAGTGATTGCTGATACGCGCCGACGCTCAGTCATCTTGGAGTTCAAGCCAGGTTCCCCTCTGCCAGCTCGGGTTGTTCCTTGGCTTCAACAGCTTCCCCGTAGAAGAGTACACTGGATCTGCTACACAGTGCTTCCATTGCCAGAAACACGGCCACATCGCCAGTAACTGCAGAGGAAAACTTCGCTGCAAAATGTGCCCTGGTGACCACCCCCACAAGGACTGTACCTCGCGCAACCAACGTCGATGCGCAAACTGTGGCGGCCCGCATCCAGCCTCGCATGAAGCTTGCCCGAAGAAAAAGGCAGCTACTCTTGCACGCAGTGTCGAGCAAGTATAAGGGAAAGCTCCTTCCCGGCGTGAGCCACCATCAAACCCAGACGTTGTGTTTTCACCTGTGATTGTGCCTTCAAATGACCCTCCGCTTCGGGGCGAAGGTCCCACAAGCAATTTCGACGCGCAGGCCACACGGGATCATCCAAATACCACAACTAATCATGCCGCACCTGATGTCCGCTTACAGGACGCAAACTCTCCTCAACTTGACGTCCCCGTAGGGAACGTGAATAGATGGCAGCTCAGGCCGCGAAGCCTGACATTACTAGCATTCTTATCCCAATGCTCTTTGCGGCAATCACGGCACTGCTGCGCACCAGCCCCTCCTATGGCAATATCGCTAAGATAGAGGCAGTATTGTCTTTAGAACCTATCGTGGCCTCCACATCATCAGCTTCGCGGCATCGTTCTGGAGCACAACAAAGTTGATGCATCGGAGACCCACTGCCTGAAACCGCTTATTAACGCAAGTTTCAATAGTTGTACAATTTTTCCATCAATGGTGCCCTTAATCATATTTGCTACGACCTCAACACCCGACCACCAACCAAAATACGGATTCTAACGGACTCGTTCGAAGCAATTTAAGAACTTCGCAAGCCACTCTCCCTCAACCCGCTCGGCAACTCTATAATTTTACACAAAGAACTCCTCAAAAGCCACAACGTGCACATCAGAATTGACTGGATTCGAGGCCACGAGGAGACCGGCCCAGGGAACCAGTCCACCCACGAGGCGGCACAGGAGTGTATGAACTTTACGCCTCCCCTGGTTCCCCTTTCAGCATCCACACCCACTCCTCCAGCCCTCCTACTTCTCCGACTAAAGAAACGTAAAAGACAGCGTTGCCAACAGGTTACACCCCCTGGGTATCTTGCCAGCATTGTGTCCTGCTGCAGATCCGAGGAAGTATTCATTAACAAGCTGTGCGCGGATGCCGCCTACACTCCTCACAGTACCCAGAAATGGACAAGATGCCCCAACACGCACCCACGATGCCCCTACGGCAACATTGACGTCAAATCAGATCTCCACCACCTAGTGTGGACGTGCCCACACTTTGCCAAAGATCGCCCAGAGAGTTTAACAAACATTAATCCCGACGCCCTGCCACATGAAGCACATACTGGATTAGACGCATCTTTATTACGAACAATTGCCGCTTTGGCAGTTAAGAGTGGTCTGGCGCGAGTAGTCTAACGGGCCGACCCCGGGGAAGACTTCCAGGCCCCCATAACACGAATCCCCTCTTTGAATATGGACCTTGATTTGTAATTCCCTTCCTTCCATCCCTCTCCCCACTCTACGGCAAACGCCCTCCTTGCTCCAATAAAAAGACTCAATCAATCAATCAATGGAATGCACGTGCCCTATGCTCGAAACTAGCTGATTTTCACTAGCTTGTGCGGACATACAAATTTCCAATGATTCTTATATCTGAATCTCTAGTTGAAGAGCATTTTAAGTTAAACAATTATCATTTGCTTCATTCGCAGCGCTTAAACAGCCCAAGTCGACTTTTAATGGCAGTCCGCCACAATGTGCCTGTAACAAGCATTGCCGTGCCTGTTCATGAATCCGAAAAATACGTCTGCGCGAAAACCAGAATTGGCACCCAATGCTTCACTTTAATTGCTGCTTACATACAGCCCCGCAACCCCTTTGACCCCTCGCGGCTAGAAAATATTATTACTGGAATGTCCCAGCAACACCTAATTTGCGGTGACTTTAATGCGCACCGTGAGATCTCGGGCAGCGCATATACAAATTCCCTGGGAACGCGGCTAGCCGAGCTGCTGATCAAGCACTCTATTCAGCCTCTCAACGACGGCAGCATCGCTTACATGAAGACCGTGAAGGAGAAGCTGCATTGACGTCTCTTTTATTTCAAGCAGCTGGGCTGCAAAATTTTCCTACTGCACAGACCTGGTAGCAAGGGGAAGTGATCACTACCCAGTTTTGCTTTCTTACTTTGACAAAGATGCGCTTCGAGAAGGAGCGAAGGTCAAGCGCACTAACTGGGAGGCCTATGAAGAGAGCGTGGGTCATACGATTACAGCATCAACTAGCGATGACGACCTAATTTCTATCATTGCTCGCTGCCTGCGGGAATCATCGCGTGTTATGAAAACGAAGTGATGAGGAGTATGAGAGGCTACGAGCCGTTCGCGGGCGTGCAGAGCGCAAGGCTCGACGTACGAAAACTTTGAAAGACATGCAGCACGCATGTAGGGCGCAGATGCATGTGACGCGTCATTTAGAGAAGTTAAGCAAGAAGTGGTGGAAAGAGTTTTACGCGAAATTGGATGTTCGCAAGCCTTTGTCGCACATCTGGCGTGCAGTAAAGGGCATACGTAACAACATCTCGCAACTACGCCGAATCAGCGGTTTGTCGTTGCATGAGAATTTTTCTCAGAGAGAAGCCGCTGAAGAATATTGCAAGCTGCTGCCCTGCCACCACATCCGCAAGGATGCGCCCACAGTTAAATTATTTCATTCCACCTCCAGCTGCTGTGCTTGCGTTAGAGCACCCGTTCTCGATACACCAACTTAATACGGCCATTTACGATGTCATGAAACGCTCTTCTCCTGGTTACGATAAAATTACTTATGAGGCTATTTCGCATTTACCACACCACTCTCGCTTGAATCTCGTGGAGACTGCATGGAATCGTTCCTCCTGAAGGGAAGCTAGCGAAGATTACTTCCGTTCTGAAGTCTGGAAAGCCACCGACACGCTATGACTTCTTTCGACCAGTCGCCTTTCTCAGCTAAAATAAGAAAATTAATCGAAAAAAGATCTTCAAAAGGATAAAATGTCGAAACCAAAAAACTTTACCCACCTGAAATGAACGGCTTTCGCCAGAATCGATCGGCCATTGACAACGTAATTGCACTCGTATCATCTTTAGAAGAAATAAATTCTGGCCACATCTAAACTGCAGTGTTTTTAGATATCAAGTCAACATTTGAGTCTGTTTACCATGATGCAATCCTAGCATCTCTTATTGCACTCGGCTTAGGAGGGAGATTATATGCATGAATTGCGAACTGCCTCGAAGGACGAAAACTTTTAATGTTCACAGAAGAAGGTCCAACACCATGCTACGATGTAAATAGAGGCGTCCCTCAAGGAGTGGTCTTAAGCCCGCTGCTGTTTAATCTTACGATTATTCACTTAAAACGCGTTCTCCCCCGGGGTGTCAAAGTCACACTCTACGGGGATGATATCTGTGTTTGGAGTGCATCGACATCGCGCCGCATGACACAGCAGAAGCTGCAGAAGGCTCTTGCAAGAATAGCGGCATGCCTATCGCCGAGAGGACTCAATATTTCCTTTCTCGGTGTCACTTTCTCATGAGTGTGGACCCTAAGGAGAGAGGGCACGGTTATTACCAGGTGCTTTCCTGGCTATGCCACAAGGTGTTCCCCCAACCTCCCTCCCCTTCAAGAGGTCGCCTTTTGTCAGCCTCTGCACACCGCACGCCTAAAGATTCTGCTCCTGGGCATCGTTTTAGCGAACATAAGTTACGCTATACATCACAAATGTAGCGATTGCGGAACAGCTGTCAGTAAACCCTTCACAACGAAACAGCAAATAAAGTGGTCTTGGGTGTTTTAGGCTCGCTTGTAGCGGGTTTAACATAGCTTATTATGCGTCGTACAATCAAAAGTTGGCTTCGCTGTAACGGGTCTCCTACAAACGCGGCACGGAAACAATAGGCGGCCAGGTATAGGGTTACTTATAGCGGGTGCGTTGCAGAGAAGACGTAGGAGGGGGAGCAGGTAAACTTTATTTAGCCAAGCAGTGTTACGGGGACGTGGTGGACTCTGGCTTTAGCCTGGCGGCGAGAATGGCAGCCCGATTCGTCAGGGAGGCTTGAACCTCCGGATCAGAGCTGCCCAGCGCCCTCTCCCAGTGCTCGTCGCAGCTGATGGAGGGGAAAAGATCATTGGGACAAGCCCACATGGTGTGGGGTAAGGTGGCGGGAATGCCGCATGAGGGGCAGTTCGGGGAGCGAAATAAAGACGGGTGAATGCGATGGAGCAGCGCGCGACAGGGGAGGCTGCCTGTCTGCAGAAGGCGCCACGTGCGTTCTTGCACGGTGTCGAGACTGACGTGAGCGGGGGGATATACACGGCAGGCGAGGCAGAAATGGGTCGCTATGTCGTGATAGCTGTGCGAAACACACCCTTTGTGCTCACATCTAAAACGCCACTGTGAAATCTGAAAGTATTGGCACTTCATAACAATTGTAGGCCCTTAACATGCGTGGCCCATTCTGGCAATAAATATAGAAGAAAAAGCTGCAAAACACTGAAATGAAGACTAGAAATGAGGAGGCAACCCATAAATACCACTGGTGACATTTCCTGCCTTATATATTAAAGTTGTCAGCATGAAAAGGAACACAAAAAGCGCGAAGAATGGAGAATTTGATACACACAGGAAAGGCTGTCTTACAGCTACAAAGAAAACCTGAACGGCTTTCTCAGAAACTTCTCCATTGAAGCTGCATGGCTTTGTAAGCATATGGCTACATTTCGAGGCTGCCAAATTTTCACTTCACCGAATTTTGCTTCAACATTGTGGGATAGTTGGTCGTTAAAAACTTGACAATTTCTGGCCATTACGGAAGCGAACCTATGGGACTGTGCGGCGATGGAGGCGCAGTTGAGACTTTTCTTTCTGTTTCCGAAAACGGCAACAAACGAAAAGTATGAAACAACTTGACGGATGAGAACAGCTGGAAATTGCTGAAACCCCCTTCCTGGAAGAGACCACAACCGCCCTTCACGCCATATGTTCTTTTCCTCGTCGCGTAGTTAATACGTCACAGGCAATTACGTCACATTTGTGTCGATTGAGAGGAAAACAATTATCAGGCATTTGCGAGACACCCTCGCTTCTCAGTTCGCTGCAACATGCGCAGGTCCGCGCAGAAGTAAACGGAGCACAGGACCGGTGGCTGAGAAAGAGAGAGAGAGAGAGAAAGCGTTTATTAAACTGAAAATATTTACAAGGCGAAGTTTTGCCTCTCGACAGAGGGCACAGGTCTCACCGGGGAAGAAAAGAGTATTGATTGAAAAAAGGCAGTGAAAGGGCAAGGGAAAATTAAATATGATAACAGGCTATTAAAAGGCTATGTACAATGCATATACATACACACGCTGGTTATACACAGACTATTTACATACACACGCACTCACACACACACACACACACACACACACACACACACGCACGCACACAAAAGGTTAAACAGTGGGTGGGTAGTGGGTGGGGTCTGGCTTCGACAGTTCATGGGCGGGTGTTGAGGCCCGACTCATCCAGGTACGAGAGGGGCAGCCCGAAGACCTCTCGGTGCATCATGACGGGTCCCCGAGGACGCAGGATGTCCTCTGCAGTGCTTGAGGGTAGCCCCAGCCGCCGGTACCCAGACACTAGTTTGTTCCGGGCATAAGCGTACGCAGGGCAGGAGCACAGCACGTGATCCAACGTTTCGGGGTCGGGGCAGTGGGCACAGGTAGGTGTGGCTTTGCGACCCTCCCTGGGGAGGCGCGCTGCTGTGCTGTAGCAGCCGGTGCGGAGCCGGAAATTGAGGGGCCGGTCTGTTTGGGGTATTCCACTGGTGGGAAGGAGCCGCGGGGCCTCACCAGTGGCCACTCGTTTGCAGGGGTGGCGGGCGGCCACCTCTCGCCCGATGACGTCCCTGACAACATCATAGCGCACCAGGGATGCGGAAACTGGGGCCATTGGGGAGGGGTGGGCTGCTTTCAGTAAATCGTCTGCAGCCTCGTTCCCCGGTATACCAACGCGGGCAGGAAGCCACTGCCTTGTCCCTGCATGTCGCGCAGCTTGGCAACTAGCGACATCTCGAGGTGGCCACCTCACCCCCGTCGTGCAGATGCCTCCCTCAGGCGAAAGAGCGCCGATCACACTAATATGTACTAGAGGGAAATCTGTCGCTGGAGTCGCGGTCCGCCGTGGGCGGCGCCATTGCCTCTAGCGACGCTCCTCGCCTACTTGGCTTAGCTAGCCATATGGTTTCTTTTTTGTCTCGAGGCCAAAATCAACAAGGGCAACATTTTTTTCTTGTTCATCATGCATGAAGCTTCTACATAATCACTTACCAATTAATCGTTTTGAAGCTTAAATTTTATAAAAACAAAACAAATTTTATGAACCTTCTGCAGTAATACTGTTGCTTTTCTGCAGCTAGAACCAACTTTTCAGCCTATTCATGAGCCATGGCAAGGACCAGTGGAACGTGCCTGCGCGGTACATGACGGAACGCTCGCCGAAGCGCCGCTCCACTAGTCAGTGACTCCAGATTTCCCTCTAGTATATATGCCTCTAGACTATGCCTTTTTCATTGCTTTTATCATTCCATACACCTAAACCAGGCTTTCATTCGTGCTAATCACCTTTCATGTCGACTAAGCCCTTCGAAAGCGGTTTATCCTGCTCGTGCGTATACTGCCGCTCACCATTCTTCATTTTTTCTTCAAACATCTAGGGACTGGAATGATCTGCCTTCTGACGCCGTGCACCACTCCTGCATCACCCATTTCAAAGAACCCATCGCACAAATCATCCTTCAGTGACTCGTTTACCCCCTCATGTAACGCCCTTAACGGGGTCTTTGAGGTATAATAAATAAATAAATAAATATTAGTATGAAACTCTATCTTTCGGCCACCGCTGCCGCGCTCCGTTTACTTCTGCACCGGACCTGTACAGTCGCACAAATCTTTAACCAGCGTGCGCGATCGACGACTTTTCTGCGCGCCAGCGCCATATGAAGGGGCCAACTTGCAAAGTGGGTTCGGCTAAGGCATGCTCAGAATGTCCTCATCGTCTGCTAGGCTGTTCCTTCTTAAGAACGTCACCCCGTACAAGTGCGCTGCAAGCGAACAGGCAGCGGGAGTAAGCTAATTATTTTGTGCGCATTTTATGTTCCGAAGATCAGTGTTGCCGCAACAAATGAAATCTACAGGTACGCCGAACACGCGAAATCATCAAGTAAGCCGAAGAACAGATATTATTCATTTCCTACTCCCTGGCGTAAACGCTTTTTTTCATCTGTAGAAAGGTCAGTCCTCAACCGAGTGTGCTGCAACGTTCATCCTCGGAACACAAAATACGAGCAAAATAATTCGCTTGTTAAGGAGTAAAGATGGGAGTCAGGGGGCGACAGTAGGAGGAGAGGAAGAAACGGTTCGGAGGCGCTCACTGCCCCGCTAATCGACTCCATCACCATATCGGAAGCCAGACGCCGGTTTCTTTCGTCACACAATTTTGTGGTGCCGTGAAACCCGGGAACCGAGGCGCGAGCGGAGCTACTTTCGACGGCGCAGCGGCTCCGAGGCACGCGAGGCTTGGCTCCCAATTCGCATTGCTTTATCCTGGAAGCCTTGCCCTCGACTTCCGCCCCTTTCGGCTCGTGCCCTAGCTGCCCTCGTCCTCTAGGTATTCGAAACCCCAGCGTCTGGCTTCGCCGACTGGTGCTCTTCGCATTCACCGAGAGGTCTCTGTGAACGACCGTCTCCGGGACCATAACAGTGCTCGACGCTTTGATGCGGAGTCCGGACCCACAGAATCTCCTCGACCTCATCTTGTATGACCAGGTGAGCCTGCACAAACTCGACGCTCAAGTTCAGGAGAACCTGAAGGATGAAGAATTTGATGCTGACGTTTTGGAAACGATCGATTACGACGAGCGTATCTGCGCCCTGCGAACGCGCGTACGCTTCTCCGCGAGCCAAGACTCTTCCACGAGCCCCGTCCTTCAACCTCATGCGGCCTTGTTTATTGCCCGCATCGCAACCGCCACTATTTGCTCGCTTCCCATGGAGGCCCGACGGACAATGGTCCCGGGGCGTGCTGCCCGAATGGACGTGCCGCCCGACCGGAAGATGAATGACTGGTGCGCAGGTAGTAGAAAAGGACAACGACGACGGAAGCGCTGCGGCCTTTCAGGACGCCCACCAAGACCCCGAGGGGCTCTCGCTGGGAGAGCGGCTCCAGCGACAGCCCAACCCTGGTGTTGCCGTGACTGCTGTTATGGAGAAATTTCAGGGACCCTGCCGGGACGTCGCCGTCGCTGACGCCACTATCGTTTTCAAGACGTCTGACCGACTTTGCCACAGTGCTGGCGTCGCCGACACGGCTTTCACTTCAGAGATATCACCACAGGCTTCCCAGAATCATAGCCTCGCTTATTTGACGACTGCTTTGGAGGCAACCGACCGGCCCTGCCACGAACTTGGCATCGCCGATGCGACCCCCATTTTGGAGTCGTCCCCGTGACACTGTCGCGACGCTCACATTGGCGACAACGCTCGCGTTTTGCCAACATTTCAGAAGTCCTGCAGCACTTCGAAGACAGTTTTATTAGATCCGACTACGAAAACTGGGCCTGCGCAAAATGAGGTCCCGCTTCAGGCGATGGGGGAAGAGTCTGCTTCTCCGGCGCTCCGTAAGCGAGCTTCGACGCCAGAAGCGAGCGTCGGCCACGCTTGTCCAGACACGGCGGCAAGGCTTCCTTGTGGCGAACCAGAACAGATGCTGTGATGGTGCCACCACTTCTTCAGCAAGCACAAATCGACGCTGAATGCGCCATTCTACAGTGTTTACAGGTCCCACGAGAGGGAAGTCCTATGGTTTGCAAAGAAAACGGATGTGCTGCTGGAGCACACCGATTACCTAACGGAAGCAGTATCAGACGTTGACCCAATGGCAACGCCACTACGCTCGCCACATGCTCCCTGGACATTTGACCACCCGGGTCAACTGTTCCCATTTGATCCCGTCGGCTGCCTTCTGGCCGAAAACTTTGAGCAGGGACCATATGAACATTCGCAGTCTTCACTTTTATTCCCCTAAGCAACTGTGATCCAGCAGCCCAGCAAGCGCTCGTTGCCTATGACGCTGGCTATAGACTTGTACATACTGCCTCGCTCGAATGGCAACGCTGTCTACAGAGATCGACTGCACCGAGACACCCAGCCAAATGCTCCTCTGGATCCCCCGCCAGCCTACAAGCATCGCTACTTTGGAATAATGCGCCGCTAAGGAAGCCGGAAAACTGGTCGTAGTGGGGCCCGGATTTCACCACTGCCCCTGCCGCTGCCAGCTAGCTCCCAACCAACTTGGCGGCGGCGGGAGTATGCTAAGTAAAGATAGGAGGCAGGGGGTGACAGTAGGACTAAAGAAAAAATTGGGCCCATCTCCCCGCGAGGGGGACTCGAGCAAATGCGTCGCATAGGGGGTGGGTGTATTGCGTTAACGTTTAGTGTTTGGGGAGTTGGTGGTTAGTGAATGCGTTGTATCAGCAGCTTCTTGACGTAGTTTGAATGAGTCAAGGATATAAGGCGCGTTCGTAGCCTCCCATCTGTGTCGGCTTTGCGGCGCATGGTGGGTAGAGCACCATGTACATTGCGTTCCGCCCGCAGGGTCGGGGATCGAAACCAGGCGCCGGATAGTATTTTTTTATATATAGTGTAGGGGGAGGGGTGCGGACAACGACTACGACGTCAACGCGGGTGACATCGTGAGTTACGGAAATGCTCTGCATTTAAAAGGAGGATCGGAGGCGCTCACTGCCTCGCTAATCGACTCCATCACCATATCGGAAGCCAGAGGCCGGTTTTATTTCTCTACATCGCTTGCTCACGCTGCCCGTTGGTTCTTAAGAAGGAAGACGTTCTTAAGAAGGAAGATCCTAGCAGACGATGAGCCCAACTGAGCCCGCATTCTGTGCATGCGCCTAGCCTGAACCCTTTTGCAACTTGGCCCCGTCATATGGCGCTCACACACAGCAAATTCGTCGTTCGCGCACGCTAGTTAAAGATTTGGGTGACTGTAAGTTACGCTAAAATGACGCCCCCTCATTCCTGGGAACCAAGGCGTGCTGTCCGCTCTTTCTTACGGCAGATAACAAGAGTCGCTGTAAGCTGCTGGAGCATAGAGACGGGGTTCGCATCCTGGTTTGGCCACTTTGGTACCAATTTTGAGAGACGCGGAAGAAAACGTTTCTGCTCCTGCGACGTTAGCAACAGATTTGGCCGTAAGAAAGAGAGAAATGGAATCGGAAACACCGATAGGATAGTTTTGTCGGTCGCAAAGTTACTAACTCAAATAGTGGGCGTGTTCGGATGGGCGTGAGTGACTCCGATATTGCTTTGGCAAGCGCCGCCATTGCCCCTTTTCCGTCTCTTCGTTTTGATAAAATATTTAATATTAGGCAGTGTCTAGAGCGCCGTCCGACGACATTTGTATTTTTGAGACTGACCTGACACAGGCCAGGGCGCCCACCTTTGGGGTGCAGGGTTTCCGTATTAGCTTCCTGTTACTAAAGGTGGTGGTTCAGGTCCTGCTCTTGCCTCTTTTATTTTTTTTTCAACTTCAGTTCTAATTAAAATTTTATGGCTTAGGAATTTTCATGGCTTACGCTAGTTTGTGGTGTTTTAAATGGGTTTTATATTCGTTAAGGTATGTTAGGCTAGTTTACGTTACGTTACGTTACGTTACCCTACATTAATGGAGGGCGAAGTACAGTTAAGCATATATATACTGAAGGTGACAAATATTCGCAATTCTTTGTCACATGCAGGCTTTCGTTACATACAGGTTTCGAGTGAAGGCTCCAGTGAATCAAGTAGAAACGAAACCAAAATGCCAGGCATAAGTGACAAGATTTATTTCACTGCGACAAACTGCGTCATTTCTGCCTGCTCCTTTCCCTCAAGCTTATAGTCACTACACGACACCAAATAGAAACAAGCTGACTTACCCCCGTATTCACAAACGTAACTTAAGTATCAGTGTTGCTTTTGACACTTTTCGACGCCTTAAGACGTTTCAAAGACCACGCTTATGCTGAGAGGACGCCTTTCTGCGAACGTGATGCTCTTTGCCGCACGCATTCAAAATTGTTGAGAGGTTGCTAGCTGGAATACTGCGTCTGGCGCTGAAGTTCTTTCTCTGCAGAGACGTCATTTAAAATTTCGAGCTTGTCTTAGAAAGACGAAACTTTTCGTTTTTCGGCAGCAGAAATTATCACCGACGAACCGACACCACTGGTAGCACTGGAGACGTGCGAGTACACGCCGACAGGCAGGCCTAGCACATTAATAACCGACACCGCACTCACATGTGGAAACGCACAGTGCGGGCAAAATTGAATAAATGAGTGCATTTCTCTAGCCGATCTTTCAGAATAAGTTCAAGAAACAACGGCACATCAGCTTGCCGAATTCGGTACATAAAGGTTAACCGTGCAACGCCTTCGGTACATAGAGGTCGGAAAAACACGCGGCTGGTAATGGAGAATTAAAAAAAACTTCGTTAAATCCACAAATTCTTTAAATAGAGGTTCGTTAGATCCACGCTTAAGTGCAGTGCTAGATGAGGCATTTTTTATTGAAACGCCTATGGACGTCGCTCTAGCGGAGTGCGTATAGTACCTTCTACGAGGCTCTAGACACAGCCCTAATATTAATGGTAGTTGTATCGGAAAAAGTGAATATCATAAATGTTGCAGCATGATTCGAAGAAGCGGGGAAAAAAACGAAAGGTTTTCCGCCGGAGATACAATGGCGGCTTCGAAGTAAACGCACGTATGACCACCTGGCAACCTGGAGCTCATTTCGCCCGACATCTAAAGCCAAGACGTCTCAGCTGACATCCGGAGATCGACATCGGTCCCGTCGGCTCACTGATGTACGTCACCTTTCCGGGCCCGACCTCTTCCGCGGACCAACATCCCGAGAAATAAACAAGGCAACTTTCCTTGACACGTGGCCGTCATTCGGAAGTCGATGCAAATTAATCTGCGAACTAGGGGCAACAAATAGGAATAGGCCACCCCGATCACGAGCTGCAACAGATTCCACGCTGCGCGCAACACGCGCCGGTAATTTTCCCTAGGCGAACACGCTGTACTTGCCTGGTCGCGTGTTGCCTTCGTGCGGAACCGGAGGGGCCAGGACGGGCGGCTCCGACGGCGTGCGCGCCGCACAAAAGTAACGAACCCTATTTATGTACAAAGGCAGGCCAAAAAGGCTCTTTCTGGCACAAAGCGCGGGCATTAGTGCTGAAAACATCGCCGTTCCTGGAAACGCCTACGAGCCGGCGGCGGTGCCTCTTAGGGTTCTGCGCGGTGGTTCTCGAGAATAATAACTTGTGTCTCTGTCACTGTCTTTCTTAAAACTTAGTCCTTTGTTTAACTTGTCACTGGCGACAAGATACCTTTCTCTCTCTTCTCTCTCTCTCTCTCTATATATAATATATAGATATATATATGATATATATATATATATATATATATATATATTGAATTAGACTCCCCACGAAAAACATAACATTTAATAAGACGTTTCGGCTGGGGTTCAGCCTTTTTCAAAGTGGGAAAGGCTGGACCCCCAGCCGAAACGTCGTCAGTAATGTTGTTATGTCGTTCGTGGTGATTCCAATTTAAGATAACGTAAAAAACTTTCGGTAATCGGAACTAAAATTTCCGCATCACCGTGTAAAACGGAACCAGACATGGAACTTCTTGTGAAATCCACTGGCATGAGAATCAGCTTTTTACGGTTCCGGCTGTTTCGTTCTGGTTTTTTTTTTTTCTTCCTCATTGCTTTTTTTAGCATTTTTGGGCCTCGTAAGTCTCGTGGTTAGCCGTGGTTAGCCCTGGTTAACCCACGACCTCCTGAATACCGGTCTCGTGCGACCGGTATTCTGGAGGTCGTGGGTTTGGATCCAACCTGGCGGGCATTTTTTCTCCACTTTCTTTCTTTCTTTCCAAATTATTATTTGTTCTCAATGACCTACTACATTCCCCTTTGCTTTCCGAGGTTTCTTGACTGCCAACTCTAATTTCTGTCTTATTTTCAACGAGCCCCTCCTTTCCCATTCTGATTCGCTGCATGTATGTATGTATGTATGCATGTATGCATGCAGGTATGTATGTATGCGTGTATGTATGTATTGTGTATGATGTATGTATGTATGTATTAGTATGTATGTATGTATGTATGTATGTATGTATGTATGTATGTATGTATGTAGTAGTATTTCGTATGTATGATGTATGTTTATGTATGTATGTATGTATGTATGTATGTATGTGTATGCATGTGCGTATGTGTATATATATATGTATGTATGAATGTATTTATGTATGTGTGTACGTATGTATGTATGTGTATGTATGTATGTATGCATGTATGTACTAACGGCGCCAAATGAAACGGGAACACGAAAATATGAACCTGAACACACAAATAGCGCGATTTCTTTCCATGCAAGCCCAAAATGACGCGGTGGATTAGTTACAAAAACAAGTTGGGAAAAGTTAATTTCCAATCATACCAATAGCATGCCATTATATGAACTCTGTGAACAGTATTTTTCAATTTTGCACGTTCTGGTTTCATATTTTCGTGTTCGCGTTTGATATGACGACGATAGTACATATGTATGTATGAAGCAGAAGCGGTCCACAGCATCGGCAGTGATGCAGGCGTGCCTCACCGAGCGTGTTGGACCCCTTGGGAGTGCTGCGTCACCGGGTGAGGCCACAGTATACTCGTGTCCTTCTCTCAGCGCCCCATCTGCTGCCGGCACGTCTCCGGCATTGTTACCAGCAGTCTGGCCAGCCTTATTAGCAACGATGACACCGTGGCGACTAACGTTAAGCCTGACGTCAGGCCGGCACATGGCCGCACGCGCATCCAAAGGAAGTTTTAGAGAGGTTTCGCTGCTACAGACGACACCGACGCCGACTGCGCCTACTTCAGTCAGTAGTAGGCCATTTAATGATTCCATGGTACCCACTGCGCTACACTGAGAGCAATGCTTCTCGGTATTTAACGAAGTACCGCTTATAACGAAGACACGTTTCTGTCCCGAGAACTACCCGTCTTGGCGGCTCAGTAGCTAAGACGGGTTGCTGAGTTCGAAGAAGCGGGTTCGACTCCCGGCCGCAGCAGCCGCATTTCTGATAAACGCGAAAAGCCTAAACACCCGTGTGTTCGTGATTACGACGCACGTTAAAGATCCTCAGGTGGTCAGTATTAATCCAGAGCCCTCCACTACAGCGCGCCTACTGACCCAGGTTTAGCTTGGGCGCGTAACTCCCCGCTCCCCCCCCCCTTCCCATCCAAATTAAAAACGGCTTCATTACAACGGCATTTACTATACGTTGCAACACCTCAGTAGCCCTCGCAGCCACTCACTTCTGCCGTGTCTCATAGCATAGAAGTTTATTGATCATCTTCCCCGTCTTCGCTAACCAACGGTTCTCCGAAGCATTTATAATAGACGTGGCACCGTTTCTTTAACATCGAGGGTGTTTAGCAAACCGTAATTTTTCGCTTCCGCAGTTAAACATACCAAGAAATTACCGAGCGCGCACACGTGAGCGCGGGCCTCGCGGGGACCACCCGGCTGTTAACAAAACCGAGAAGATGCCTAGCGCTCGCGTATGCGTGCCTCACGGCGACCGCCCAGCGTCTGCGGCGCACGTTTGTCAAGCATACCCTCTTAGGGAGATTGGCCAAGGGTGGCAACACTTTCTTGAAACGAGAAAGACTCCAGCGTCCACCGCAAGTGTGGCAACACCTGCTCGGAACGAGAAAGACACGTCACAGCGTACGCCCTTCGAACGTGATGTCCAAAAATTATCTCTTCCAAAAAAATGAAGAATCTCACAATTATAGCAATGATGATGGAGTAAAATCGTTGCGAAAGGGAAGAAAAAGCAAATCAGCTTCAATCGTTCATTTAAGCCTGCGTGATGGTTGTGGAGGTTGCGTACAGCTTCGCTACCTTTAAGCCTAACGCATTACTGTGAACTTCCTTCATTTTTTGCCAATGAGAAGCGCACTCACACGGTTGCATGGAGGAGAAGAGGGGTGCCTATCTGCGGGCCGTGCGCGCAACGTCGCCTAGCAACAGACGCTTGGCCACAGATATGGCGGCGCACACTTGGTTGCCTGCATACATTCCATGCCATTGAATACCGAGGATAGTACTTGCTTTTAAACGAGAAGGCTCAGTCAGGTTCGAGTCCGACATTGCGATGTTTTATTTTTAGCTTTCAGAATTTTTAAGTCATCGTTACTCTGTTATCACTTCTTTTTACTCCGGCTTTTACTATATCAAGAGATCGACGCACAGGATTACTAGAATGGGTAGAATTACGTTTAATAGAGGTTGTGTTCTGTGTCGTTCGGCTGGGTTAGATTAGTTTTGTTGCAGTTGGGATGGATTTGGGTAGGTCATGACGCGTTCGGTTAGGTTACGTTAGGTTCGGTGAGGTCATGTTATGTTAGGTTACGTTGGGACGTAATATTATTCAGCAAATTTTAGCCAAGCCAGCTTTTATGGAAACTGCCGTGAGAATTTCCCGGAGGTAATTAGACGCAGCCTTTTTTTTTGTCGATTCACTGCTGCTTTTGCTGACACTTGCTGAGTTCTTGTTGAAAAGGCCCTTTTGGTTTCCTCCCGAGTAGCTCGTTACGGGCTGGCGTCGCGCCAGTATCCTGTCATTCCCTATTCAACGGCCTTGGCGCTTGTTTACACGTGTATGCTGCGCGTTCATTATGGCCACGAGGGAAAGGGGGCCCCCCGTCGTTCGGTTTCAAAGTGAGCGTGTAACACGATGTGGGGCGGCGCCGTTCAGGCACGTCGCGATGTGGCGTCAGGTGGACGGTGGCGCGGCCAAGATGCACCCATAGACATTCCGCAATACAGTAAACAGGAGGATTGGTGCCCAATTCTCAGAAAAGGCGATGTACCTCCTTAAAGGGACCATGCAGACAAAGCACAAGTTTGGTTCATTCGAAAGATTCCCTCGTTAGAATAGTACTGACAGCACCGTTAACGTAAACCTCGCTCAAATGAGCTATATATTTTGGGAAAAAAGGGAATGGCCATGCGACCTACTAGCTCATTTCCCGCACTAAAACATATGACGTCATATGCATAGCCATGCGATTGGTTTAAGGTTGGCAAAAGTAAACTCAAGTTAGGCAGAGCGAGCTATTTTCGCTTAATTGTATAATGCGATTCTATATAGTATAGAATTCTATATATAACTATATAATGTATATATTACACTATATATATATACTATAGAATTATACTATACTATACTATATAGTACTATAGATAGTATATATATATTACTATATATATATTATATTATATATTATAGCGGTGAGAATGGTCGGGGTAAACAACGGAAGTGGCGAAAGTACATGTAAACATTGAAGTACCTGTGCGTACTGCTGTTGGTGCTGCACGCACTATGACTGTTATAGCGCTTTAGGGTTGTCTCACGCGACACTGGCCGATCGGAGTAAGTGACCGACATTGTCTTACTTGACCCAGTTTGTCGAGCGTACCTCATGTTCCCCGAAACGATTACTTCCAACCGTACCAATAATGAGAATGGTGCAAATACGGTCAGAAACAAACCGAGGACGGACACTGGTGCTGCGCAGCATCGTGACGCCATCTGGAGGACTTATGGTAAAAAAATTAGCAGTGGCTTAGCTCGGCTATGCTAGGATATACGTAGCGTGAGCTAAGGTTCAGCTGGTTATTCTTAGGTTTCCTGGTTGTCTAGTATTAGCTGACTGTCATGCCTACTGCTGCTAAAACGATTTCCAATCCAATCCAATCCAATCCAATCCAATCCAATCCAATCCAATCAATCATCCATCCAATCCAATCCAATCCAGTCCAGTCCAGTCCAGTCCAGTCCAGTCCAGTCCAGTCCAGTCACTGCTCCTCGCGCATGCGCAGCACGGCTCTCCAGGAGCCACGCGAAACGGCTATCAAGCGGCTCCGGCACAGCGTCAGATTTGGCTACTGCGCAACGGAGGCGCACAGCTCGCCACGCGTCAGCGCCAGTGCGTCTGCCGCGGCTATGACGTCACTCCTCTAGAATGTGCAGACCGGCGAATGTGCAGGTCCAGTTCTCTACATATCCATACTCCAATTGGATTGGATTCGCAATCCAATACAATACAATCTAATTCATTCCGATTCAATCCAATCCAATGCTCCTCGCGCTTCCGCTGCACGGCCCTTCAAGGTCCACGAAACTGCTCAATCTCGGCCAGTGTAGCTTAAGCTACAAAAGGCGTTCCGCAGTACGTTGCAGGTTAAACGGCGCACTAGCGTTCTCAGACGTCACGAAACACACGGTTAAGATGGGAAGTCAAAATTATGACTTAAATGGATTGATTTCTCGGTGAATAAAGCATTTTTGCTGCTGAACAAGCGCTAGGTCACTATGAAACCCCAAATCTTTCGAATAAAACTGACTCGTATAATGCCTGCATGGCCGTCCTCGTGTCGTGGGTGAACTACGCAAAGACGGGTGGACCTCCGATAGAGCGCGAGCAAGTTCGCATCCTGTGGACCCGCCGTAGCTCGACTAACCAGGTCGAGGCCGACTTCGCTGCTCATCCTCCATTAGTTATGTACCCACTCCCGCTTCTGCAGTTGTCCCTCAAGGACGCTCCGCTAATCAAAAGAGTCTCTTTGGCGCTCCAAGCGTGCCCTTCTTCCTCCACGTGGGACTGACCTTCCTGGCAGCTTGACCCGCCGTGAGGAGGTCCCGCTCCGGAGAATTCGCTTGGGCGTTGCATTGACGCCTGCTGTTCGTGCAACATGGACTTCTAGCCTTGCGCTGACGTATGCAGAAGAACGGAAAGTTGGGCTAGTTGGTATGTGTTCATCTCGGTGGAAAACAAAAGCGCTCAAAAAACAGGACGAAGGAAGACGTAGACGTGTGTCTACGCTTCCTTCGTCCCTGTTTTTTGAGCGCTTTTGTTTTCACCAAGCTGACGTATGCAACCTGCCCCCCTGCTTCCGCTGTGGAAGCGACATTGGTACACCTCCTGGGGACATGTCCGGGCCGACAACCAGCCCGAACCGGGTACGCGGCGGCCCAATGAAATTGCCCAGGCCGTCCGCCCGATATTCATCGGTGGACGCATGGTCCTCTTTACAAGCAGATTTTGGGCTTTGTTGGTGAGACGGGCCTCTACAGCATTCTGTAGTGCATGAAGCCGCTTGCCTCCCGTCACTTTCGTTTTTTTATCTTTCCGTTCCTTTGATGCTCTGTGGCAAAATAGCGCATTAAAAAAAAGGGGGTGGCTGTAGTGAGGGGGGCAGTTTGTGGCTGCACCAGTGCCAGCCCGCATCGACGCAGCGACTACAACACCCTTTGGCATACCGGTCGCCCTAGATTCCGCACCCAAAACGGCGCCTTCGCACCCCCCCCCCCCCCTCACGCAGTACTCCGAGACCTACAGTCGCCGGAAGAGTTTTTTGAGCGGACGGAGACATTCCGTGTCGTCTCTGGAGTTGTCGCCAAGAAGAGCCTCACCCTCGTTGTGCCGGCGGGTCTAGAAGAGAGGGCGATGTTGGGGTGGCGCATTGTTGGAGGCTAAACAGAGTACGACGCTTTCAATAGCATGTTTGTGGACGAATTCTCCTCCATCGACGCTCAGCGGAGGCTGAAAGAGAAACTGAAACAGCGCACTCAGCCCCCCGAAGAGAACCTGGAAGAGTTCGCGTTTACATCATCACGGTCTTCTACAAGTGTATCGGCAACCAAGTTCCCGTGTCCGAGAAGGTGGACCGAGTAGAATTTGGTGGAGGACAGGAGTGTCGGGTCCGTTTCATAGCTGTACAAGGCCGCCGACGACTTCACGGAGCGGGCGTGGCGTCGATAAGATATTGAAAATTTCAAATCGCACAAAAAACGGTTACAGACAGGAGCGACACACACAAGCGCTTACTCGCAACTACCGGATTATTGAAAAAACACAAAATTTATACATGAACACAAATCATAGATTAGACAAACTTGGTGCCCATTAGCGCGTGCTCCTTCCCGTGAAGAGTAATAGAATTTCTATGTTCCTTGATAAAAAAGGCCGCGACCAGTTCTCGGACAACCTGATCATTATGCCTGTACAGCACCACAGTTTCATCAAACAAAGGGTGACGCTCACACACGCAGAAAGATTGGCGCATTGTAAAAAAAGTGTGGGCGTCACCCTTTCTTTGATGAAACTGTGGTGCTGTACAAGCATAATGATCAGGTTGTCCGAGAACTGGTCGCGGCCTTTTTTATCAAGGAACATAAAGCAAGTGTCTAAGCAAATCATGTATTACTCTCCGCGGGCAGGAGCACGCGCTAATCGGCACCACGTTTGTCTAATCTATGATTTGTGTTCATGTATAAGCTTTGTGTTTTTTTTTTATTAAGCCGGTATTTGCGAGTAAGCGCTTGTGTGTGTCGCTCCTATCTGTGCTCGTTTTTTGCGCGCTTGAGCTACACTGGCCGAGGTTGAGCATTTTCGCGTGGCTCCTGGAGAGCCATGCTGCGCATGCGCGAGGAGCAGTGATGAAGTCACCGGCGTTCAGAACGTTGCTGCTGCCCGGCGTCTCTCACATACACCACGCGCCAGCGTCTTCGCCGACCTCCGTTCCGCACGTGGCGGCCCGGTACACTTGATGATTATGCGAGGGATGGCCATGTGTGGAACCGTTGGCTCGGGGGTCGCAGCAACACCGGCGTGCGCCTGTGGAACCAGCATAGCTCTGGGGCGATCGGTGACGCTGCGCCGGAGCCGCTTCATAAATATACATGTGTCACATAGTGCGTATACCGTGTGTGGGCCATTGAAGCAGCAGTAAGCATGATAATCAAGCTACCCTAGACAACCAGGAAAGCTAAGAATAACCAGCTAAACCTTAGCCCACGCTAGGTATATCCTGGCATAGCCGAGCTAAGCCACTGCTATTTTTTTTTTCAAGAGCGCCAACGTGTGTCTGCGCGACTTACCTGGCTGGGTATACGGGCCGTGTGTCCCGGTATGTGAGGTGTTTCTTTTCTGCCAGGGCACAAAGGCCCGCTGTCATAATCCAGAGGGCATTATAAGCAGCCAGTGGGCCACCGCACCTATGGGGAAGCTCAGTGTGGACATCATCGGGCCCTTGGCGCCTACGCCTCTCCGACACAAGTACATCCTGGTGGGCACTGTGGTGTTTTCGTGCATAGAGATTTTCCGGTTGCAGGCTGGCAACCTTACTTTTTCAATTTTGTACAACCAACCTTGGGCCCTTAGTATAAAACCCCATGACAGCCAATAAAGGCTATCTTGTTTGCTGTTACTCGAGTGAGACGACTCTCCGTCACGTTTCTTTCTTTTCGTGCCCTTTTCCACTTCTTATGATACAGCCAAAACTAGCTACGAGGTAAACCCATGAGTGTTCAGGACGAACACCTACTGCCATTACGCCGAGAAGCTTAACTCTCGACTTTGAGTATCCGGCTTCATTTCCATCGCCCTTTCCCGGAATTTCCGTCGCTTGCGACAAAGTGCAGCAAGACGTCTCGCTGCTGCTACTGTCGCATGCACTCGTCGGATATTTTCGCCTCACTCTACACCCGTAAGCCATTGCTGCCGTGCTCAACTGTAACTCGCCGCGGCCTCCATTTCTTGCCACGCCTGGTCCTGCGTCGGTACCGTGGAAACCGTGGAAGTTTGTTTTCTTCAACTACTTAGAGGCCATCGTAGACGAAGACATCTCGCATCGCCGAAAGAGAGCTACTCCATTGAATGCACTCGGCTTGGAGGGACAGCGAATATACTACAGTTTGGCGCCACTTACAGCGTCGGAGCTCATCAACGTAAATGTCAAAACTGAGCCCGACGCCGATGCTTTCTACGTGGCACTTCCACTGCTTGACAACCATTTCGTCACAAGCGTAAACGAGCTGATGGAGCGACACCGCTTTCGACAGCGTCGACGGCTATGGGGGGAGCCCTTCGAGGCGTACGCCGCTGCGCTGCGCCAGCTTGCCTCAAGCTGTGATTTCTGGCAACAAGCGGAGAAAGTCGCACAAGAAACAGCTACTTGAAGTGGCGGCGTCGCAACAGATGCGGGACCGTCTGCTTTTCGAAGGAACAGGCCTGACTTTGAGGCGAACTGTCGAGCTGGGCAAACATGTGGAGCAGACTGGACAGGAACTCTTGGAGTTTGTCAGCTGACTCGCTCGTGCAAATAATAGTTGACAAGCCTGCGAGCGAGAGCGCTAGTGGATTTTCGACGTACGGCCGTATCGGGTGATATGGCCATCGAGCAAATGCAAAAGAATGCCGAGCCATGAAAGCCAAATGTCGGAACTGCGACGAAGTAGGAAACTTTGCGCCTGTGTGCCGGTCACGAGGCAAAGTGGAGTCTCCGGGAAGCCGGGAGAGCAAGAGCAATTTGGAGGCGACGAATAAAATTTCAGTTCTAACCCTCAGTTATGACAGCATCCGGGAAAATGGTATTTAATCAATGTCGATGGTGATAATACCACATCGAGCCTGCTCATTGACACTCTGTCATCTGTCTGCCTGCTGAGTGAAGCAAGTTTTTAAGAACATTTCTTCGACTGCCCACTGACGCATGCCAAAGTGAGACTATTGAGCTACTCGAAGCCACGCATTGCACTAAAGGGTTGCTTCCTGGCGACCGTATCCTACAAGCAGGTTCCAACATGTGTTCTTTTTTATGTCGCGAAGCGTGCTACCCCACTTTCGGAAGTAGATGCCATATACAATCTCTAGCTTTGCATAGGAGGGGATGCACTGTCGTGTCTGGAAACAGCCACAAATTAATCGCTGCTACCAGATCACTTGCGTGGCGAGTTTTCCCACCTATTCTCCGGCTATAAGCCTGACCAAGGGTATTGTGCAGTAAGTTGAAGTGCGTCCTACGGTAGAACCGTTGTCTGCCAAGCTACGAAGGTTGTCCGGCGCAAGTGCGTCTGTTGCGGCTACGTCACTACTCTGGAATGCGCAGACCGGCGAATGTGAAGACCTAATTCTCTACTCACCCGTACTCCAATTGGTTGGATTGGAATACAATCCACTTTAATCCAATCCAATCCGTTGCTCCTCGCGCTTGCGCAGCACCGCCCTTCAAGGTCCACGCGAAACTGCTCAACCTCCGCCAGTGTAGCTTACGCTACAAAATTTGGGCCAAACCTTGTACTGCGCCCTTGCAGCCTCTAGTATTCCCGGAATAACCACGGCAAAAGCTTACTATTGACATTATGGTCCTCTCGATTTGCAGCAGGCCGGACCCAAATTCGCAATAACTCTATAGACTACGATTCCAAGTAACCAGAAGTTTACTTCGCCAGCGCAGTTATGTGTGAAGTTGTCACTGACCTCTTGTCGGATGTCTTCAGCCGCGAAGGCTGAACTGAGTAACTCGTATTTGACAATGAACCCTAGTTTAAATCTGAAGTGTTTCAACATTCGATAAAGCATTGTTCCTCCACCGTGTATTAGCCCGGGCAAATGGCGTTGTTGAAATGTTCAACCTTAGCCTGATGGACTTCATCCAACTATTGTTCTTGGAAGGCAGGTCCATCCAGTGTACTATCGTGGAGTATTTGGTCGTGCACCTAGCTTCTCCGCACACTGACAGCGTATCCCAGGAAGGAGGAAGCAGAAAGCGCAAGTCTACGCACGTTCCTCGTACATCAGGGATTCTTTCTCTTGGGGGATTTTTTTGCTGTCGCCTCAGTTTGGACTTTGACTCGCAAGAGGGTTATTTTGATCGTTCACGCTTTGACTTTTATTGCAGCGGCTTTGACTTGAGCACTCCGCCATTTGATTTTCGCACGCAAGAAAGCTTCGCGTTTCAAGCGTCGTAATGGTTAGGCAGAGGGGCTTCTGATTTGTTTTTTTTTTTTTTTTTTTTTTCAAGTGAGACTGCTTATATTGCCTGAAAAGTGTGTTCGCAGCTGTGCACTCGTGTAAAATAGAAGCCGACTTTAAGGAGATAGTGTGCAGCGTTATTTCTGGCCACAGTGATCTTACGCAGGTATTGAAAAAAAAAAAGCTGCCAGGGTCATCATACTTTAAAACAAAACACCGAATATTGACGCTTGAAAAATTCTTTCCGAACAAGTTGTTCAGCAAGATTTGTTGACGGGCTAGTTGGTGGATACTTGAAGAGCCATGAGGATTGCAGAGAACGACGACACACTTAGGAACGACACACGCTAGTCCTGTTAGTTCCCTATGTGTGTCGTCCTTCTGAGCAATCCTCATGGCTTTTCGAGCAAGTTGCGTTAATAGTCCTAAAGTCGATTTTAGCAGTGCTCGGTGTACTGCGCTCCATATTACGCTCTAGATGTACGTTGTGGGGGAATTAATTGAAAGTTTTCTGGGACATTCCTGCTTGAATATCACACGATTTATATTGCCCGGAAGAAATTACACTCAACCATTAATTTCCTTGTAGCAGTGAAGCCGACTTTAAAGGGATCAGTGTGTACCAGCGAGGCTTACGCATTTATACCCACTATATAATTTATCCAATTTTTTACCAGCTCAGCTGATTAAGCAGGACGTTATCCGTCCGTCGCACTGAAAGACCTCGCGGAGCGATGACGTCACCTCGCGTTGCCTAGCAACGTGCATAGCTTCGCGCTCTTTTCGCTAGCCTCACCGGTTTCCGTCAAGATATGACGTCACTGCGCAACACACGGTATGAAGGCTCGTGTACAGAGCGGTTTTCCACGCTTACGTGTGGGCTTGCGCCGCGTGAGGAGCTCGCAAAAAAACACCAAGGAAAGATACCGAGCGCACGTGAGCGACGCCTCGTGAGGAGCCCCGGCGTCGGCCAGCTCAAACTTCGTTCGTGCCCTCTGCCCAGCGTTCGTGGCGTGATCTCTGGAATGCTGTTCTCCTTGCCAGCTCACGTGCGTTCGCACCTGAAGTGGAGAGCACAGACGCGGAGTTCGCGATGCCGGTTGCCGCGGGTTCTAGCGCGTGCTAACGAGGTTCACTTTGCGAGAATTGTGAAAGCCTGCGGAATTATTAATACGCTCCGGGCCTGCCAGTCATGGGGAACTTCCAGCGGCAAGTTCGGATATCCATGCGAGGTGCAGCGAAGGAAGAGGGGCAGCCAACTTTGCTGTTTCTCCAGCCTTACACCACTAAAGCAAGCTGCGCCACTTTTTTTTTTTTTTTTGCTGTCTCTTGCCTGTGAATATTCAGCACCGACGCAAAGACGTTGTTATTGCTACTCCTACTTTTCTTGACCCCTGACAATCCCGGCGGGTACATATTCCTGTCGTAAAAACCTGAGACAAGTAGTTCCAATTCCATCTTCTCCGTTACCTCACAATGCACTTCATTAGAGTAGTATATTGGTAAGCATTTCCGAGTTTCAGGATGGTGATCAGGATATTTTTCGGATTTCATGGACGGGGCAAGGTGGGGTGTTTTCCAGCTCGCCCCAACGCACCTGCCCTCCACGGCGTGCTGGCATACTGAGTGAATTCAGCTGCTTGCAGTGCTTTGCCATTGGTAGGCCTAAAAGCTGAGGAACACCATCACTGCCAGCGAAGAAGGTACTCCCAAAGGCGCTAATGTCGCACTTATCTCATTTACAGTTTCATCCATGAGCGTGGCGTTCGTAGTGAGGAACGAGTCAGCCAATATCCCTGAAACCACTCCATACTTCGTGGGAGACAGTGATGGTATCACAAAATTATTTTCTGACATCTGCTACGTTAACACACTGGAGGGCTGTGGAGGCGTTCTCAGGCTGCAGATAACTTGCGCCAAAGGCGTTCAAGTGGCTCACGGGGATCCAGCTAATAAATTAATTGGCTCCTGAATGGTGTGCTTTTGAATGCGTTTCAGCTCATACCGGGAAGCACAGATATCACGTGATACTGTACTATGATACGTTAGGAAATTGTTCGTGTTCCCGCTCTAACAGCGACCACGCTTTTGGCAGAAAGCTCTGCCATGTTGATTTTGCTTTGACCCTGGCAATAGCATCCGCTAGTTCTACGCTTGTCGACAGCGCTTCGTCATTGTCCTACAACCAATCTTGCAGGGTCTGTCAGTTCGCAACCGACAGTGGCAGCTTGGAGGGGCCATTCCGAACCCCTTCATCACACTGTACTTACGAAATCCATACCAAAGCTTTCAATCTACGGTAACCAGTATATAGGTCACACTCCAAGAGAGTCCGGTGGTTTTGCTTAACCGCAATGCACTCGATTGATTGATTGATTGATTGATTGATTGATTGATTGATTGATTGATTGATTGATTGATTGATTGATTGATTGATTGATTGAATTAAGGGGAGGCCTGAAGGCCGTGAATGGGAAATGGGAAGGGAAAGGGTGGGAAGAGAAACGTTCCCTTCGATCATTTTTGACGAACCATCACATAGACTTTTGACGTGCACATCCACATTTCGCCTAGTGTATTCTTTTTTTATATTTTACACACCTACCCATTGCATTTATACAACTGCTATGTACGTATATGAATTGACTGCACTCAATATTGTATCATTTATAGGATGCTTTTTTTTAAATATTCCTGTGTTAGTTGTTCCAATGCTGTGTGTTTTATTTGTTCAATATGTTCCTTATTTATTTCTAAAATATGCGATCTTAAAAACTCACTATTTACGCGTAGTCTCGCTATTTCTTCGTATCAGATAGATAATAAAAAAATATGTATTATTTCTGATAGCAGCTGCAATTAACCTATTTCTTTGTATGCTATCAATAACAAGGGGCCCCACTACATTTTATAACTCTGGGACCCCTTTCTGTATTGACTATATTCTAGTAATGTACCATTCTGTATCAATAAACAATAAAGTTCTATACTATTCTGTTCTATTCTAAGTAGTCATGTGAGCCCTCATTTTTCGTCATGTTCAATGTTAATGTTCAGGCTCTTCGCGGCATGGGTAGTATTTGCGCAGCCAGCAACAAAATACCGGCGAGTGACAACGTAAAGTACTCGTTTTGGCTGAACAGTTCGGTCGACCCCTTGGAGTCACGCAAAGCAAGCATGACGTTGTGCGCTGTGCGCCGCCATACTGCAGATCCCAGTTTTCGGTCAAACGGCGTGCACATTGCTGTCACTCGGTCGAATTCGCTTTGTTGGTGACATGAATGCATTGTGGTGAAGCTCAAACTCGACACTGCTTGATTGTGGTGGTGGACCTGAAAAAAACGGAAGTTTTACTGTTTTCGCGGCGTCAATCGGCACCCATTGCGTTTTCTTGACTGCCGCTACCAGGTCTAAATCACGGTGTAAATGACGTTTAGATGGCCCGGTTTTCTTTTGTGTTAGCCCGCTAGCTGGCGGATGCGCGGGTGGGGTCGCAGCCACTTTACCGAAATCGATGTTTTCAATCTGTCATCAGATTTTCAAAATGTGCACATCAGTGGAGCAGTAATAACAACCGTTTCACAGCGAGATCGGTGTTAAAAAATACCCCATTAACCAGACATACGCAATGGCGAGCGAGTAGGTAGTACCGAGGGATACTGCAGTGCCAGAAAACCTTTTCCCTCTCACTCGGACACGCAACGCTGAGCGATGTAATTGTACGTTGTAGCAGAATCCAGCGCACGCTCGCGCATTATAGGTCATATAGAGCGAGATATTACGTACAGTTGCCACCGAAAGGGTTTTTTGTACGTCAAGAAACTAATATTCGATAAGCCCAAACGTGCTTTAATGCGATAGCATTCATCATGCTTGTCGTATGCCCCTGTGTCGCCTCTCCCACAGAGGCACCTGTGTGAAGCCTCCCTGAAAGTGTACATGGCAAAGTGGCATGTAGGAAGCAAGGAGTGGAGAGGTGGCGGAGAGGTAGGGGGAGGAGGAGGAAGGGTGGATTCATATTGATACAAATCTTGCACAACAGTAATCGCACCGCTACCGCGGACCACAACGTATCAGCCTGACTGATCGCGCGAAGACCATCAAGGTGCTACCATATGATAATGCCCATGCGCGAGAAAGCTCGTGACGTAGCAGTTTTTTCTTACCCCTACTTGAAGAGTTGAGCTAGAGTGGTGGCCACCTCCAGTGATCAAGTAAAGGTAACGTCAGCAATGACATACCCACGACCACGAATACAACGCTCACCGTATTCACGCACACAATCGTTCCCCAAAGAGTAAGTTTGATTGATTGACTGCTTGCTTGCTTGCTTGCTTGCTTGCTTGCTTGATTGATTGATTGATTGATGATTGATTGATGATTGATTGATTGATTGATTGATTGATGATTGATTGATTGATTGATTGATTGATTGATTGATTGATTGATTGATTGATTGATTGATTGATTGATTGATTGATTGATTGATTGTGGGGTGTTTAACGCGGCAAAACTGCACAGGCGATGAGGCGCGCCGTAGTGGAGGGCTCCGGATTAATTTTGACCACCTTGGAATATCTAACGTGCGCCAAAATCTCAAACACACGGCGTTTTTCCTTTTCGCTTATATTAAAAAAGCGACCGCCGCGACCGGGAATCGAGCCCGCGTCCTTAGCCACTGAGCCACCATGGCGGGTCCCAAAGAATAAGTCGTACCTCAAATTTTTAAGCGTACTGGCGCCAGTACTTTTGCTTATTTTGATAGTTTTTAAGGTCTTGCGGCATCGGCCACTATTTTGGATAATAAACATATAGACCGCAAATTTTCACGCGAACTTATTTTTGGCCATACTCCAGAGCACTGCTCAATATTCGCCGTCCAAGAGCTTTCAGCACCAGTGCAGATTAACACCCATTGCTATAACGTTTCCGCCCCACTACGACGCATTTGCTCTTACATTATCTAATAAGCACTGAGTTGATGCGAGTGAAACTGATGCGTATATTACCAGTATCTTCTCCCCCCCCCCCTTCCCTATTCGACGTGAACAGAACGAGGAAAAAGATCTGCCCGTCTGTGGCTGTTGATGTGTCACACTTTCGCAACATACAAAAACGCTGTTGATTAAAGTCCCTACCTAGGGTTCCCATATTTTAACATCTGGCTCCTTAATTAAATCCCCCCTAGAAGTTTTCACATAAATACAGGTGGGCCTTTTAGTGTTTTACAGAGACACATGGGGTCTTATGAGAGGGTTATTAAAAAGTCCCCGGGCGCAGCTACCTTAATATCCACTGCATACTTTGCCCGTGAAAATGCTTCCCCAGCGATGCATTTGCGTGCAACTGTGAAGCTTACTTTACAAAGCTTCGGGCATAGCAGAACGGCTTACGCGTTTTAGCTGACAATGCCAGCTATACTTGGGTACAGTTTAAGAACAATAGCCAATGTTGTGTATCCCTCGATTAGAGCTACGGACCCAAGTGTCATCACGCGCGGGTGTTTTAAACTTACATTGCGCGTAATTCTCGACACATTTTCCTTTTAGGGCTTCGCTTTATCCGTGGCTTGTCCCTGGCGTCCGTGTACAGTGTTGCGCATGCAGAAGGAGCATTAGATTGGAGCGGATTAGATTTGGATTGGATATGATTGGATTTGATCGGATTGGATTGGATTGGATTGGGTTGGATTGGATTGGATAAGCTGAATTGAATTGTATCGGATTGGATTGGGTTCAAATTGTATATACTGTACACGCGCGTTGTCACTCATTTACATGCGGTAGTGGGCAATTCCACGGCTAATTTACGGTAAGAACGATCTCCAGGGCTTCACCCACTCGTCATGATTCACTTCGTGAAGATGCGTGAATGTTTTCTCCCGTAGTTTTTCTCTCTTTTTTTGTCACAGCTACAGTAGATTATACACAGATTAAGACCGAAAAATCACGATAACGACTCATGTCATGTTTAAAATAGTCTCAGTAACGCATTCTTTGCACCGCGCGGAGTAGCAGCCGGCTGCGGTGATGAGGTGTGGGGTATCTTCCGCGGTCGTTTTTTAGTGGTACCCAAGGCGTCATTTAGCACAGGACTTGTTTCATCTACATTGCTGATGTTACTTTGTACCAGTTGAACTGGTATTGAATAAATGTTTTTTTTTTGTGTGTTTCTTTTTCAGAAACACTACTTCGGAGCACCGCAAACTGATGACAGTGACAGTCCAGGTAGGGACGCAGAAGATCCTAAAATATACTATTTAAATATCCGTAAGAAATATGCCCAGTCGATGCAGGAATTACGCTTAATGTGACCAAATTATTAGCCAACATCCACAGTTTCGCAAATTTCAAGCCCTGGCGCCGTCAGTTGAGAGGGTTAGTTCCGCTCGTTAACTTGAGCTTCGTGGGTGCTGAAACACTTCTGTGCATAAATCTGCGCGTTAACTATGGTGTTACGGGAACCGGAACCAATTTTACAAAATTTGTAAGTTTTAATTAACAGTACTGCGCCTGATTTTGTCGGTATATAACCAGTGGTATCATGCAGATGGCTAACAAACGTGAGGTCAAAAACGCCGCCATGAATTCCTGTGTTGTGTGGAACGAGCGGCACTTTCGTAGTTTTTTTTTTAAGCCTATGACCGATAATGCGAGGGGGAGGTAGCTTTAATTACATAAAGAAAATAACGCGACAAGAGTCATTATCGAGTATTGTGACCATTCCCACTCCTATTCCTACATCGCGTCTCTCTGTTCAAATGGCAAGGCTGTCTAATGCAGACCTAACGTCAAGAAAGACCGCAACTGTAGTGTTCTTCGATGCTAATTCCCACAAGAAAACGACGCGATGCTGATGACAATTATCTGCGAGGCTTCCCGGCTTTCCATCATTATCATCATCATTGTCGTCGTCGTCGCCATTATGATGGTGGTGGTGGTGGTGGTGGTGGTGCTTTCACGACCTAAGAATCGAGGCCATGAAAGTACGGAATGAAGACATCGAAGAAAATAAGCTAATAATATAAAAGTAGACAGGTCTCGTACAACTGGACAATTAGGAAACGAGTTTGACATTTGAAAACTAGCTGAGAACCGATAGAGAGGCAAATCGCTGGTTTGAGGCGTTGACTCGACGAACGTAATTTGAGTAGGGCAATATCTACTATAGAGAACCCGAGATATACCAAAGATTCAAGAAGCGACACAAGGTAGTGGCTGTGCAATGGGACCTAGCATTCTCAAAATGGACTCACCCCCCTTGCCGCCATCCCATTCTCACACCTCGCAAACCCAGAAAAAGAAATCCAAGCCCCTGTTAATCTTCGGTGACGTCGTGTATCAACTAAGAAACGGCAAAAAGAACCATTTCTTCGTCGTCAATATTCACACGGATGCACTGCCTCCTATGCCTTGATACAATAGAGGGGCAAAAATAACGCTGACTTGGGATGAAATTCCGCTACTTGTTTAAGTCTGTGTTGTTTGTACAAACATATGCAAGGGTGAAACAAAAGAGGAATAAACCTGAACGAAAGATGCGCACCTGCTAGGACGGAATTCTTCCCGTTAAACCTAAGCAGGCCTATAAAATGCACAAGCTTAAGTTTATTCTTAGCCTGTGAAAGAAATATTTATTCCTCCCTTTAAAACGCTACCGCGAAAGCTTGAGTGTGCGATTTTGTGCTGCCTCCTGAGACTGACGAAACCATAGAGGGTGCTGGATTTCTGTCCATTTTTATTTTTATGGTGCATTGTATCAACTGAAAAGTACCGAGAACATTGAGTTTAGAACACGTACCTGCCTCACTCTTTTCGCTCTGATCGCATGAAGGTGAAACCATATACTACGAAAGCATCAAGCCCGCCGGAGGGGTGCGAGGACAACGCCAGCATTACATTCACAGTAAGCTGAAATATTTCATGCATACCCTTTCTGTGGTGACACGAAAAGGAAACATAGTCCATCTTTCCTTAATGTTTGATGTGTCAGTACTAAAACATAAGAAAATGCTATTGATAAAAAGGTCATATGTCGTTAATATTTTCACATTAAACCTGTCATACTGTTTTAAAAAGAATGTCTTCCTGGCAGTGCATACTAGCATGCTAATTAAGCTGACTTTAAAGCGCTCAGTTGGAACAGCAGTGCGTGTTGTGCCTTTTTCAATTCAATCCAACTTATATTCAGTGATGTATACATATTAACATATGGGTTGTAATACAGACGGAGGTCCCAAGGCCGAAGCCGTACGCGGGACCTACGATGACAATACAAAAAAATATTACGAGCGACGTTAAAAAAATAAAAAAAACTATACAGAACTATTGAACAATACGGAACACAACGAAGCTATCCACTTAGGAGTTTCGGGGAGATTTTCAAAGCGAAGCTTTTTACCGCAACCCCCCGTCTAACAGAGTTTGAGGTTTCTTTAATTCATAAAAAAAAATGAGTTCCACTCATGTGCTTCACCAATGACCACTCAACCAACCACCGTTTATTGGATCATGCATTGATTTCTTTTTTTACCATGGGCGCACTCACACGGTTGCATGGAGGAGAAGAGGGGTGCCTATCTGCGGGCCGTGCGCGCAACGTCGCCTAGCAACAGACGCTTGGCCACAGATATGGCGGCGCACACTTGGTTGCCTGCATACATTCCATGCCATTGAATACCGAGGATAGTACTTGCTTTTAAACGAGAAGGCTCAGTCAGGTTCGAGTCCGACATTGCGATGTTTTATTTTTAGCTTTCAGAATTTTTAAGTCATCGTTACTCTGTTATCACTTCTTTTTACTCCGGCTTTTACTATATCAAGAGATCGACGCACAGGATTACTAGAATGGGTAGAATTACGTTTAATAGAGGTTGTGTTCTGTGTCGTTCGGCTGGGTTAGATTAGTTTTGTTGCAGTTGGGATGGATTTGGGTAGGTCATGACGCGTTCGGTTAGGTTACGTTAGGTTCGGTGAGGTCATGTTATGTTAGGTTACGTTGGGACGTAATATTATTCAGCAAATTTTAGCCAAGCCAGCTTTTATGGAAACTGCCGTGAGAATTTCCCGGAGGTAATTAGACGCAGCCTTTTTTTTTGTCGATTCACTGCTGCTTTTGCTGACACTTGCTGAGTTCTTGTTGAAAAGGCCCTTTTGGTTTCCTCCCGAGTAGCTCGTTACGGGCTGGCGTCGCGCCAGTATCCTGTCATTCCCTATTCAACGGCCTTGGCGCTTGTTTACACGTGTATTCTGCGCGTTCATTATGGCCACGAGGGAAAGGGGGCCCCCCGTCGTTCGGTTTCAAAGTGAGCGTGTAACACGATGTGGGGCGGCGCCGTTCAGGCACGTCGCGATGTGGCGTCAGGTGGACGGTGGCGCGGCCAAGATGCACCCATAGACATTCCGCAATACAGTAAACAGGAGGATTGGTGCCCAATTCTCAGAAAAGGCGATGTACCTCCTTAAAGGGACCATGCAGACAAAGCACAAGTTTGGTTCATTCGAAAGATTCCCTCGTTAGAATAGTACTGACAGCACCGTTAACGTAAACCTCGCTCAAATGAGCTATATATTTTGGGAAAAAAGGGAATGGCCATGCGACCTACTAGCTCATTTCCCGCACTAAAACATATGACGTCATATGCATAGCCATGCGATTGGTTTAAGGTTGGCAAAAGTAAACTCAAGTTAGGCAGAGCGAGCTATTTTCGCTTAATTGTATAATGCGATTCTATATAGTATAGAATTCTATATATAACTATATAATGTATATATTACACTATATATATATACTATAGAATTATACTATACTATACTATATAGTACTATAGATAGTATATATATATTATAATATTATATATATTATATTATATATTATAGCGGTGAGAATGGTCGGGGTAAACAACGGAAGTGGCGAAAGTACATGTAAACATTGAAGTACCTGTGCGTACTGCTGTTGGTGCTGCACGCACTATGACTGTTATAGCGCTTTAGGGTTGTCTCACGCGACACTGGCCGATCGGAGTAAGTGACCGACATTGTCTTACTTGACCCAGTTTGTCGAGCGTACCTCATGTTCCCCGAAACGATTACTTCCAACCGTACCAATAATGAGAATGGTGCAAATACGGTCAGAAACAAACCGAGGACGGACACTGGTGCTGCGCAGCATCGTGACGCCATCTGGAGGACTTATGGTAAAAAAAATTAGCAGTGGCTTAGCTCGGCTATGCTAGGATATACGTAGCGTGAGCTAAGGTTCAGCTGGTTATTCTTAGGTTTCCTGGTTGTCTAGTATTAGCTGACTGTCATGCCTACTGCTGCTAAAACGATTTCCAATCCAATCCAATCCAATCCAATCCAATCCAATCCAATCCAATCAATCATCCATCCAATCCAATCCAATCCAGTCCAGTCCAGTCCAGTCCAGTCCAGTCCAGTCCAGTCCAGTCACTGCTCCTCGCGCATGCGCAGCACGGCTCTCCAGGAGCCACGTGAAACGGCTATCAAGCGGCTCCGGCACAGCGTCAGATTTGGCTACTGCGCAACGGAGGCGCACAGCTCGCCACGCGTCAGCGCCAGTGCGTCTGCCGCGGCTATGACGTCACTCCTCTAGAATGTGCAGACCGGCGAATGTGCAGGTCCAGTTCTCTACATATCCATACTCCAATTGGATTGGATTCGCAATCCAATACAATACAATCTAATTCATTCCGATTCAATCCAATCCAATGCTCCTCGCGCTTCCGCTGCACGGCCCTTCAAGGTCCACGAAACTGCTCAATCTCGGCCAGTGTAGCTTAAGCTACAAAAGGCGTTCCGCAGTACGTTGCAGGTTAAACGGCGCACTAGCGTTCTCAGACGTCACGAAACACACGGTTAAGATGGGAAGTCAAAATTATGACTTAAATGGATTGATTTCTCGGTGAATAAAGCATTGTTTGCTGCTGAACAAGCGCTAGGTCACTGTGAAACCCCAAATCTTTCGAATAAAACTGACTCGTATAATGCCTGCATGGCCGTCCTCGTGTCGTGGGTGAACTACGCAAAGACGGGTGGACCTCCGATAGAGCGCGAGCAAGTTCGCATCCTGTGGACCCGCCGTAGCTCGACTAACCAGGTCGAGGCCGACTTCGCTGCTCATCCTCCATTAGTTATGTACCCACTCCCGCTTCTGCAGTTGTCCCTCAAGGACGCTCCGCTAATCAAAAGAGTCTCTTTGGCGCTCCAAGCGTGCCCTTCTTCCTCCACGTGGGACTGACCTTCCTGGCAGCTTGACCCGCCGTGAGGAGGTCCCGCTCCGGAGAATTCGCTTGGGCGTTGCATTGACGCCTGCTGTTCGTGCAACATGGACTTCTAGCCTTGCGCTGACGTATGCAGAAGAACGGAAAGTTGGGCTAGTTGGTATGTGTTCATCTCGGTGGAAAACAAAAGCGCTCAAAAAACAGGGACGAAGGAAGACGTAGACGTGTTGTCTACGCTTCCTTCGTCCCTGTTTTTTGAGCGCTTTTGTTTTCACCAAGCTGACGTATGCAACCTGCCCCCCTGCTTCCGCTGTGGAAGCGACATTGGTACACCTCCTGGGGACATGTCCGGGCCGACAACCAGCCCGAACCGGGTACGCGGCGGCCCAATGAAATTGCCCAGGCCGTCCGCCCGATATTCATCGGTGGACGCATGGTCCTCTTTACAAGCAGATTTTGGGCTTTGTTGGTGAGACGGGCCTCTACAGCATTCTGTAGTGCATGAAGCCGCTTGCCTCCCGTCACTTTCGTTTTTTATCTTTCCGTTCCTTTGATGCTCTGTGGCAAAATAGCGCATTAAAAAAAAGGGGGTGGCTGTAGTGAGGGGGGCAGTTTGTGGCTGCACCAGTGCCAGCCCGCATCGACGCAGCGACTACAACACCCTTTGGCATACCGGTCGCCCTAGATTCCGCACCCAAAACGGCGCCTTCGCACCCCCCCCCCCCCCTCACGCAGTACTCCGAGACCTACAGTCGCCGGAAGAGTTTTTTGAGCGGACGGAGACATTCGTGTCGTCTCTGGAGTTGTCGCCAAGAAGAGCCTCACCCTCGTTGTGCCGGCGGGTCTAGAAGAGAGGGCGATGTTGGGGTGGCGCATTGTTGGAGGCTAAACAGAGTACGACGCTTTCAATAGCATGTTTGTGGACGAATTCTCCTCCATCGACGCTCAGCGGAGGCTGAAAGAGAAACTGAAACAGCGCACTCAGCCCCCCGAAGAGAACCTGGAAGAGTTCGCGTTTACATCATCACGGTCTTCTACAAGTGTATCGGCAACCAAGTTCCCGTGTCCGAGAAGGTGGACCGAGTAGAATTTGGTGGAGGACAGGAGTGTCGGGTCCGTTTCATAGCTGTACAAGGCCGCCGACGACTTCACGGAGCGGGCGTGGCGTCGATAAGATATTGAAAATTTCAAATCGCACAAAAAACGGTTACAGACAGGAGCGACACACACAAGCGCTTACTCGCAACTACCGGATTATTGAAAAAACACAAAATTTATACATGAACACAAATCATAGATTAGACAAACTTGGTGCCCATTAGCGCGTGCTCCTTCCCGTGAAGAGTAATAGAATTTCTATGTTCCTTGATAAAAAAGGCCGCGACCAGTTCTCGGACAACCTGATCATTATGCCTGTACAGCACCACAGTTTCATCAAACAAAGGGTGACGCTCACACACGCAGAAAGATTGGCGCATTGTAAAAAAAGTGTGGGCGTCACCCTTTCTTTGATGAAACTGTGGTGCTGTACAAGCATAATGATCAGGTTGTCCGAGAACTGGTCGCGGCCTTTTTTATCAAGGAACATAAAGCAAGTGTCTAAGCAAATCATGTATTACTCTCCGCGGGCAGGAGCACGCGCTAATCGGCCACCACGTTTGTCTAATCTATGATTTGTGTTCATGTATAAGCTTTGTGTTTTTTTTTTATTAAGCCGGTATTTGCGAGTAAGCGCTTGTGTGTGTCGCTCCTATCTGTGCTCGTTTTTTGCGCGCTTGAGCTACACTGGCCGAGGTTGAGCATTTTCGCGTGGCTCCTGGAGAGCCATGCTGCGCATGCGCGAGGAGCAGTGAAGTCACACGGCGTTCAGAACGTTGCTGCTGCCCGGCGTCTCTCACATACACCACGCGCCAGCGTCTTCGCCGACCTCCGTTCCGCACGTGGCGGCCCGGTACTTGATGATTATGCGAGGGATGGCCATGTGTGGAACCGTTGGCTCGGGGGTCGCAGCAACACCGGCGTGCGCCTGTGGAACCAGCATAGCTCTGGGGCGATCGGTGACGCTGCGCCGGAGCCGCTTCATAAATATACATGTGTCACATAGTGCGTATACCGTGTGTGGGCCATTGAAGCAGCAGTAAGCATGATAATCAAGCTACCCCTAGACAACCAGGAAAGCTAAGAATAACCAGCTAAACCTTAGCTCACGCTAGGTATATCCTGGCATAGCCGAGCTAAGCCACTGCTATTTTTTTTTTCAAGAGCGCCAACGTGTGTCTGCGCGACTTACCTGGCTGGGTATACGGGCCGTGTGTCCCGGTATGTGAGGTGTTTCTTTTCTGCCAGGGCACAAAGGCCCGCTGTCATAATCCAGAGGGCATTATAAGCAGCCAGTGGGCCACCGCACCTATGGGGAAGCTCAGTGTGGACATCATCGGGCCCTTGGCGCCTACGCCTCTCCGACACAAGTACATCCTGGTGGGCACTGTGGTGTTTTCGTGCACAGCGATTTCCCGGTTGCAGGCTGGCAACTTCGCTTTTTTCAATTTTGTACAACCAACCTTGGGCCCTTAGTATAAAACCCCATGACAGCCAATAAAGGCTATCTTGTTTGCTGTTACTCGAGTGAGACGACTCTCCGTCACGTTTCTTTCTTTTCGTGCCCTTTTCCACTTCTTATGATACAGCCAAAACTAGCTACGAGGTAAACCCATGAGTGTTCAGGACGAACACCTACTGCCATTACGCCGAGAAGCTTAACTCTCGACTTTGAGTATCCGGCTTCATTTCCATCGCCCTTTCCCGGAATTTCCGTCGCTTGCGACAAAGTGCAGCAAGACGTCTCGCTGCTGCTACTGTCGCATGCACTCGTCGGATATTTTCGCCTCACTCTACACCCGTAAGCCATTGCTGCCGTGCTCAACTGTAACTCGCCGCGGCCTCCATTTCTTGCCACGCCTGGTCCTGCGTCGGTACCGTGGAAACCGTGGAAGTTTGTTTTCTTCAACTACTTAGAGGCCATCGTAGACGAAGACATCTCGCATCGCCGAAAGAGAGCTACTCCATTGAATGCACTCGGCTTGGAGGGACAGCGAATATACTACAGTTTGGCGCCACTTACAGCGTCGGAGCTCATCAACGTAAATGTCAAAACTGAGCCCGACGCCGATGCTTTCTACGTGGCACTTCCACTGCTTGACAACCATTTCGTCACAAGCGTAAACGAGCTGATGGAGCGACACCGCTTTCGACAGCGTCGACGGCTATGGGGGGAGCCCTTCGAGGCGTACGCCGCTGCGCTGCGCCAGCTTGCCTCAAGCTGTGATTTCTGGCAACAAGCGGAGAAAGTCGCACAAGAAACAGCTACTTGAAGTGGCGGCGTCGCAACAGATGCGGGACCGTCTGCTTTTCGAAGGAACAGGCCTGACTTTGAGGCGAACTGTCGAGCTGGGCAAACATGTGGAGCAGACTGGACAGGAACTCTTGGAGTTTGTCAGCTGACTCGCTCGTGCAAATAATAGTTGACAAGCCTGCGAGCGAGAGCGCTAGTGGATTTTCGACGTACGGCCGTATCGGGTGATATGGCCATCGAGCAAATGCAAAAGAATGCCGAGCCATGAAAGCCAAATGTCGGAACTGCGACGAAGTAGGAAACTTTGCGCCTGTGTGCCGGTCACGAGGCAAAGTGGAGTCTCCGGGAAGCCGGGAGAGCAAGAGCAATTTGGAGGCGACGAATAAAATTTCAGTTCTAACCCTCAGTTATGACAGCATCCGGGAAAATGGTATTTAATCAATGTCGATGGTGATAATACCACATCGAGCCTGCTCATTGACACTCTGTCATCTGTCTGCCTGCTGAGTGAAGCAAGTTTTTAAGAACATTTCTTCGACTGCCCACTGACGCATGCCAAAGTGAGACTATTGAGCTACTCGAAGCCACGCATTGCACTAAAGGGTTGCTTCCTGGCGACCGTATCCTACAAGCAGGTTCCAACATGTGTTCTTTTTTATGTCGCGAAGCGTGCTACCCCACTTTCGGAAGTAGATGCCATATACAATCTCTAGCTTTGCATAGGAGGGGATGCACTGTCGTGTCTGGAAACAGCCACAAATTAATCGCTGCTACCAGATCACTTGCGTGGCGAGTTTTCCCACCTATTCTCCGGCTATAAGCCTGACCAAGGGTATTGTGCAGTAAGTTGAAGTGCGTCCTACGGTAGAACCGTTGTCTGCCAAGCTACGAAGGTTGTCCGGCGCAAGTGCGTCTGTTGCGGCTACGTCACTACTCTGGAATGCGCAGACCGGCGAATGTGAAGACCTAATTCTCTACTCACCCGTACTCCAATTGGTTGGATTGGAATACAATCCACTTTAATCCAATCCAATCCGTTGCTCCTCGCGCTTGCGCAGCACCGCCCTTCAAGGTCCACGCGAACTGCTCAACCTCCGCCAGTGTAGCTTACGCTACAAAATTTGGGCCAAACCTTGTACTGCGCCCTTGCAGCCTCTAGTATTCCCGGAATAACCACGGCAAAAGCTTACTATTGACATTATGGTCCTCTCGATTTGCAGCAGGCCGGACCCAAATTCGCAATAACTCTATAGACTACGATTCGAAGTAACCAGAAGTTTACTTCGCCAGCGCAGTTATGTGTGAAGTTGTCACTGACCTCTTGTCGGATGTCTTCAGCCGCGAAGGCTGAACTGAGTAACTCGTATTTGACAATGAACCCTAGTTTAAATCTGAAGTGTTTCAACATTCGATAAAGCATTGTTCCTCCACCGTGTATTAGCCCGCGCAAATGGCGTTGTTGAAATGTTCAACCTTAGCCTGATGGACTTCATCCAACTATTGTTCTTGGAAGGCAGGTCCATCCAGTGTACTATCGTGGAGTATTTGGTCGTGCACCTAGCTTCTCCGCACACTGACAGCGTATCCCAGGAAGGAGGAAGCAGAAAGCGCAAGTCTACGCACGTTCCTCGTACATCAGGGATTCTTTCTCTTGGGGGATTTTTTTGCTGTCGCCTCAGTTTGGACTTTGACTCGCAAGAGGGTTATTTTGATCGTTCACGCTTTGACTTTTATTGCAGCGGCTTTGACTTGAGCACTCCGCCATTTGATTTTCACATGCAAGAAAGCTTCGCGTTTCAAGCGTCGTAATGGTTAGGCAGAGGGGCTTCTGATTTGTTTTTTTTTTTTTTTTTTTTTTCAAGTGAGACTGCTTATATTGCCTGAAAAGTGTGTTCGCAGCTGTGCACTCGTGTAAAATAGAAGCCGACTTTAAGGAGATAGTGTGCAGCGTTATTTCTGGCCACAGGTGATCTTACGCAGGTATTGAAAAAAAAAAAGCTGCCAGGGTCATCATACTTTAAAACAAAACACCGAATATTGACGCTTGAAAAATTCTTTCCGAACAAGTTGTTCAGCAAGATTTGTTGACGGGCTAGTTGGTTGGATACTTGAAGAGCCATGAGGATTGCAGAGAACGACGACACACTTAGGAACGACACACGCTAGTCCTGTTAGTTCCCTATGTGTGTCGTCCTTCTGAGCAATCCTCATGGCTTTTCGAGCAAGTTGCGTTAATAGTCCTAAAGTCGATTTTAGCAGTGCTCGGTGTACTGCGCTCTATATTACGCTCTAGATGTACGTTGTGGGGGAATTAATTGAAAGTTTTCTGGGACATTCCTGCTTGAATATCACACGATTTATATGCCCGGAAGAAATTACACTCAACCATTAATTTCCTTGTAGCAGTGAAGCCGACTTTAAAGGGATCAGTGTGTACCAGCGAGGCTTACGCATTTATACCCACTATATAATTTATCCAATTTTTTACCAGCTCAGCTGATTAAGCAGGACGTTATCCGTCCGTCGCACTGAAAGACCTCGCGGAGCGATGACGTCACCTCGCGTTGCCTAGCAACGTGCATAGCTTCGCGCTCTTTTCGCTAGCCTCACCGGTTTCCGTCAAGATATGACGTCACTGCGCAACACACGGTATGAAGGCTCGTGTACAGAGCGGTTTTCCACGCTTACGTGTGGGCTTGCGCCGCGTGAGGAGCTCGCAAAAAAACACCAAGGAAAGATACCGAGCGCACGTGAGCGACGCCTCGTGAGGAGCACCCGGCGTCGGCCAGCTCAAACTTCGTTCGTGCCCTCTGCCCAGCGTTCGTGGCGTGATCTCTGGAATGCTGTTCTCCTTGCCAGCTCACGTGCGTTCGCACCTGAAGTGGAGAGCACAGACGCGGAGTTCGCGATGCCGGTTGCCGCGGGTTCTAGCGCGTGCTAACGAGGTTCACTTTGCGAGAATTGTGAAAGCCTGCGGAATTATTAATACGCTCCGGGCCTGCCAGTCATGGGGAACTTCCAGCGGCAAGTTCGGATATCCATGCGAGGTGCAGCGAAGGAAGAGGGGCAGCCAACTTTGCTGTTTCTCCAGCCTTACACCACTAAAGCAAGCTGCGCCACTTTTTTTTTTTTTTTTGCTGTCTCTTGCCTGTGAATATTCAGCACCGACGCAAAGACGTTGTTATTGCTACTCCTACTTTTCTTGACCCCTGACAATCCCGGCGGGTACATATTCCTGTCGTAAAAACCTGAGACAAGTAGTTCCAATTCCATCTTCTCCGTTACCTCACAATGCACTTCATTAGAGTAGTATATTGGTAAGCATTTCCGAGTTTCAGGATGGTGATCAGGATATTTTTCGGATTTCATGGACGGGGCAAGGTGGGGTGTTTTCCAGCTCGCCCCAACGCACCTGCCCTCCACGGCGTGCTGGCATACTGAGTGAATTCAGCTGCTTGCAGTGCTTTGCCATTGGTAGGCCTAAAAGCTGAGGAACACCATCACTGCCAGCGAAGAAGGTACTCCCAAAGGCGCTAATGTCGCACTTATCTCATTTACAGTTTCATCCATGAGCGTGGCGTTCGTAGTGAGGAACGAGTCAGCCAATATCCCTGAAACCACTCCATACTTCGTGGGAGACAGTGATGGCATCACAAAATTATTTTCTGACATCTGCTACGTTAACACACTGGAGGGCTGTGGAGGCGTTCTCAGGCTGCAGATAACTTGCGCCAAAGGCGTTCAAGTGGCTCACGGGGATCCAGCTAATAAATTAATTGGCTCCTGAATGGTGTGCTTTTGAATGCGTTTCAGCTCATACCGGGAAGCACAGATATCACGTGATACTGTACTATGATACGTTAGGAAATTGTTCGTGTTCCCGCTCTAACAGCGACCACGCTTTTGGCAGAAAGCTCTGCCATGTTGATTTTGCTTTGACCCTGGCAATAGCATCCGCTAGTTCTACGCTTGTCGACAGCGCTTCGTCATTGTCCTACAACCAATCTTGCAGGGTCTGTCAGTTCGCAACCGACAGTGGCAGCTTGGAGGGGCCATTCCGAACCCCTTCATCACACTGTACTTACGAAATCCATACCAAAGCTTTCAATCTACGGTAACCAGTATATAGGTCACACTCCAAGAGAGTCCGGTGGTTTTGCTTAACCGCAATGCACTCGATTGATTGATTGATTGATTGATTGATTGATTGATTGATTGATTGATTGATTGATTGATTGATTGATTGATTGATTGATTGAATTAAGGGGAGGCCTGAAGGCTGTGAATGGGAAATGGGAAGGGAAAGGGTGGGAAGAGAAACGTTCCCTTCGATCATTTTTGACGAACCATCACATAGACTTTTGACGTGCACATCCACATTTCGCCTAGTGTATTCTTTTTTTATATTTTACACACCTACCCATTGCATTTATACAACTGCTATGTACGTATATGAATTGACTGCACTCAATATTGTATCATTTATAGGATGCTTTTTTTTAAATATTCCTGTGTTAGTTGTTCCAATGCTGTGTGTTTTATTTGTTCAATATGTTCCTTATTTATTTCTAAAATATGCGATCTTAAAAACTCACTATTTACGCGTAGTCTCGCTATTTCTTCGTATCAGATAGATAATAAAAAAATATGTATTATTTCTGATAGCAGCTGCAATTAACCTATTTCTTTGTATGCTATCAATAACAAGGGGCCCCACTACATTTTATAACTCGGGACCCCTTCTGTATTGACTATATTCTAGTAATGTACCATTCTGTATCAATAAACAATAAAGTTTCTTACTATTCTGTTCTATTCTAAGTAGTCATGTGAGCCCTCATTTTTCGTCATGTTCAATGTTAATGTTCAGGCTCTTCGCGGCATGGGTAGTATTTGCGCAGCCAGCAACAATACCGGCGAGTGATCAACGTAAAGTACTCGTTTGGGCTGAACAGTTCGGTCCACCCCTTTGAGTTACGCAAAGGCAAGCATGACGTTGTGCGCTTGTGCGCCGCCATACTGCAGATCCCCAGTTTTCGGTCAAACGGCGTGCACATTGCTGTCACTCGGTCGAATTCAGCTTTGTTGGTGACATGAATGCATTGTGGTGAAGCTCAAAACTCGACACTGCTTGATTGTGGTGGTGACCTGAAAAAAACGGAAGTTTTACTGTTTTCGCGGCGTCAATCGGCACCCAGTTGCGTTTTTCTTGACTGCCGCTACCAGGTCTAAATCACGGTGTAAATGACGTTTAGATGGCCTGGTTTTCTTTTGTGTAGCCCGCTAGCTGGCGGATGCGCGGGTGGGGTCGCAGCCACTTTACCGAAATCGATGTTTTCAATCTGTCATCAGATTTTAAAATGTGCACATCAGTGGAGCAGTAAATAACAACCGTTTCACAGCGAGATCGGTGTTAAAAAATACCCCATTAACCAGACATACGCAATGGCGAGCGAGTAGGTAGTACCGAGGGATACTGCAGTGCCAGAAAACCTTTTCCCTCTCACTCGGACACGCAACGCTGAGCGATGTAATTGTACGTTGTAGCAGAATCCAGCGCACGCTCGCGGCATTATAGGTCATATAGAGCGAGATATTACGTACAGTTGCCACCGAAAGGGGTTTTTTGTACGTCAAAACTAATATATCGATAAAGCCCAAACGTGGCTTTAAATGCGATAGCATTCATCATGCTTGTCGTATGCCCCTGTGTCGCCTCTCCCACAGAGGCACCTGTTTGAAGCCTCCCTGAAAGTGTACATGGCAAAGTGGCATGTAGGAAGCAAGGAGTGGAGAGGTGGCGGAGAGGTAGGGGGAGGGAGGAAGGGTGGATTCATATGATACCAATCTTGCACAACAGTAATCGCACCGCTACCGCGGACCACAACGTATCAGCCTGACTGATCGCGCGAAGACCATCAAGGTGCTACCATTATGATAATGCCCATGCGCGAGAAAGGACTCGTGACGTAGCAGTTTTTTCTTACCCCTACTTGAAGAGTTGAGCTAGAGGGTGGCCACCTCCAGTGATCAAGTAAAGGTAACGTCCAGCAATGACGTACCCACGACCACGAATACACGCTCACCGTATTCACGCACACAATCGTTCCCCAAAGAGTAAGTTTATGATTGATTGAGTGATTCTTGCTTGCTTGCTTGCTTGCTTGATTGATTTGATTGATTGAATTTGAGTGATTGATTGATTATTGATTGATTGATTGATTGATTGATTGATTGATTTATTTATTGATTTATTGATTTTATTTATTGATTGAGATTGATTGTGGGTGTTTAACGCGGCAAAACTGCACAGGCGATGAGGCGCAGGCCGTAGTGGAGGGCTTCCGGATTAATTTTGACCACCTTGGCCCTATCTAACGTGCGCCAAAATCTCAAACACACGGGCGTTTTTCCTTTTCGCTATAATTAAAAAGCGAACCGCCGCGACCGGGAATCGAGCCCGCGTCCTTAGCCACTGAGCCACCATGGCGGGGTCCCAAAGAATAAGTCGTACCTCAAATTTTTAAGCGTACTGGCGCCAGTACTTTTGCTTATTTTGATAGTTTTAAGGGCTTGCGGCATCGGCCACTATTTTGGATAATAAACATATAGACCGCAAATTTTCACGCGAACTTATTTTTGGCCATAATCGAGAGCACTGCTCAATATTCGCCGTCCAAGAGCTTTCAGCACCAGTGCAGATTAACACCCATTGCTATAACGTTTCCGCCCCACTACGACGCATTTGCTCTTACATTATCTAATAAGCACTGAGTTGATGCGAGTGAAACTGATGCGTATATTACCAGTATCCTTCTCCCCCCCCCCTTCCCTATTCGACGTGAAGCAAAACGAGGAAAAAAGATCTGCCCGTCTGTGGCTGTTGATGTGTCACACTTTCGCAACATACAAAAACGCTGTTGATTAAAGTCCCTACCTAGGGTTGCCATATTTTAACATCTGGCTCCTTAATTAAATCCCCCCTAGAAGTTTTACATAAATACAGGTGGGCCTTTTAGTGTTTCACAGAGACACATGGGGTCTTATGAGAGGGTTATTAAAAAGTCCCCGGGCCCAGCTACCTTAATATCCACTGCATACTTTGCCCGTGAAAATGCTTCCCCAGCGATGCATTTGCGTGCAACTGTGAAGCTTACTTTACAAAGCTTCGGCATAGCAGAACGGCTTACGCATTTTAGCTGACAATGCCAGCTATACTTGGGTACAGTTTAAGAACAATAGCCAATGTTGTGTATCCCTCGATTAGAGCTACGGACTCAAGTGTCATCACGCGCGGGTATTTTAAACTTACATTGCGCGTAATTCTCGACACATTTTCCTTTTAGGGCTTCGCTTTAGTCCGTGGCTTGTCCCTGGCGTCCGTGTACAGTGTTGCGCATGCAGAAGGAGCATTAGATTGGAGCGGATTAGATTTGGATTGGATATGATTGGATTTGATCGGATTGGATTGGATTGGATTGGGTTGGATTGGATTGGATTGGATTGGATTGGATTAAGCTGAATTGTATCGGATTGGATTGGGTTCAAATTGTATATACTGTACACGCGCGTTGTCACTCATTTACATGCGGTAGTGGGCAATGCCACGGCTAATTTACGGTAAGAACGATCTCCAGGGCTTCACCCACTCGTCATGATTCACTTCGTGAAGATGCGTGAATGTTTTCTCCCGTAGTTTTTCTCTCTTTTTTTGTCGCAGCTGCAGTAGATTATACACAGATTAAGACCGAAAAATCACGATAACGACTCATGTCATGTTTAAAATAGTCTCAGTAACGCATTCTTTGCACCGCGCGGAGTAGCAGCCGGCTGCGGTGTTGATGTGCAGGGGTATCTTTTTTAGTGGTACCCAAGGCGTCATTTAGCACAGGACTTGTTTCATCTACATTGCTGATGTTCCTTTGTACCAGTTGAACTGGTATTGATTAAAATGGTTTTTTTGTGCTTCTTTTCCAGAAACACTACTTCGGAGCACCGCAAACTGATGACAGTGACAGTCCAGGTAGGGACGCAAAAGATCCTAAAATATACATTTAAATATCCGTAAGAAATATGCACAGTCGATGCAGGACTTACGCTTAATGTGACCAAATTATTAGCCAACATCCACAGTTTCGCAAATTTCAAGCCCTGGCGCCGTCAGTTGAGAGGGTTAGTTCCGCTCGTTAACTTGAGCTTCGTGGGTGCTGAAACACTTCTGTGCATAAATCTGCGCGTTAACTAGTGGTGTTACGGGAACCGGAACCAATTTTACAAAAATTGTAAGTTTTAATTAACAGTACTGCGCCTGATTTTGTCGGTATATAACCAGAGGTATCATGCAGATGGCTAACAAACGTGAGGTCCAAAACTGCCCCATGAATTCCTGTGTTGTGTGGAACGAGTGGCACTTTCGTAGTTTTTTTAAGCCTATGACCGACAATGCGAGGGGAAGGTAGCTTTATTTACATAAAAAAAAATAACGCGACAAGAGTCATTATCGAGTATTGTGACCATTCCCACTCCTATTCCTACATGGCGTCTCTCTGTTCAAATGGCAAGGCTGTCTAATGCAGACCTAACGTCAAGAAAGACCGCAACTGTAGTGTTGTTCGATGCTAATTCCCACAAGAAAACGACGCGATGCTGATGACAATTATCTGCGAGGCTTCCCGGCTTTCCATCATTATCATCATCATTGTCGTCGTCGTCGCCATTATGATGGTGATGGTGGTGGTGGTGGTGGTGCTTTCACGACCTAAGAATCGAGGCCATAGAAGTACGGAAGTGAAGACATCGAAGAAAATAAGCTAATAATATAAAAGTAGACAGGTCTCGTACAACTGGACAATTAGGAAACGAGTTTGGCATTTGAAAACTAGCTGAGAACCGATAGAGAGGCAAATCGCTGGTTTGAGGCGTTGACTCGACGAACGTAATTTGAGTAGGGCAATATCTACTATAGAGAACCCGAGATATACCAAAGATTCAAGAAGCGACACAAGGTAGTGGCTGTGCAATGGGACCTAGCATTCTCAAAATGGACTCGCCCCCCTCGCCGCCATCCCATTCTCACACCTCGCAAACCCAGAAAAAGAAATCCAAGCCCCTGTTAATCTTCGGTGACGTCGTGTATCAACTAAGAACGGCAAAAAGAACCATTTCTTCGTCGTCAATATTCACACGGATGCACTGCCTCCTATGCCTTGATACAATAGAGGTGCAAAAATAACGCTGACTTGGGACGAAATTCCGCTACTTGCTTAATTCTGTGTTGTTTGTACAAACCTATACAAGGCTGAAACAAAACAGAAATAACCCTGGACGAAAGATACGCACTTGCTAGGACGGGCTTGTTGCCGTTAAACCTAAGCAGGCCTATAAAATGCACAAGCTTAAGTTTATTCCTAGCTTGTGGAAGAGATATTTATTCCTCCCTTTAAAACGCTACCGCGAAAGCTTGAGTGCGCGATTTTGTGCTGCCTCCTGAAACTGACGAAACCATAGAGGGTGCTGGATTTCTGTCAATTTTTTTATGATGCATTGTATCAACTGAAAACTGAGAACATTGAATTTAGAACACGTACCTGCCTCACTCTTTTCGCTCTGATCGCATGAAGGTGAAACAATATACTACGAAAGCATCAAGCCCGCCGGAGGGGTGCGAGGACAACGCCAGCACTACATTCACAGTAAGCTGGAATATTTCATGCGTAGCCTTTCTATGTGGACATAAAAAAGAAACATAGTCAATCTTTCCTTAATATTTGATGCGTCAGTACTAAAACATACGAAAATGCTATTGATAAAAAGGTCATATCTCGTTAATATTTTCACATAAAACCTGTCATACTGTTTCAAAAAGAATGTCTTCCTGGCAGTGCATACTAGCATGCTAATGAAGCCGACTTTAAAGAGCTCAGTATGGAACAGCAGTGCGTGTTGGGCCTTTTTAATTTCAATCCAACTTATATTCAGTGATGTATACATATTAACATATGGGTTGTAATACAGACGGAGGTCCCAAGGCTGAAGCCGTACGCGGGACCTACGATGACAATACAAAAAATATTACGAGCGACGTTAAAAAAATAAAAAAATACTATACAGAACTATTGAACAATACGGAACACAACAAAGATATCCACTTGGGAGTTTCAGGGAGATTTTCAAAGCGAAGCTTTTTACCACAACCCCCCAAGGGTTCTGTCGTGACTGTTGGGGTCAACAGAAAACTCTAACGAACAAATAAGACAAGTTACTAGCGCCCAGAAATCGAACCTGGAACGAATAGAGAAACGGAGCGAGAGTCCATTGTTTTACCGATTGAGCTACGAGCCCATGCCGAGACGGGGGAGACAGACGGTGCACTCATTGAGCACTGCTTCGGTTTTACCCCTCGCGTTCTCGCTGAAAGCCACGTAACAGCGTCACGCGACCTTTCACACCACTGTGAACTCCGCCCACGGCACGTATAGAAACCATGTGCGCGCCTTCCGCGTGTGCTAGGAGTTCGTAAAAATTAAAGCAAGCTCACACCAACGCATGCCATCTCACGTCTCCCCCGTCTCTACCACCGATCTCGTCGCCTCCGTCGGCTGCGGTAGAGACGCAGGAGAAGTGAGATCGCCTAACACCGGGTTTGAACTTTCTCTAATTTTATAAAAAAGTGAGTTTCCACTCATGTGCTTCCCCAATGCAACTCAACCAACCACCATTATTGAATCATGCATTGATTTAACCTTAGCAAAGAATATCTCTTTGAAGTAATAAAGGGTGTGGTTATGTGCATTTTACCTGTCTGGTTTCACTCTTTGTGTAGCCACGTGTGTGAATTCAAGTGACGTCGCATGGGTAATCGTTGTGGGTGTCGTTTGCAGCTTCGCTTTCCAACCACCTTTACAGGGTGGACCGGCACGTATTTTTGTTCATGTTGGAAGCTGTAGAATTTTAGCGATGTCAAGAGCTTGCAACGTTGTGTACGGTAGTCATCTAAGCCTGAGTTTTCGTAGTAGGAGCGACAAATTCACAGTTGCAACTGGTGTCGTACGAAGGGAGGATTGTGTATGTGGCCCCCTGATAGCGGACGGAAGTGCAAATCACGAGCGACTTTTAATGTTTTGAGCATTGTAAAGATCTTCACCTATAGTTTTTGTTGTGCATATTTGGTGTGTGAATCTGCCCAACCGTATTCTCGTGGAACGCCACCAGTTTGAACATCAAAATGATGAGGGTGGATGAAAGTGAGGAAGAGGCAAGCTGACGTTCATTGCGGTCCTTTTAGGAATTAAGGACCGGTAACGGCCCTTAATGCACGTTTTAAAATTTGGGGGATAGGCCGTTTGTATTGATTGATTGATTGATTGATTGATTGATTGATTGATTGATTGATTGATTGATTGATTGATTGATTGATTGATTGATTGATTGATTGATTGATTGATTGATTGATTGATAATGAACTGTTTCATTAATCTACATTCCTAGCACTGAATTTACCTACGAAAGCTGCACGTGACGTAAACACAAGGTGAATTGAAACTTGGCACAAAAAAATGAAGGAAGCTCACTGTAACGCGTAAGATTTGAATGTAGCGAAGCTGTACGCAACCTTAATTCACGACCATCACCAAGGTGGAAGTCCACGATTGCAGCCGATTTGCTTCTTCGCTATCGCAGCGACCTTTACTCCATCATTGTTGGTAAAAGTGTGAGCTTCCCTCATTTTTTTGGAAATGATAATCATTGGACATCACGTTGGAGGGGCGTACTCTATGACGTGTCTTTCTCGTTCCGAGCAAGTGTTGCCACAATTATGACGAAAGCTGGAGTCTTTCTCGTTATAAGCAAGTGTTGCCACGGTCGCGGCGAATGCTGGAGTTTTTTTTTTTTTTTTTGCCAGTCTTGGCCAATCTCCCTAAGTGGGTGTGGTTGGCTTGACAAACGTGCACAGGGGACACTGTGTGGTCGTCGCGAGCAAGCACACACGAGCTCTAGGCATTTTCTTGGTCTAACTGCCTGGCGGTCGCCGCGAGAGCCGCACTCACGTGCGCGCGCTCGGCAATTTTTTTGTGTTTTTAGCAGCGGACTTGAAAAATTAGTGATTGCCTAAACAGCTTCGCTGTTAATATGGGCAAGAACACGAATATTGCAACACCTGGCGCCAAAAATAAAACTTCAAAGTGCTCCGCGGGTGAAGGTTCGGTCAGCGCATTTCAGTCGCAATATCACAGCCTTGCCGTCGACTCGTTCATAGACAAATGTCTTGTAGTTCACCTGTTTCCATTAATTGCGATGCGTTCTCGCTTTTTTTTTTTGTTACTGCAACTCGCCAATATGTAGCCATTGATAAATATAAAGTGAAGTCAGGGCAAGTATATAGCTCCGCTCATTCGCCCGATTACTGCGTTTAAAAAAGATGGACGATATTGCCGCGTACATAAGCGCCGTGGTTAAAGATTCGTGCGCACAACCCAGATTGTGTCGCTTGCTTTACGGCGTATAGGCACGAACATTCGCGGTTTCAGAAACCCTGCGGGGCATCACGACCTTTAGTGGGGCAGCTGCGTCGAGCATCGTATTGAAATCCTAAATGCAACCGCAGTAGTTCGATCACCGGCAGCACCCGCCTTGATATTTACTGCCAGCTTGATAAGTGTACCGCCTGCAACACATTCAATGGAGAAACGGTGTTTTGATGCGCAGATTTTGCTGTCTACTGTAACTCATACTCACCTGACTGCGTCTGTCTAACGACATCGCCAACGAGTCAGGCAGAGCGTATGGGCACTGTGTACGGATGATGGACAGTCTACGTGTCTTGGTAGAGAAAAATTTAATTAGAACGCGATCTGCTTGTGCGCGAACAGCGAAAACACGACGGTTGCTCGATTCACCCCATCCTTAGTATCGGGAGACCGTGACGGGTGCAATAAGACGTTTGGTGTTGATGAACACACTAACCGGTTACGCCGACGTTCTCACGAATGAAGTGACATGTTTATGTCGAAAAGCGAATCGCCGAAGTCTACGGTGGCCAAGAGTGTCACGAGCAGATGATGTTCTCCTCGCCAATTCTTCCCGGCAGCGAAAATTGAGATTACGCCCACTCAAGTAATAATGCGTATCTGCTTTCTTGGTTGCAAAAATGGAAAGATGAAAGCTCAGGAGAGGTCCTGACGTCACCGCTATTGAAGCCGGAAACGCCATGTTTGAAGATCGCCCCTTTTTGCTTGTGTTTTGCGCGCACACGCTACCTTCTCCGCCATCGCTCGCTCCACTGTCGTCTGCTTCGTCTCCGCCTGCCGTCTATTGGCTACCGGGTGGGCCGCGCAGTGACGTAGCGCCTCGGCGGGCCGGTCTTCGCCGCGGTTGCGAGGATACGGTTGCCAGTGGCCGCTGATGAACTCGAAAAAAACCACGTGACTTCCTCCGCACTTCTTCCAATGTCAATGACGATAACCATCACTTCGTCAATGACGATAACCATCCGCGCCCCTGCCTCGTAATAACATCTGCTCTTTCCCCATCGAAACATTCACTCTCTCTCGTTCTCCTCTTGCTCTTAACAAAATGCAATGGAGATTTGCTTAACCCAATTTTCCTGCGTTCGTTTCGTTCACTCACCGTCTATTGGGACATTTGTTTTCTGAGTGTTTGACGCAACTCCAGCCGGCACTTTTCGTTTTAGTGTTTGTCTTTATCTCGCCTCTCCTCGACATTACTATTAAGCGTTATTTTTCGTTTGCTATCGTAAAAACTAACCTGGTGGGCAATCCAATTTTCAAAAAAAAGCTGGTGCTCTGGGTTATGTACAGTCTCTGTCAAAATTCTGTGGGCCACGGCAACCGTGGCCGCAACAGGCGTGCGGCCAAGAAGGGGCGCTGCGCTTGCTGCTGTCGGCTGGTTACGCGGCTAAAGAGAATGAGGGGAACTTAGGCGCTTCCTTTCGTAGTATGGCTGGCGCGATAAGTGCAGCAGGGCCGGTTTCTCAGAGAAGGCGCACTTCGCTTCAGCGCAGACACTTCACGCAGCACTTGTCGCGCCGGACACGCTACAAAAGCAAGAGCAAAAGTTCCCCTCGCTCCCGTTAGCCGCGCAACCACTCGACAGCGGCTAGCGCAGCGCCCCTACTCGGCCGCGCACCTGCTCCGGCCGCGGTCGCCGTGGCCCACAAAATTTTGACGAAGACTGTACTTGTATTTTAGATGCAGAGCATCTCATTCACTCTCCTTGTCCCTCCGGCGTCGTCGTCGTCGGCGGCGGCGGCGTTGTCCACCCCTCCCCCATTCTCCTCGCCGCGCCAGCTGCGCTCTCCGCCGCTCACCCCCTCTCCTCTCCGATAGCGAACACTCTCTCGCGAGGTGCATTGGATTGGATTCGATTGGCTTGGCTTGGATTGGATTGGATTGGATTGGATTGGATTTGGATTTGGATTGGATTGGATTTGGATTGGAATTTGGATGGGATTTGGATTGGATTTGGATTGGATTGGATTAAAGTGGATTGTGTTGGATTGTGTTGCGTCATAGCCGCGGCACGTTGCGTCATAGCCGCGGCAGACGCGCTGGGGCCGGCGCATGTGCAGTACTCTCTCTTCCGCGGTTTCCTCTCCTTCGGGCGCGCTGCGCATATAACCGGTGTGCCGTTCTCCGGCGAAGCAACATCTACGCTTGGCTCAAACACCTAGAGTCCACGCCGCTTTACAAGTACGCCAACGTCGTCCTCGACTGGAACCGGCTTACGCAGTCCCCTCAACGTTATGCGCGCTATAAAACGCGGTCCCTTCGCCGCTTCGCCTATGCGTCGCATCTACACAGGTGTTCCCGCGAGGGGAGGTGGGAGTGTTTTGCTTTTGCCACTAATGTGTCCGAGGATTGCTTGGCACCGAATAATGGTAACGGGCATAAGCCATGGCAGCAGTGTTGGTGGTTCGGAACGCTCCTGCTTATAGTCGAACCTCCTTATATCGAAGTAGCATCGGGACAGCAAATTAGTTCGTTATATCCGATATTCGTTGGAACGGTACCGGTAAAGATCGGCTTTCAATCAATGCTTCAATAGAAAGTGCTTAGTGTAGGTCACATTTAGCCTGATTCGATGCAGGAGAGCTTCATTTCGCTGACACAGACCACTTGGCGTCCGAAATCGGCCGTCGGGGTCGATTGTGTACAGCGGCACGTAGTTTCTTGGGATCAGTCCAGAGCAAACGCTGAGAGCTCTTGGCAACCGAGGAAACAAGAGCCGCTCCGACGCGCCTTGTGAAAGGCACTGCTGTAATAATCGAACTGCTATGCGCGGAAGCAGCAGCTCTGCCTGCTTCGTCGTTGCCAGCCACACCGCAATGAAATGGAAGCCACTCGAGAAAAACAGTGGTGACTCTTTAATGCTCGCGTATGCAGGTCATTAATTTCTTGAGCAAGCTGCTCTTGTGGCAGCACCATCAGGTGTTGAAGGGCTGCTCGAGAGTCGGTGCAGAGAGAGAGAGAGAGAGAGAGAGAGAGAGAGAGAGAGAGAGAGAGATAGCTCTTTAATGTGAACTGGTGAGGTCAGTCCTGCTAGGGACAAGGCTTGCTACACCAGATGGGGAGTGACTACGTTGATGAGTGGTGAATATCAGACATTAGGGTTACAGCAGTAAGAAGACAAACATGAAACGTTAAAAAAAGACAAGAAAAACAAGAGAATGCTGCCAGTGGAGATTGCCCACACCTGAACTGGAGCAGGTAAAAATGTGTTGCAATGCAGCACGCAGGGAAGTCAGTTAAGTGACCATCGGCGAAGCTTTCTGACCAAGTTTAGTGGTAATTTTTGTGTGGGTTGACGGGACCTATATTCTTATGGCAGATGATGTATATATCACCAAGCCGTCCATAAAAAAAAATTAAAGCCGTTCCACTCAATGTGACAGCCGCCGGAAGTGCAGAGCAGTGATTCTCCATAATGGGCTGTGCCGCTGTTATCCGCTCACTGCTGCCACCCATTGCATTTCGAATTTCCTGCCTTCGCAGTGCTCGCGCGCCCCCTGCCTGAAACTGCGCCAGCGGGAGTTCTCTTCTTTTTGTGCTTGCTTCAATTTCGTATGCCGGAGCTGTTTTGCGACATTTCGAACGCGTAATTTTTCCCTTGCGCGGCTAAAGCCTTTCTGCGGCATTTCAAACGCCCCATTTTTTTTTCTTGCGCGGCTGCAGCCTTTCTGCGGCGTATCGAATCCGCCATTTTTTTCTTGAGCGGCCCCTTTTTTTCGCTTACTACCTTGTTAACTAAATGAACGCGGTGGTATGTCAAAAAGCAGGTGTGTCAAGTTGCAGGGGCGGCAAAGGACTGACTTCCGACGACATCTGCGATGGAGCACCCGAATACGCAAGCAATTTTCAAGAGCGAAGCTTTTGAGCAAATCTTAATTTTTCGTGTCCGCAGTAAAAAATACCAGGATATTTCCGAGCGCACGCATGTGAGCGTGGTACTCACGACGACATCCCGGCAGTTAATAATAAAACCAAGAAAATGCCTAGCATTCGTGTGTGCGTACCTCGCGACGGCCGCCCAGCGTAAACGGCGCACGTTTGCAAGCCGAGTATATCCACTTGGGAGATTGGACAAGATTTGACAAAAAAAAAAATACCCAGCGTCTCCCGTAATCGCGGCAACACTTGCTCGGAATGGCCCTCAGAGGTGATGTAAAATGATTATCACTTCCAAAAAAATGAAGGAAGCTCACACTTATAGCAACAATGATGGAGTAAAGGTCATTGCGGCAGCGAAGAAGCAAATCGGCTGCAATCATGGAATTAAGCCGTCGTGACGGCCGTGAAGGTTGCGTACAGCTTCGATACCATCAAGTCTTAGGCGTTAGTGTGAGCTACCTTCATTTCTTATATCGCGCTTGGTACATTGCGGCGCGTTTCTTTCTTCCTTTCTTATTTATGTCTTTTTCCCTTTTTCTGTTTAACTCTTAGCTTTGCCCGTCTCACTGACGGTGTATGTCGCATCGAAAACGCACTGCCGTTAAGCCAACTACCTCTGATGATGTTGATGAACGTGGGTGAAGTAAAAAAGCGGTTCTCGGGGTCTGAATTGAACCTGAGTACCTCGCGTAATGAAGCCGGCGTCTATACGACGGCGCCATTGCAACACGGTCCAAGCAGTTTGGATTTGTAGATGGATGCATGGTCGTGCAAGCTTAGACAGCAAGATCATGCACACCTCCGTCTAACGACGACGATAGTTGAACGCGCAGCTTTTTGCATGCCAAATCAAATGGCAAAGGGCCAACGTCAAAGCCGCTGCGATCAAAATTACAAACTGCTTGCGAGTCAAATTCAAAGCTCGACGGGTCTAAGTCCAAACTGTCTGCGCGTCAAAGTCGCAATTCAAACGACAAACAAGGAATCCCTCACGAGAAAACTTCGTGCTCGAGCAACGTCGTCGTCAGGAAGGGGTGCATGGGTTTTTTTTTTTTTTTTTTCGTTTGTCCTGACTTGCTTCTTTCTTTTAAGCTTGGTCTTATGTTCGATTGGGAAGTACCTCTTATCCCGTTCCGAGTAATTCAAAGTACGAATTTCAAGCGCGAAAATGTAGGCAGTGGACGAACGGGACAAGGCAAGCGCTATCCTTAGTCTTAGCGCTTGTCTTTGTCCCGTTCCTCCACTGGCTACATTTTCGCGCTTGAAATTCGTACCATGGATTACCAGCTACCTCGAACTCATACGTTGTTGAGTAATTCAAACCCCCTCCGGCCTCTGCAGCGTTCTGGATGCGGCCCCCAAAGGCCCTGGCGCCACCTCTGTGGAGGCCCACTCATCATCGGGGCGTGATCCAGCTGCCCTACATTCCGACCCTGCCGTTGAAAGAGTATCCCGTTTCCTCCTCCTCCTCCACACATGGCCAGCCCAGCGACGGACCGTACTCCAGCAGGGGAGTGCTACAGGGACTCAGCTACAACTCGGACGACAATGGCGCCGACGCTGGGGTCTTCTCGTCCATACTGTCGCAAGGTAAATTATAAAGGCAGTGTACTTCTGTGTGTGTCGCTGCGTGTAGCGGGGAATCGACAACCGGTAGACCATTAGTATTCCAGAGTGGCTACCGAGAAGTTGGAACCAATATATGCAGACCGGTCACTTATTTATATATATATATATATATATATATATATATAGGATTTGGAAATGAGGGGCTGCCAGCATTTCTTTCTGTATATATATATATATATATATATATATATGGGCTGCTATGCGGAGCTTCATGTTCGGCATTACCCCTCATAAAAAGTTTTACCGACATTTAATTAACTTGTTATAGAGATTGCTCAAAAGAATCCTATAAACATTTTGTCAACATTTTATAGAATATTTCTATTGAGTTTCCATTACAAATTGGCCACCGCGCTTTAATTAAAAGTCTGTAGAGCCAAGTCATTAGACCTTATCGCTTTTTGAATATAGTTTGTTATGAGTTTCTTATAGGGATTTTATAAAAAAAATCAATAAGCTTTCTATGCAATTCTTACTGAGTATAGTCGCAACAGCCTGTTGCGTGTGAGTCAGGTTTGAATATAGTTTCTGATAGATTTTTAGTAAATTTATGGCAAAATTTTTAATAAAATTGGAATTGAGTATAGTCGTAACCTCCTGTTGCGTGTGAATCAACCTTGAATAAACTTTTTGATGAGTTTTTATTATATTTGCGTGAATTGGCTTTCTTAAACTTATTATTGAGTATCGTCGTAACATCCTGTTGTGAGTAAGTCCGCTTTGAATATAGTTTCCGATGGGTTTCTATTAAATGTATCTCAATTAGATTTTTCTGTAAAATTCTTATTGTGCTCACTAATCACAACCTGTTGCTTATGAGCTAAGTCTGAATAGAATTTCTGATGGGTTTTTATTAAATTTATCTCTATTAGCTTTCTATAAAGTTCTTATTGAGTATAGGCGTAATATCCTGATGCCTGTGAGTCAGGTTTTCTGGCAAGTTCTAAAAGAGGAGCTTTGCAGGGGCTCGGACTGTCCGGCGGTGATGTCCGTCACCCCGGGCACCTCAGCGCCCAAGTGCTCTCAAGACGAAGTGATGGTACATCTATCTCGCGAGCTCTGTTGATGCGGCGGGGCAGGCGGCGCAATAGCACCCCCCATATATGCACGGATAAACTACCAGACCTCCGTGGGTGGGCTATATAGAAACGCAATACAGAGTCTATTGAAACTCAACATGATGAAGGCAACAATATGCTTGCTGCGTGTTCGTAGTAAGATGTTTATTGCCTGTTTAATGACCACAGTCCACACATAAGGAGTTCGATCGACCCCAGAGAAAGGCAATACAGAGTCAGTTAAAACTCAATATAGTGAAGGCAACAAAATGCATGTTGCATTTTTGCAATAGAATGTTTATTGATTTTATATTGGCCGTAGTGTTTAGGAAGGGAGAGTTGGTTCACTCTACAGAAACGCAATATGAAGTGTATTAAAACTCAATGTCTTAAAGGCAACAAATGTTGATTTAATTTGTGCAATAAAAAGTTTCTTTACTTTCTAACGAGCACAGTCTATAAGCGATGAGTTTTCATAGACTTTTTATTGACTCTATAGAAACGCAATAGGGGTCAATTAAAACTCAACGTCCATTTATATGAGGGACTACTTATGAGTTTGACAAGGAACACTAAGTACATTACATGTTCCAATTATTCCTGTGCAAAAAAAGCTTCCCGGTGGGATTCCGCTCCTTGGGGTGATCAGTAGGTCTCGATTTTATGAAAAAATATTTCTTTGGTCGTTCTTTGTATGTGAAATCTGAAGCTGTTGCGTAGGCGCCCTCAGTTTGGAGGAATATATGTTAAATCTTCGCTCACGAAAAAAAGTATGCGGGAATTTTAACACTTGGACGTAATAATTTTATTGGAAACGACAGCGATTCAAAAATTGGCCGCGTATCTGCTCCTTTCGTCGCAAATGTCGTCAAAAGACGATAGCCTTTGTAGACATTTGCCAAGGAAACGCCCCCTTTGCTTTCCCGCTCACCTCTCATGCTGTTCCTATACCGTCGCGCTCATCCCAAGGTAAACACACCAAAGGTTTGCGCAAGGCGATTTGAATTTACCGCGTTCCACTGCTACAGGCCGGGTTCCTCGATGCCAGCGCTGCAGTACGGCGGAGACGCGCGTGAATGGAGGCGGCCGACTACAAGGTTTATAGAACCGCGTGGCCGTGCTCCACGTGCGTTCCAAGCAGAACGTGGAACCTAGCTAGTGGAACCTTTCGTTGCTGTTGCCGCGTGATTTTTCATATGCCGCCCTGAGGCGGCGGTTTTCTGCAGTAGATATAGAATATCATTTTCTATCGAAAAACCAAGCATCCATGAATTTTTTAAATAAAGGAACACTGTAAATATCCTTTGTGTACTAATTTCCTGTCTTATATTTGCGAAATGTCTTGCTCTTGTTCAACAAAGTTTACAAGTATGAACATATAAACCGGGCTTAGACGTTTACATTTGGCTGTGAGTATATAGGACTATTGCGCAATGTTAATTTTACTTTGGCCGGGTGGCTGAATCGAGTTACAGGCAGACAGACGGACAGACAGACAGACAGACAGACATACAGACAGACCAAAGTTTCTGGGTTTAAGTAGCCCAAGAAAGACTATCGTCTTTAAAAAATGGTTGCTCGCGTGTACCTTGTCGGGTCGTTTATGCTACGTCGTCGGCTTGAGTGCAGTTGGTTCGACAACGAACGGTCCTAACTTGCAAAAAACCAACAAACAATGCTTGCTGTGTTTTTTTTATAACTCTTAATTTCAATTTTATGCAGGAGGAAAGAAGCCGCAAGCGGACACCGATAGCACGGAATGGCCTTCACGAACATTCGACAGACTACGTTGGTCAGGAGTCTTCACGCATCTCTTAGACACTCTGAAAACTAAGAAAACTTACAAGGAGTGGTGGAAAAAGAGTGAATTTGAAACGAAGCCCGAGAAAAAAAAAGACGGTCATAAAGCGTAAAAAATTTAAACAGGGGTCAAACCTTCATGACACCTTGGCGATGAAGCACAAAGTCCCTCATGGTGCGACCCATGTCATCAAGCATCCAAAGAAGCCTAAGCCGAAACATCCAGCTAATCGCTTCCCTAAGCCCACGGCCAACGACTTTGACGATCCCTTTCCCCAGTTTGTCACTCCTGCGGCTACACTAAAACCAACACCAGTGTTTTGGTCAGTGTCGCCAGACAAGCCCAAAGAGCACCACGAATGGTGGACAAACACTAACTTTGAAACGAAGGAAAAGGTTACTAACAAACCAAAGCGTCCGGCAAAGCCGAAAGATAATCTCAACCAAGCCAAGCCCTTAGTTAAGCCAAGCCAAAAACTCAGCCCCACGCCTAGCTTAGACCGAGCTACTACGTCTGGAGCTGAACTTCCGATTGAATCTACGGGAGAGGGGACAGACGTCGAGGGCTCTCAAGCCCTACGACCGCCCGCATCGAAGAAATGGGGCTACAAAGTTGTACTCAAGAGCTTCACCCAGGTCGGAGCGACTAGCGAGAAATCGTCAGGCGGCAATCCTTCAGCCAAGGAAACGAATTCCCAGCGCATTCCCATAGTTAACGAAACAATAAGCGCTATGATAGAGCGCTTCCGCAACGCAAGCAAGGAGCGAACAAAAACCAACTTGCATTTAAGCGCGACGAAACAGCGAGCAGTTCATCCCCGACGATCGTCACGACAACTCCCCGTTCGCCGAGAACAAAATGTCCGACGCTGAAGTTGAAAAAGGTAGGGCTCCTGTTGTAAATACCCGCAACTGAAAGACGTATGATGTGAAACGGTTTGCGATTTTAAATGCAGAAGCATTTCAGTAAACTCACGAGCGTCACCCCGCGTTGACGTCCGTAGTCCGCACCGTCGTTGTCCCTAATATATAAAAAGAAAATACTATCCGGCGACCAGGGTTTCGATCCCTCGACCCTAGCCGGGCGGAACCGCAATGTACATGGTGCTCTACCACACTGCTGCGCACCAAAGCCGACACGAAGTGGGACCTACTACCGCGCCTATAATCGTTGACTCATTTCAAATTACTGCTTGACGAGCGCTCATCTCGTCAGCAGTTGCACAAGGGTGCAACAAACCATTAACGTAAACGCAAACTTAACTTAACGTTGTGCGCCCCGGAAATTGCTCTGCATTTGATCGTGCCCCTCGCGAGGGGGATGTTTCACTGCGTCTTCCTACTGGCCAGTACACTCGCCGCCATCTGTCGGATGTTGTGCGAAACCTTTTGCGGCTGATGGGCACAGCCGATTTGAAACGACATTTTTTTTTATTTAATTTGGTGTTCCTCTTCCATAGGAAACCGGTAAAACACAAAAGTGAATAGTACAATTCCCAGGAGTAATTGCATGTTTATTGTGCACAGATATGAACTTGCACGACTCGCAATTTATATTTGTCCGGTATGACACCGCCCAAGAGACCGGCGTCCAACGTTAGACACTGGATTGCACGCGACGGAGCATTGCGTACAATCCTACTGAAACCACAGGCACTCAGCAGACCATCTGTGCGAACGAAACAAACGGGGTTGTCAGTGAATCGGTTTGGTGAACACACGGTTCCACTGCAAGCGGATGGAGCAGCGGAGCCGCGCCACGAGCGCGACATCCGCAAGTCGGCTTGTACACATCTTACGCTGCGGGTATTCGTACACGTAGCCGCTTAAAGGGGCCCTAAATAGTTTTCGAAGGTTGCCATTTCAATCGCGCAATCGCTAGAGTACCCCTTCACGACAACGTATACCAAATATTACACCTCTGCGTAAAGCAGGGGCCGCACAAACACGAAAAAAAGATTTCGCTTTCTCTCCTGGCTCACCAACCATACCTTGCCGCCACACTGCCGCGCTCTGACGAGTTCTTTCTGGCTCTGACGCGCCTCTATGACGCATGAGACATTGCCCAGTACGGCGCCGCGAACGCGAACCACAGCGACGGCGGCGACGGCGCTCACCGTGCAACCGGAATCTGGTGGGCGGAGCATGCGCGTCAAGTGCTAAAAAAAAGCGCGCGCAGGGCTTAGCGCAGCCAATGACTGCACGTAAATCAAGAAGGGTGATGGATTGCCCTGTTTCTCTCGGTGGGCTCGCGCCGGGTCGATGACGTCGTGGCTTCCACAGTGCTTCGGAGGAGCTACTAGAGGAGGAGAGCCCCAGGCCTTATGGGTGGCCCCTTTTAATGAGCGATAACTCGGCTAATACTTAATGCATTTAAGCAATTTTTGCGGGATGACGTTCCTTGGATAGTACTCCAGTGACTGCTCATGCAAAATCGTAACATTCAGCAGCCTATTTAGGGCCCCTTAAAGGCCCTGGCATCGAGGCGCCATCTATCGGCGCTAATTAGTGTCATGATGCACCCCTTGCCTCGCCTCTCCTAGGTGGCGGCACCATCCGAAAGAGAGGCTATAAAGCCCGTTTGTCGTCCAAGTCACGCGTCAGTTCACAGCACAGTCGAAAGCGCATTTCGTACCCCCCGTTGCGGGGGAGAGTTCGGGGTTCGAATCCTGGCGCCGCCGCGTCCATTGAAGTTTTCTGGTTATGTTGTTTCCCCTGACGGATATGACGTCAGGGTGACCTTGGTGGACCCCGGCATAAAACACTTTCGTGTTAGAAGAAGGTGCCACCTGTCCAGGTTTTTTTGTTTCAATGCTTCGGCATAACTTCATTTTTAGCAGCGGAGCGGTTTTAGCTGGCCGTAATGCGTTGCACGTAACGCGAAAACCCCTAGGAGCGTCTTGCGTTACCTAGCAACCAACAGCCACACACCTGGCGCAACACCTGCTTCGCGGAACCTCGACGCGACTCCAGGAACGCCGCGCACGGCGTCGCGCATCTAGAGCCGCCGCTGCGCCTCAGCTGTCGTCAAGCGTTACCGCGCGCGGCGCATGCGCTGCGTTCCGTAGAAGAGCCCGCGAGGTGGTGGCGGCGCGCCAGTTCTCGACATGAAGCGGCCGCGGGAAGTACACACGCCCGAGGAAGAAGCCGCGCACCAAAAAGGCGCCCCATGCCACTAATCGAGAACGATAGCGTCGACGGTGATCCTACCCAGCACGTGTAGCCGCGGGCATAGAAAGAAATCATGCAGCTTCGCTACAGTTCAAGCATTGCGTGACTTCGTGAAAGCTTCCCCAGTTTTATCTCTGCATGTAAAATTACATTATTTCCATTGGTGCGCTCATTCCTTCCGCCCTATCAGAAGAGGTATATCTGGATCCTGTTCTAGTGTTCTCACGAACGGATTCCATCAACACAAACCACAACCGTTTTTTTCGAGCTTGCGTATGCCTTTCCATTCCAAACCTATGCGTCGCTCGTAGATATCCAGGTGCCAACATTATCAATTAAAGAGGTCACTACGCCCCGTTTATTCTGTCTCCGCTCTCTCTAGCGTGGAGCGTTTCTACAACAACCTGAAAACGAAATGAGAGGCGGGATATGCCACAAGTGGATACCAGTACCCGCACACACGAGTACCGTTATCCCCGTGTATAAGCAGAGAGCGAGAGGCGGGGATGTAGCCGTAGTAGTTTGAGATCACGGAAGAAAGAAAGGGCATGGCGGAAACAGGTAATCATCACCATCATCATCACCAGCCTATCTGTGCCTACTGCAGGGGAAAGGCCTCTCCCATTAATCTCCAATTATCCCGGTTCTGTGCTAACTCCGACCTATCTATCCCCGCAAACTTCTTGGCCTGATCTGCCCATCAAACTTTCTGCCGCCTCCTGCCACGATTGCCTTATCTAGGGATCCCCTCTGTTACCCTTAATGACCAATAGTTATTTTGCCATCACATTACATGCCCTGCCCACCCCCATTCCTTCTTAATTTCTACTAATGTGTCGTTAACACGCGCTTTTTGCCTGACCCACTCCGCTCTCTTCTTGTCCCTTAATGTAACACCTATCGTGTTCCGTTCCATTGCTCTCTTAGTCGTCCTCAATTAAAGTTGAACCCTCCTAGTGAGCCTCAAAGTTTCTACCCCGTAGGTGAGTGCAGGTAAGCTATAGACCAAACTGCGAAGACGGGTATATCCCGATATCGCGCGACATGAAATTTGGTCATTCTAAAAGGGGGTCTATCGGAAAACCCCGCGTTTTCCGGCGTTGAAAAAAACGCTGGAACACGCCGGAGGGAATGGAAAACGCCGGAACACGCCGATCACGCCGGGAGCAACGCGGGAAGGACACGCTGGGGGCAGGGCTCCCACGCGGGCGCGCCGGATAGCAAGAATCCTCGCTGGAACGGGGTCCAATGGGCGCTGGAGCGCCACTGCAAGGCTGGACACGCGGGAAGGCCGCGCGCTAGTGCACTACTTCTGTTGCGACGCTCGACGTTGTCTCAAGCCAACGTTAAGCGCCGCGAACGCCACTGATGCTCCGGGATCCCTCGGGTGTTAGCGGCGAATGTCTTGCTGATAAGTCGCAATTGCTTAGCGTGCGCGGAACGGTAGAATTACTAGGAATAGCTTCGTGCGAGTGGAAAGTGTAATTCGCCTACCGTGAAGTTCCGAGAGAACGGCCTCCTCCGACACATCGCCCACCCCCGTTAGGGGTGAAATATTCAAGATCCCAAAGATTGAACTAGCTTCGACGCTTTCGAAAGCCCGGGGTGCTCCCTTCGCGAAACCGTCCCGCGTTAGCGAACACCGCCGATGTCTCGATTTCGAACAAAATAGACACAAACTTTCCGGCTTTTCTACTTGATATCTCCGCAGTTTTGGTTGGCGGTGCGGCTACTTTTTTGTAGTTTTCGTACCTCACCCGAAAGTTCGCCCATCCCGTATTTTTTTTTCACTAGATAGCTCTAATCACTCTAAGAAATCGGCGCAGGTGGACTTCACGACAACGCCCCAGAACGACCATTCAGCGTGCTTAAATGTTTAAATTTGGCGAATGACGAGGCCCAGCATGCGATTGAAGTAAAAAATAGGATCTGCGCTGAGACAACAGCGCACACGCACGCCTTGCACAGTTGTCCTAGGGCAGATCCTAGTTTTTACTTTAATCGCATGCGGGCCTCGTTATTCGCCAAATTCGCACATTTTAGCACGCTGAATGGTCGTTCTGGGGCGTTGTCGTCAAGCCCACCTGCGCCGATTTCTTAGGGTGATTTGGGTGGGCGTTCTTCGTAACTTTACGGTAACTGCAAATCCTCTCGTAATCGCCGTTTGTTATATGCCTGGTTGACGGTTACATATAAAAAAAGACTTAGATACCTTATTCAACATTGACAACTCAACTGGGCAGCCATTACGCTAATTTTTCAATGTTAGCATAATTTTCTAATTCCGAACTAGTGGCTAATGTAACTAATAGCCCAACACATTCGGGGTGTTAAGTACATTTCTGTTGCTATTCGACTTGTAAGATGTTTGTCAGCATCCATCCAAAACCAAATACCTCGCGATAAGAATTCCCCAAAGCATTTTAAAACAAGTTTTGCATTCATTCATTTATTCATTCCTTCATATCAGCCCTGTTCGGGATTTTACAGGAGTGGAATGAAAATAACAAGAAGAAACCATGGATGCCAATAAGTTCAAGCATTGAACCAAAAAGCCATACAACAAAATACAACATACGTGTGAAAGTAATGATGGATCGGCTTACCAACTTTCACTACGCCACCATAGACAATAGAGACACAGCATATATACATATACACATACACACATAGATATACACATACACATATTTGTACACACATATACAGATATACAAAAATGCATACATATAAACCATTCACTAAAGGTTATGACAAAGAGAGCTGGCTTTAAGAATAAAAAATGGGTCCAATCCACGTTGTCAAGGTGGTTGGAAAGCAAAGCTTTAAACGGCACCCACAACAATTGGTCATGCGACTTCACTTGAATTCACAAACATAACTCTACACACAGTGAAATCAGAGATTCTGCCAGCCATTACCTGGAATTCGCGGGGGGGGGGGTCCCAAACGCACCAGCAGCGTTAGCCCCGGCCGGGCTAGAGCAGCAGATGCCGCCGCTGTAGCCCGGCCGTGCGTCGACAGAAAACAGAGAGGAGCGTCTTTCCAAAAATGAGACAGCGGAACCTAGCCATCCTGATGTGCTACCTAAGGGCTGCAACACAGGACAAAAGCGCAGACACCAAACAATTCGGCATGTGAGCTTAGCGATTCCCATTTACACAGATTTAAACTAGTTAGTTTAGTAAGTTTGAGAATTGCAAGAAAGCTGAGGGAACTTTTATGATCAATATTTATCAGAACTACTTGCTCCTTTTGCATTTTGTAATACCACTTAAAACACAACCGAATTGGTATTCACCGATTTAGAAAACGAAGACTTATTCGTGGCAAGCAGTGAGCAAAAGTTGGCGTTTCTTTAGAGCCCAGATGTCTGCATGTAGTCTCTACATTTTGTTTTCCCACCCTGCTAAACCAATCCTTAACGTACCTTTGCCATACGACCACTTAATTCCATTGGGTCTCGGTTACTCAGGAGGTGCTTTCAAACAAGTTAATCAAGCCATGTGAGGGAAGCGTGCAATAGACACGAAGATGATCCAAAACAACCCCAAAACAACCATCGCTAAAGCAGACGACATAGCCGTCTCACCGACGTGCTCATGAGGAGGCTCCTCTACACAGGGAACGCTGGGTGGGTGAATTCACCGCGCCATCTACAGTGTGCTCCGTGAGTGAAACCTTTGCCCCCCTCCCCCCCCCCTCCCCCTCCCCCTTCTCCCTTCGCCACTGTCTTCGCCGTGTTGGGAGTTTGTCGTCTTGCACACCATGAAAGAACCGTTGGCTGGTAGAGGTAGAAAGCTTTGCTTTAAAAAGGCAGTTGTTGACGTTGAGGTTACAAAGTTACAAGCCTTTACCCCCATGAGGGTTACTTGTTATGGCCCTTTCTTGTTACATGACTTTGTTAGGTTTCAGATCACAATGCTGAAATACAAGTGTGAATGGCATTTGATTGATTGATTGTAGGGTTTAACGCACCGACGCAACTCAGGCGATGAGGCGTGCTGTGGTGGAGGGCTCCGGATTAATTTTGACCACCTGGGGATCTGTTACGTGCGTTGAAATCTCGAACACACGGGCGTTTTTGCTTTTTGCCTCCATCAGAAAAGCGGCCGCTGTGGCCAGGAACCGAACATGTGTACTCGTGCTCAGCAGCAGAACGCCTTAGCCACTGAGCTACCGCGGCGGGTGAGTGTGAATGGCAACAGAATGGGTTTCATCAGTCCCGTTCAATCATGTTCGGCATCAGGCATAAAAATGCCTTCTTTTCTTGATTGAACTCAATGTAAATGCAGCTCCTGATAATGTCACTTGGTTCCAGAACTGTAGGAACATCGCTTCCAGACAAAAAACATGGTTTTATGTGCCGAGGAAATGAAGAAGAATCCAAAAATAAAACCTCTCGGCACAGCAAAAAGCACTTGCTGCATCCGCAGCGTGATGCCAGCACTATTTTTTCTATCCTAAAGCAGCCTTTGCACGTTTCCACAAACGTGGTGTCACTCTTTGTGGGCCTCTTATACAGGGTGCTGTGATAGATTTGATGCTTAACTATCAGTTTGTCGTAACACTCAACCTTCTCATAGCCAAGCTCATTCAAAGCATCCCTTTCAGGGGTGCTAAGAATGGCATGCTTGTTGCGCCCAAGCAACGTGGCATCACCCTCCTGAACTGCACTGGAAACTTGTGCATGTTCCAAGAACTCCTTGCAAATGCTCTTCTCATCTTCGGTAAGCATGCATCCAACTGCTAAGCAGCTATCCAGGCACTGCTCCATTACAACACGCTCCACAACCTGGTGAGGTAGTCCATTCGCTGCTGTAATGGACTTTACAAGTTTGCCGTTTCCACCTTCAAACGTGAAACAGGAATTGGCCCACAATGGTCCCAGGTCCCGGACGCTGTCACCAAGATGCAGCAGGGAATGCACGTTGAATGTCGCTGCCGTGGGCTCGAACAATGGTGGTGCGCACCGCTCCACAAAGGCAAACAGGAGGCACTCTGAAATTGATAAAGCATAACAACCAGGGAACAATGTTACAAGAACCATGGGAGTTGCAATTCACCCACACGAAAAAAATGGATGCTAGTGGGTAGCATGTCACATCTGCATCAAACAACATTAATGCCAGCACATATTTATAAAAACATCTGAAATCAGTCATAAAGAGTAAGCACTAAATTGGTGCGCTTAATATTTCACTAAGATAACTTCTTATAGGCACACCAGTCAAAGTGACAGCACTTGAAAAGGACATTATGCGGTTAAAAGAAAAAAAAAATCCTGGAGACACCTTTGTCTGCCTAAGTGGATTAAAGATGAAAGCATTCGGGCTTCAGCTGGCATTTTAGGCCTCTGCGCACCTGCCTTGTTCCTGTACTTCTGTGGCTGACCAAGCTCAACCGACATAGAAATTGGCAGTAAACCCCCTTGAAGATGGGTTTACTCTACATGCCTAAGTGGCAGCTGCTGATGGGGAGTTGAACCATCAGTTGCCAAAATCTATGCTGCCTCTGTCGACACCACCATAGTGGAAATTTTCATTGCTGCACTAAGGGTTTTCATTGTTACTGTTTTCATTTTTTATTCAAGAAATTGGCCAAAAATTTCGAACTCCAAGCTCGTATCTCCTTCAAAAAGTTTGGTAACAACCCAGAATACAATGACAGCTAGTGAGTGTACAGGTACCGTCAAAAGTAATTGGAGCATGGGAGCTGTGGCCGAACTGCATAGGAGCGCCGTGTAGCTACACCGGCGGCAAACGAATGGACGACAACACGCATGCGTGGCTGCCGACGCCGATAGCTCATCTAAACTTCTCAACCCACTTATTTTAACATGGCTTCCAGCGTTGTCCGCAGCATACTGGTCCCAGCAATGGCACTGATAGCAGAGGCGGTATTTGGCAGCGTCGCTCACACACTTTCAGCCCACGCAAGCTGCTGGAAAAGTGTCGCAGTCGCAAGTGACAATTTTTCTTTTCTAATATTTTTACATCGGTTTGCTAACAACGCGTCATTGCCGAGACCAGTACGCTGCGAACAACGCTGGAAGCCACGTTAAAAGAAGTGGGTTGAGAAGTATAGAGGGGCTATCGGTGTCGGCAGGCACGCATGCGTGTGTCGTCCATTCGTTTGCTGCCGGTGCAGCTACATTGTACTCCTATGCGGTTTGGCCACAGCTCCCATGCTCCAATTACGTGTGACGGCAACTGTACATGCATGTGCAGATGCACTGAAACTTCTTTTCATAAACATAAGACAGATAATAAATCTCTGTTTTTGAGAGAACATAATTCCAATTACCGATTCTTTTCACAACACATCACGACCCCCCATGAAAAGAAGAATCGCAATACCCCTCCTTGAAGGTAATCAATGGCATGCGACTGTACTCTGCTCTCTGCACAACCACCACATTCTCTTATGCATAGTAGGGTCATGGTACTGCTCATCAATTGAGGTGTGATTGAGTCTCTCGCTAAGAGGAAGTAGGTCATGATTACATTTCCCCTTCATCAGAAACAGAAAAGCTGCTTTGGCTAAAAATTGAACTCATGCTTGTGTTCACAAAAACAGCATCGTAACCTTAGCTGCCACTGCTGGGGCAGTATTGACAACCATGAATGGTAAGTGTTTTTATAAAATGCCCAGGACAATAAGGGGGATCTTGTCTCAGCTAACAAAGCCTGGATGTGAATTTTTAAAAATTTAACACAGTGCAAATTTTGTTATGTAAAAGCATCACAGTGTTCAGCGAGCAATTACCTGCACGGTCAATTTCTCCTGGGCTGATAGCTTCCTGAAGAAGAATGTGCACTGCTTCCGACAACTTCGACAGGTGGCGCCAATACTCCAGTGGAAGCACACCATCAAGGCAAGGAAGTGCGTAGTACAGGAGCCAATTCCTCCATTCCGTTGCCTTCCACTGAATGCGCACACCGATCGGTCGGGGTAGCCTTGTCACACAATGAGGAGGGTGAATGCTGAGCAATCGCTGATTGACTTTCTTCAAGGTTGGCGGGTCACCTGCATTGAAAAGTTGAGATAAGTACTATTTGTAATCGCTTTCATTGACATTATAACTGCTTCTTATAAAATCCTGACCAATGAGTGCATCAAAACTATGAATAAATTTCGTTCCAATACACCGCTTAAAACAACTGGCTAGGCTTCGTGCTTGTTATGAAAAAAAAAAAAGAACAGAAGTCACAATACATGTATTGCCATAGATTAAATGTTTGATGCTACTAATGTAAAGCTGGGAACAAATCTGTTTATAGGGACCAGTCACTGCTCACAGGGCGTGACGAATAAGTGCACCCAGCGCCACCCCTCGGAATCTTGAGCAAACTTAGGGTCAGTGGGAGCCAGACGGCGGGTGCGCGTTCATATGTTCGACACCTCTCGGTTGTTTGTTTTTGCGATTCTGCGACTGTTTTTGAAAGGTGTCTCGTGCTCGAAAACTGTTCTGGCAAATAGTTTCCCCACACCTCAAGTGCTTCTGTGCGGTTTCTGCACAATTACAGGGCTAGACTACTAGTTTCGGCCTCACGTGCGCGAGAAGAGGCAGACATTGTACGTTGCCAGGCGCAAGTACGCCGTGAAAGAAATTGACGAGAGAGACATCGTAGCGAACTGACATTTTCAGCAAGGGAAGCGTATCTACAGCGCTTCTTTCCAGGTTTTCGTGTACCACGGCTCCAGCGTATACAAAGGCGCTTCACGACAGGGGCGTGTTTGTGTTGTAGCTGTTTTGGCGCACCCACACTACTGTTACTTTTTCTGTGGCCCTTCTCCAGCTCGGTTGGTGTTGTCAGTGATTAACAACGCATTCTAAACGTTATTAGCTGATGACACAAAGTTAATCCAGTTTCACCCAGTGTGCAACCTGCTGATACAGCAGAGCTGCGTGTTGTCTTACGAAGATTCCGTTTAGTTTCGGCTTCTTTCTTAGAGTAATGTTAGTCGTCTTAGCAGTAAATGTGATTCAATTTGTTCCGGCCATTACGTATTCCCCATAAAAGTATTTCCTCCTCCTCTCCCTCCTCTGCTTAAAAAAATAATCTGAACTTTCAGAGTACCCGAACGCATTAAAGGAGTCAAATAACGCGTTTGATATCTTGCCACGCTCTCGCTTGGAATGCGTGGCCGAACACTGTGCTATTTCGGGAACCAAGTAAGGCAGTAGACGGGACGCTTGTTGACATTGATTTAGCACCACCCGGGAATTGCTGTGAGCATATTCCTGTGCCGCCTTCTGGCCTCCATTCGGTGCCGTGAATGTCGCTAAAAAAAGGGTTACTGCTGAAAAAACAATAGTGGCGGAAGCCGTAATACCTTGTGTTCTGTGAATACTACTGCATGCGATTCACAAATACTGCAGTCTGCGATATGTATGAACCACTGAAAGCAAACGTTTTAGTTTTTCGTACTGCAGAAAGCCATTTCTTGTGACGCTCATTCTCCTACGGCTGCCCGGGAAACCCGGGCTGCCCTTCATGATTTTGGCGGTCCTTCACGCAGCAGATGGGGCGCTGCCACGAATTCTTTCCTGCAGCATTTTGATCCTTTCGGACACTGCAGCTTGCCATTATCACAATGTTTTTTTAAAAAACGTCCGCCACAGAGTGCAGAACCGAACGCAGCGTGCGTGTTTTCACATGCACTGAACGGCTGGTCGCGACCTCCACTGACCCAAAGAGGCGGCGCTGCAATTGCGGCAGTGTCCGGTGCCTATAAATAGCATTCGAATATTTTTTCTGCCTATGCAGATTGCACTTCATGCTACCATATGTTGAACCCATGCATGGTACATACCAATGTAGTATGCTGGTATGCTAGTGGGGTTCCCCTTCATCGGGTTGTAGAACATCAGTTCCGTCACTTGCTTGCACACTCCTTGCAGCACACAGTGCATGTAGTCGACACTTACACCATGGACCAAATTGAAACCTATAAAATGTCAAGCATAGGAACAAAACATTGGAGTCAAGAAGTGTGACCCAACTGTTTGCGAAGGCAACTTGTTCCCTCCAAGAAATAGATCAATACTAAATACCAGAGAAGAAACAAATGAATGTTTAGCAAGGTGCCATTAAAGGAGCCATGAAGACAAAATACAAGTTTGGTTTATTAGAAAGGCTGCTTTGTCCTGATAAAAATGATACCGATTTCATCGCAAACTTCCAAAAAATAACGGAGATATTAAAGAAAACGTGTGGAGCTGTGGCGACTCGCTAGCCGGTTTCCAGCAACTTTTCTATGACGTCACAGAATCTTGTTTGGGCGATTGACGGCGGCCGAACTAATCAATCGCCAGGACACGTGACTGGACGATTGTAGTGGGGCCGTCAGTTCCGTTTGATCGAATCACTCGAATGCTAACGTGCACCTAACCCACTGAAAATTATGTTTTTAGTGCTGGCCCATATGACGTCACTCGCGCCGAATACACGTCACTGTGGCGCGAAATTTGAAAGTTCTTAAGTATTTCTTGCATTTTTATCGGTTAAAAAACGTCTTTCGTGGCTGGAATGGAGCTGAGTGAGGTACTGAAGCCTAGCGCCTTAAAGTTAAACAAAGTTGTATTTTCTCTTCATGGACCCTTTAAGTGGGCTTGCAGTTTACTTCATACAGAAATGGGAAATGAGAAGTGATTTTTATTAGTAATTTATTGGCACCTCATTTTGCAACATGGAGAGAAGGGGAAACAGCCCAGACACAAGAAGGCTTGCATTCATTTAATTATCAAGAAGTCTACGCTCTTCTTAGTCTGCTGTCTGCATTTCTCAGTGGCCTGGGTAGGCCCTGACAAAAAAAACCCTTAACCAGTTATACCTATACTAACTTGAAAAAATTACTTTAAAAGGGCACTAACAGCTCAACAATTTTATCTTTTGACTGATTTGATTTTTCCGATATTATTTATCAACAAGAAAAATGCAATCAAAAATGCCATTTCCCTCCTACTATTTTCCCTGTTGATATGCTATCGACTACAACAACTCCTTGGCGAGTCCACAAGACTAAATCGGCGAAATGTTGGCACGATTAACCTGTACATCCCTTCAGTGAACAAAAAAAAAGACGATGGCAACCATGAAATGGGTGAAAATCACAATTTTGAAAGCTGGGATAGAATAAAAACGCATCGCAAGTCAGTGTAACATCATTACAATAGTTGGGCCAGTGGCTGTAAGTGACTCAACGTTCTCTGTTTTCCCAGTAAACAGGGTAAACGTGCACTCATTAGTAAAATAATGAAGTACATGAGAAAAACTGCGGAATGCAGCCACAAATATGATTTTGACTACTCGACATCAGCATCCTTTCAATGCTCTGATTACTCATTGATCACTGATCAGACTACTATTCGTACGTCGCAGACATCACTGCTGACATGATGTAATTGGAGATTTGAAAGTTGGTCAATAATTAAAATCCCTTTATGGTGAGAATGTCTTTAGAAGCCTGAATGTACTTGAGTGAGTTTAAAAAGGCTAGTTTGTTCAAATAAAACAACAATATATGTTGCTTCATTGTCCCTAAGTAATTTGCCTTCCATCCCTAGAATAAATTTAAGGCCAAATATTTGAAACATGTTCATGGAAAATTCTTAGCTTGTTATGCAAGCAAAGAAGGGGGAAAAAGGTGGACAATATTTCTTTGTCCATACCACCGCAAGATTACAACATAAGGAAAATGTGGAAATGCACATTTGCAGACACTAGCTTTTCAGCACAAAAAGCAGTCAAAAATTATACAGATCCACAGCAATAACAGGGATCACTACACTCCTTGCACCCAGAAATGGGCCAAGTTTTGAAGATGGTGATATGCTTTTGCCCCACAGATGTGCCACGCAAAAGTCTTAAAAGTGTAGTTGCATCTAGATGCACAGTGCTACTGGAAATTGGGAGTAAAATTATTTGCCTTCGTATATGAATATTTTTTTAAACGTCTGGAATGATTTAATCACCCCATGTCGATGACAGGACAGTAAAAATGCAATTGCACTCTAGCATGTACCTTTGGTTTCTTTTTAGATGATGTTCAATCAGTGAACATTACGGATTTATTGGTGGAGTAATCGACTAAAGGAATTAACTAATGAGGCTAAACATTTTTAAATGTGATCCAGCCAAGTCTGCAGGAAGCTCCATACAGTAGACAATTTCACAAAACACCCGGTACAGCACTCACCTCGCAGATTCATCAAGGCTGATGGTCCATTGAAGCCGTTGAACCTTTCATCTTGAACAAAGGCCATGTGCATGTCGCGCACAACTCCAAGATGTGTTCTAGGTTCTGTTCGTTGGCTGGTGTAGCGCAAGCTGCCTGGAAGTGAGAATAATTTGCTTGACACATTTCAAATTGCATTTCAGTGTTGATAGCTACTTGCAAAAACGCATGGCATATAGGCAACAGGAGAAAGTGGGGAAAAGTGAACAAGCATGTACTGGGAGTGTATAGTTCCCAGCAACAGTAGCTGCTGAAAACACATACCTGTATAAAAGACCCCTTTTTACACTTCTGGAAAGTAGCAAAATTCACCTGCTCTCAGGGGCTGCTCTGCTAATGTCAGATCTATAGTATAGCTTGGGACGCAGCCAGAGGGGGGTTTTGAACCCCCTTTGAAATTTTTTTCCACGCAGGGTGTAAGCTAGGCTTGGAGTTTCTTCGGCAAAACTCCGCTATTCCAATTTTCCAATAACTCGTAAGCCCCTGCGAAAAGAATATTCGGGCTACGGCCCTGCATGTACCAGTTGATTTTGCAATAGCATTTGTAGTGAAGAATGCAACCAAACAACAAATGTAAGCTGAAGTAAAAATGAGAGAAGCCCTCTGTACGAGTGATTTACTCACCCTGACTTGTGCTCGTATTTGTAGCTTCATTGTGCTCCTCATATTAAACACATTCCAACTAGCCACATTACTTTGCTTATGCAAACATGCCTGCCAATGCAATGTGGCAGTTCAGCTACCCCTCCTAAGTTGTGTTTTTCAGTAGAGCAGGACCAATTTCAATAGCGAAAATGGAGACTGTAGTGTTACAACGACTTGCGCTCCCTAATTGAAGGTTTAGAGAACTCACACTTAGCAAATTTAAAAAAAAAAAAAAAAACTTCTCCTGGCACAGTCACATTCCATGCTGCACTGAGTTTAGTGGCCTTTTAGCATTGAGTATTACTGTCAGCTGTTTTCATGGCAATTCACCACAGTAAAACAAAAAGGTAGCGCCACGCAAAATCTAAATGGGAAATAAAAAAACGGCTTTATTATTTAAATACTCTGGCCCTACTTCATATCTGAACAAAATTTCTGCAAGCAAAGGTTACTGCAACAGTATTCTGTCTAACCCCATTTCCTTTTTAGCTTTCTCAAACGGTGTAGCGGAGCACCTTTAAAGGGTAACCACATGAAGCGACAGCGACGAGCACCGTGAAAAATGTAACTCAATAGGTACAGCACACAGGCAGTGTGGGCGACAGCACCAAGTGAAAAGAATTAACACAGTTCTGCTAATGCTCTCTGTCACTGTTGCTCATTTGTGGGCTGCTTCTGGCAGGCTAAACGTCGCTGTCGTCACCCCCAGTGCCCTTTGCATAATTTTCTAGCTCACCACTTGCCAACACTGCTTGTTTGCTGTACCGATTGGTGTTGGCTGTACCCACTGAGTTGTGTGTTTTTTGCATTGCTCATCGCCGTAGCTGCGTGTGGTTACCCCTTTAGAGTGAAATAAGATTCAGCAATGCAGGTCTGTAGTTAACCTGCAATGAAATTTACACAACATTGTGATAAATTTGAGTGCCACGACAATACCACACTTGGAACTAAGTAATGAATGCTGGCAAACCAATTACCTCCACTGCGGGTAGTCGACGTGAAGCACCGAGGGCAGCCGTGGCAACCGTTGTGAAGAATCATATTCATTACAGCTGCCCGTGCCGGTGCATCCACAGCACAACACAGTACGAACACTCTAGAACAGTGCACAGAACCTTCGTGCTCCCACACAATCGGTGTCATGGCTGAGATTTCGTCCGTGAACCTTGACAGAAAGGTTTGCATTTCGGGGTGTCCGGGCCCAAACCAGAGTCCAGCCAGCACGGGATGTTTAAATCGCACACTCGGTGGGAGTTCATTTAGAGTGAACTGTAGGGGCCACATGGATGTTTTTGAGGACTTGAAGACAGGGCTTCCATCAGTGTTGATAGTAAGGGTGAGATCATCCACACCTAATTTTTCATTTTCCCTCAACTCACGGAATGCTGCACCACTTACAATGTCTGTGACTTCATCGCCGCATTGTTCACTTCGCAATGCAAGGCCTTCTGCGAGGCTGTCCTTGGTGTTTTGCACCAATGTACTCAGCTGCTTTCGCACGTTCAAAGTGATGAAAAAGTTTGATTTGTTACGGGCACTGGCCACCGAAACTTTTCTGTCACAAACTTCGCAGAGTCCATCACCGTTCTCAACTTTCAGCACGTCTCCACACTGCTCACAGCGATACCAGTAGCGAACTACATCCTCCTTTTGTGCTGACCACAGCTTTCGGAACATATATTCGCTCCGTGGTAACACCTCCATTCCTGCAATACTGTTGACTAGTTTTGCCAGGTCACCCAATGCCGACCACGTTAAGCCGTGCGCAATCGCGAACGACATGGCCATAGCGGCAGCACCTGCTTTTGAAGTGCCAAGGTTAGGCAGCTTTTCAGTGCTTAGCTTAGAGAACGACGATGAAAGGATTTCTTCCTCGGTTAGAGGTGGTAGTGAGGCGCCGGCGGTACCGCTGCTGAAGTGCCAATCTGCATCGTCAAGATCCTCGTCGTCGAGGCTCTCGTAGTCCGGATCACCGTGTTCTAATCCCTGATCGTCGACATCGTCGCAGTGCGGATTCTCGCCGTCGGGGCTCTTGTAGTCCGAATGACCGTGTTCGAGTCCCTGATCGTCGAGATCGTAGCAGTGCGGATCCTCGCCGTCGGGGCTCTCGTAGTCCGGTTCACCGAGTTCAAATCCCTGATCGTCGACATCGTCGCAGTGGGGATTCTCGCCGTCGGGGCTCTCGTAGTCCGAATGACCGTGTTCCAGTCCCTGATCGTCGAGGTCGTCGCAGTGCGGATTCTCGCCGTCGAGGCTCTCGTAGTCCAGATGACCATGTTCCAGTCCCTGACCGTCGAGATCGTCGCAGTGCGGATCCTCGCCGTCATCACGAAAATTTTGCATCGTGTCGTCAAAGGCACGATTTGTGGAATCTTCAGATGCATCGTCCAGCCGTGCGGAGAGATCATCCCGGGAAGTGGCCGATCGTGCCACATCGCTTGCGGCAACGGTAGATGGCCCCGAATCGTCAGTTGGCGCAGTTTCCAGGGCGTGCTGCAGCCGCTGCTTCTTCGAGCGCGCATACCAAGTCGACTTGGGCACAGTGAACTCACTGTTTTCGTGCAAGTACTTTTTGCGCGACTTTCGTTTGGGAGCGCTCGCCATATCCGGAGCGTCGACTATGGCGAGGGCAACTCCGTGAAAGTTGTCGCGTGGGAAAACCAGGAAAACGCTAGGCTTTCATTATCACCTGGATTGGGGTGCCCAGAGAACAGTAAAAGTAAAGCGTGGCTAGGAGGCGGTGCCGTGCCACGGTGCCTACTCAAGCCATAAACGTTGACTCAAGCTGCATCGATAGACGGGGCGCACACTAATTTACCGCAGTTCGCACCGTCTTAATAGCGTTTTCAATTTCAGGTTACGATGTTCTCACGCACGGAGTAGTCTAACGTAACTCAAAACATAGGTAAAAGTTCCGTCGCGCGTAACTTTAATATCTAGGTTAGAAATTATGTCGGACGAAACCTAGAAAAGTGGATGCTACCATTCATATGAAAAAAATCTGATACTAATTTCTAGAACTAGTTCTCGGTTCTGCTGGTCGTAGCTAATTTTTTACTGTATAATGCAGCTCCAATTTCATTTTCGGGTTGCGGCGGACGTATCTTTAATTGTGGGAAAGGGTGTCAGACGTAATTTAATAAACAGTTTCGGTTACGCCGGGTGGCGTAATATTTGGCACTGCGTTTTTTCCAATGCCTCCCATTGGTTTTTTCTGTGGTTTTTTCTTATCCTAGACTGCATAGAGCTATAATTATATAAAACTCTGCCCTTGAGTTTTGACTGCAGACAAATACGAGCAGCAGAATGTAACTTCTTCGTATTGGTGTGTGCTGTGCTACCACCTTGCGTTAAGTGATGATGTAATATCTTCATGAGAAAGAAAAAGAACACAGTGCAAATTCAGTGGTATGTAAAATAAGCAATAAAATGCGCTATGACATTTTATGTAGATACTGCGCTGGGCGCGATGTATTTATTTCATTCGTGTGCATCACGGCGCAATGACTACGGACACTAATTTTTACTCTGTGGCTCTAACTACAAGCTAAAATGAGCAAAATCGCTCACACAATGCAGGCAAACAAGTGTATTATAGTGCCCCTACGTGTCTCGTGCGTCTGACTGTGTGGTACTTTTTTTCTTTGCCTTACTTTCCACCGCAGCTTTAGTAAACTCATTCACAGTCGTCCACAGGCTTATCCGGCACATCAGGTTCGACCTTGGTGTGGAATATCTGAAGTTCCAGGAAAAAATAATTCAAGCGATTGGGGGGACTTAAGTGCCCCCTTACACTTGGAAGAAATGCAGAATTACGGAATAAATTAATTAGCTTCATTACACCAAAGCAGGAAGACACGATAAGTGAATTTGAAGCACTGCCACAGTGGACGACTGTACCTTAGCTAGCTTTCCTCCCGAAATTTACGTCTCTTTTCCCAGAGTGTGTGCCCCGGCTGCACTATTTTTATACTGAAGGCACAACTTCTTTGTTGAAGCTGCCCAGGAGATTCGGAACCATTGCATTTTCTGGCCATGCAAGCTTGCGCAGTGATGCCCGCGATAAGAACGGCCGCGGTTTTAAATCGCTCGGTGCACGAATGCGTAGTTATGGACGTGTACTACAAACAGTTCACGGTGTTATAACAGAACCTAACAGAGATATATGCTTTATAGCCCGACCTTTTATCGATCCATGAAATTCCTGTGGTCCACGTACGCCCACAGGAAGTTCTTTTCATAAGAGAGTCCTTTTCATAAGCTTTAAAATTTACAAGTCCAATACGTCCGTGTGACATCTATCTACCTCCCTTCAGTGATAAAGTTCGAGCACGTTAACCCTGGCTGCTCAACCGAATTCCAAAGGCGGGCTCGTTTCCGTTTGTGGGAACAGGACCGGGTTTAGGTGAGGCTGCTAAAACCTAGGCGTCATTCCATGCTGATTTCAAAACCTGTATCAACCTCAGTCATGACATATTAAGACAGCAGAGCGTACAGCCGGCGTGAACACCATCCTCCTGGTCAGAAAAATAAGTGCTGGAAGAGAAAACACGTAGTGCAGACGCAAAAATATACCGCTTTAGAACAAAATTATGGTACAGAGACAGAATCGAAGAATGACGCATACACTACACTTACAAATGAAGTTAATTCGTAGAAAGCACACACAAATGTAGTAAATTTCGTGCTTTTCCAGTAAAGTTCCTTACTGTGCTCGCCTTCAGAAAAATGTAACTAAAAATGTATGTCAATATTCGGCTGCCGACATAAAAATCTAAATAAGTAGGCCTAATGATGCATCAGACCACATATGCAGGTCTTCATTTCTTTACGTTGTTTAGTACAATTAAAGAGAAAAAAATAGAACCAAGTAATGTGAGGAACGGCTCGAAGTTTAAACTTCTTCCGTACCGAAGTTAAAACCATAAAACTTGGTTAATAAATCTGGTAAATGACTAGCTTGTAGCGCCGCAGGGTGCAATTTTTGTAGCGTAGTGCCAGACCTGGACTTCTTTATTGGTTTTGTCCCTTTTTGTGCATCGTTTGTGTCGTGCTTTGTTGACGCCTGTGAAGGCTATGTCAGTGTGAAAACGTGCTTTTTGTCGACGCGCACGAAATGTACGCCTGCGTACAGTATCAGCAAGATCAACAGCGTGCTGTCTTGCCAGTCACCCTAATAAAGGATTTCAATCCGAAGAGCGTGCAGGACTTTAGACGACAGACAGTCGTACAGGCATACTGGATTAGCGAAACCGGAGACTGTGAAAATTTTTACCCCGCCAACGTCACAGCCCTATCAGGTGAGAGTACCAGCATCTTACGTAGCATTTCTGGGTGCACCGTAGGATTTACGTAGCGTTTGTGGTTGACGTCGTTTCTTATGTTTGTCTGTAACATTGCCTAAAGCTCTGGAACGATCCAGCAGTGGATGTCGGCGTCGTGCTCGGCATGCAGTACAAGCCCAGAAATTCACTCATGTGGCGTACATGGTGTTACAACAATAAATGATCTTATTTAAATCATTGTATTGGAGAATCCGCATGTAAAGCACAAAAAGTTCAAAATTCCTGTGTAAAGGTCGCATTTTATCGTTTCTTCTGTTTGAAAAAAACAGAAGTGGCAGCAACGTCCTGTGTGTCTAGCAGCAAATTTAAAAACTTTTTGCCTACCCTGAATGATATTCTTAAATGCGCACCCATGTAAAAATTAAAACAGGCCGATTCAGCACCGAGGGACAAAACCAGGTTTTTATTCGTTTGCAAAAAAAAAAGGACATTGCTGTGGCTTGCATTAAAAAATAAAAATATATATATCACGTAATGCGACCTTCGTGCAAAGTTTGAGCATAATTGCCCTGCCATTTTTCCAGGTTTGGGACCTTAGCGCACACGCTTGTCTGTTACACACTGGATAGTACAGCCTGCCATTAGATTCCAGCCCGCCTAACTTGTAATTCGTTAGGAAGAAGTTATGCAATGAATTATGCTTTTTTTGTATGTGTCACCTGTTTACTGAGAAACATCTGCTTTACTTCGTCTACTAGACTCACTGCAGGGCATAACGAAACAACTCAAAAGCTCGAGGTCGGCTGTTCCAAGGATCATCATGGCAAAGCTGAGCAAGACTGCCGCGGTGAGATTCCTTCTTTCCTAATTTTGTGTCATGTTATGCAGCATAAGCCGATGTTTGCTTCTACAGTCCAGCAGCTGAGCACAGTCCGAAATCGTTTTGTTTACTCATCACAGTGATTTGCATACTGGCCATTTTGTTCACGAGAAGGCCCGTTGTGCCAATACTTCGTAAATCACCAATAATGGAGATTTTGAGACTTGTTCATCGAATGCTTAGTCTGCTGCTATCAGTAACTTTCACCTGCCCTCTTTGCACGGGTAGCAGCTGCTTTGCAGGCAGTGTGATAAGCGAAGGAAAAAATCAGGGCCAGCGTTCTGCTCTTGGAACAGCCTAGCAGATAACGGCTGCCGCAGCCAGTGCTTTGTGTGCATGCGGCTACTCTCGCTGAGTTAGCCATTTCACTCCGTCATACGGCGCCGATGAAAAGAATGGTCGACACTCAAAATTCGGCGGGTGTACAACACAATGGCAGTGCCCCTACTGGAAATAAGTCAGCAGTGTCATTGCAGACACTATTTAGGTGGCCATGAAGCAGAGTGGGAATTTTTTGAGGCACGCCTGAAAGTTATTTCAGGGTTTTTTGAGTCCATGCTGCAGGTACTACAACAAGTTATGGGTGTTAATGAAAATTTTATAGGCTTTCAGCTGCATCATGCGAGTAAATTTGTGAACTGAAGGAACCTTTTTTTTGTTTATGCTTTGCTTTCTTTCTACCTCTTCCTTTCAATACCTAAATTCAATACTTGAAGCAGCGTACTGTAATGTGAAACTAACCCAGAACTCGGGAAAAACATTAGGAAAAAAAACAAAACAAAATATGTGAAAGTTACTACATCTGTTTGATCAGCTGCTTGTCAGCTAGTTTCTTGGCCAACAAGTCCTTCGCATAAGGGTGCACTATAACATGGCAGTAAACCTAAGATGTGAATTCCCTTTTCTGCGGTATCGAAATCAGGCAAGCCACCACTACCAGGTAATGGTGATTCGCTTGACCCGCTGCTTGCACGTCCTGGCAATTTTTGACCCTGACTGTACGAGACGCAGTTCTCAGCTGAGGGAAACTTCCACTTCAATATGTAAAGATTGCATTGTGGCTAATGTTAACTGCATTTATTTTTTAAGGCACCCCAAAGCCTTTCCGAAAGAGAAAGCAGGATGAAGAAGAGGAAGGCTTCTAGAAAGGAGCTTGGAAGCATAATCAAAGCCTTTAAGGGATGCGATGGTGCAGAGCTGGTGAGTTGAGTACCGTTTTTGCCCCCGGACAGTACATATGTTCATTTTCTGGTTTGCTTCGGTTCTGCAGTGTTACGTTTCGAAGCTGTGTGCCATTATATAAAAGTAACTCAAAATGTAAAGTTCCAACCATATGGTGAGATTTTGCAAGTGAAACAGGGAGCGATGTGACGACCTACTTCTTGCTGTGGAAGGGATTGCGCATTACACCTGGCTTGCTTCTGGATCACCAGAAACATGGCCCATCGTTAGGCAGCGGCCTTAGTAGCTAGCCAGTAAGAGCCATGCACAACTTGCGGCTTAGATAAAAAATGAGAAAGGGGGGCACGGTAGTATGTATCCCAAAGAAGGAAAACCTGCAGCCTTTTCCAATTTGTTTAAATCTCTTTTTTGTGATAAATAGATAAATAGTGATAAATAGACATTACTTAACCAGAATGAAATGTTCACTAACCGAAATGAAGTATTCACATTTCGAAATTTAAATATTCATGCACTTCCATTTCAGTTGCCTGAGCCAATTCCTCAGGTGGACAGGGAGGCCAGTGCGAAGCTGGGAGAGATGAAGTCAGAACTCCAAAAAAAAACACACAAATAAAAGAGCTGGAAGAAAAATGTGGAAACATGGAAAAAAAACTGAACGAGCAACAGGATACAATCCTGAAGTTAGAAGAAAAGCTCGCTGAAACACAAGAACGCAACAACAGATTGTGCGATGTGCTTGTAGAGAAGATTGGTGAGTGGCAACATTGCTTGCATGTTTTTTGAAGGAGCAAAGCTGAAAGTGACATCGCTTGGTTTGCACTAACAATATCAAATATTTTGTTATAAAATATAAATAAAAGGTATCCCATCGTTAAGGCTGGCGTGGAAACCGTAGTCATTGCAACCAGCGAAAATAATTAAAAGCGGTAGAAATGAATACTAATATTAATAGTTTTATTTCTACTCAGATCGCGCAGAGACAGGCGCAGAGCGCTGCAAAAAGCGCCCATGTCAACGTACCCCATTCCGAAACTTAGAAGCGTCCAACAACTTTATGTAGCCGTTAGTGCATTTAAGAAGAAATGAATTCTAATAATAGCATGTTTATTCAAACTCAGATCGGATGGAGCCAAGCGTAGTTCGCTGCAAAAAGCGCTCATGTCATTGTAGCCTGTACCCTAACTTTAGAAGCGTCCGACAAGTTTACGTACCCGTTATTGCACCTAAGAACCCAGCCCATTTGTCTGGACTTTGTTTCGCCGCAGATATCCGCTCACAAAATAACCAGAACATTCACAACACCGAAGCAAACACGGCAAAAGCAACGGAAGGCTGCGTAGTCCAATGCACCGGCTCACTCCACTCTGACACTGTGCCGGTCAAGGGAGGTAGGATAACTGGGAGTAATGCTTTGGAAAGTCAAAGTTTGTCTTTGTAATAAGTAGGGTTAAATTAACGCTGAATGATGCAATTTTTAGGTCTCAATTTAAAAGGGCCAAGAAGACGAAATAAAAGTTTGGTTCTTTTAAAAAGACTGCTTTGTCTTGACATCAGTAGTACCATCAAATAATCAAGATATTAAAGGAAAAAATATAAAGCAATGGTGACTCACCAGCCATTTTCGGGCGGATTCTCAATCTTGTCGCACAATCTTGTTTATGCATTTGCAGCCGCTTACCTAAGCCACTGCCAAGAAATATGAGTGGGTGCTTGTAGTGGGTCCTCTAGTTTTGTTTAATCATATCATTAAAATGGTAACGTGCTCTTAACCCAGGGATAACTTTTCATGCTTGCTCATAATATGTCATTCCTGCACATGTTACGTGACTGTAGCACACAATTTTAATGTAATATCTTGCATTGTTCCCATGAAAAAGCTGGAGTGGGGCCAAGTGGGTTACCAAAGGCAATTACTTATTTTAAATTGGACAAATCTGTGCTTTGCCTTCATGCATAGCACTCCGACCTAACAATGCAGGCAAACTTTTCACACTTTTGTGTCGCTTGGATGCAACCCTGTGCTGTGTGTTCCCTTTGTGTTCAGTGCGAGTTGCCCGTCCCCTAACTTCGCCAGTTCTCAGTGTTCAGGAACTGGTCGAGAGTGGCCGTCAGTGTCTTCTGATTTCCGGTTGTGAAAATTGAGTTCATGTTATGATCGAGTGAGTATGAGAAGGCATTCATAAAAAAAGCAGAAGAAATGTGACGAACTTGTGTTGGCCACAAGTGCAATTATATTTGTTTATGCTTTTGCAGAAGTTGCCCGGACCAACCCAGCCCCGCATAAAGTTCTTGCGGAATTTGTTCCCGAACATGTGGCCCCAGGTTAGTGCCCTTTTGTGTTTTTTTTTGTGCTTTGTTGTTTTGTTAATAAGATTTATAGCCACGACACTTTGGTGTAGCTTAAGAAAAGTGGGAAAAAGTGTGCTACTTTGGTGTAGCTTAAGAAAAGTGGGAAAAATCTTATAAAAAGAACCATAATAAAAATATAACATCCAACTGAAATATGGCTGTATGCCTAAGAAGGAAGCCTATACAGCTTCCTCAAAAAACAGAGGTTGTAAAAAAAATTTGCCTTGGACCAACCGGTATTTAGGGCAGTCACTCTACCAGCTAACCTAGGCAGTTACCTAGCCGTATGTAGCATGCTTGAATTCAAGTGTCATTTAAGGTAAGAGATAGGTGAACTTTCACCGGCCTTGAATTTCCCCTAGGTTGGCTGACCAGCATTCGTGCTTTACTTAAATGAAATAAAATCTGAGGTTTGACCAAATCTCGTCTTTTAGGGACTAGGAGTCACAGAAAAAAGAAAAAAAAGCACAGATCAAAGGTTGTTCATCCAAAAAGATACACTTTGGCTTCAGTACAGAAGTCTTGTTTTTAACCTTTTAAGCATGTGGACTACTCTACAAAGTGTAACCGGCAGATTTTTTTTTGCGCTATGTTAGAATGGCCGATTAAGTTGTCAAGCTACAAATGGCTAGCTTCCTCCTTGTATTGTTTGGTTGAGTGACTGCCCTAGGTATGTATTAGTCCTGGTTTGTATTCTAAATCGGGATAAATTTTCGGTCATCCGCAAAGTTTTCTTAGGAGGCTGCAGAGCTTCCCATTTTAGCTGTACGGCTGCATTTCAAATACGTGTCAAGTTTTCCTTTGCAGAGGCTTACTCTACTTTGGGGGCGTTCCCTAAGTGGGTATCCACGGGCTCTACTCTGCTTACCAGGAAACGCAGTCATGTACAGTGCGGTCCACTGTTAGAAACGGCGAGCGCGTGGATGCTGTGCTCCACGAAGCGTCGGCGCCGAGAAGTGGCGAGAATCGGAGACAGCCGGCACATGTGCACTGACCGCACGAGGCGGGAGCAGCCGCTCTGTCGTCTGCTACAGCGCTCCGCTGCGCCGGTCAGCTTGGAATAGCTGAGGGATTTCGCACTCGAAGGATCTGAGCAACCGGGCGAAGCGCCGTAGCAGATGACAGAGCGGCTTCTCCCGCCTCGTGCGGTCAGTGGATTCTCTCCACTTCTCGGCGCCGACGCTTCGTGGAGCGCAGCATCCATGCACTCGCTGTTTCCCTTTAACAGTGGACCGCACTGTACTGTGCATGTAGTCATGTAGCCTGTGTAGAAAGGTTATGGAGTTCATGGCCTTTGGTACATGCTGGCTAGCAACCACTGCGGGTTCACAATAAGACAGTTCTGCCTAACCCTGTGGTGTCTCCTGACTGTCACTGCAGGTGTAAGTGTTCTTACTTGGCGTAGCACCATGCTTACATACTTAGTGCGTCTTTGGCTATTCCTAATACACGCAACTGACAGCAGTGTTGGTAATGAACAGGGCATGTAACACCAGAAGGGAAGTTCCTAGCATGCAAATGATACTTCAAAGCTCACAGTGGCTGTTTCTCGTGTGGTGGAAAAGCTTACAGAAAGTCAGTGGTGCTTGTTTTTCACCTGCATTACCTTTTACAGGGTAATGCCATAGTTCTTGCTGTAGCCGCAGAAGCAGTGCACTCACGAAGAATGTATAACACTTGGTGAAATTTTCTTTTTATACAGGTACTGAGCTGAGCTATTACGAGGTGCTGGCACATGGCCCCTCAGAAGGCAAGCGTACTTCATATAAATTTTCCGTATTTCTGTATTGGTTATCATGCAAATCCTGTATGCTTGTGTGGTTTCTTTGGCTATGTTGTGGCTTGTAGTTGGCTGATGATAGGTGACATATTTTCGTAACCACTGTGAAGTGTATTAAATTTCACAAAGAGCCCTTTCCAAATTTTTTTTAAAGAAACGTAATGCTGATTTTTTTAGATTTGCAAATTTAATAAGTGCCTGATATGAAGTGGGTGCTACATAATCTCGAACAGTCAGCAGCAAGCTTGGCACTTGCTGGATATTCTAAACCTGTAACAATAGGGTGTAACTTTTGGGCACTTGTTGGAAACAGCTTGGCCTGTATTGATGGATTAGGGTGCCGAGAGCCAAAATACACCATTCTCGCAACTAGCGATTGCTTAATAAGGCAGAAAATGCTTAAAAATTGAAAACAGGGGAAAACGCCCCGTACGCTTTTGGGTACTACGGAAGTAGCAAAGTCAATATTCTACGGCAGAGAGCGCCCTAGCTTATGCAAGCAGTATACCTGGCAGGAAGAAGCCTAAGACCCTTCATTACAACAGGAAAAAGGAACAAGATGCACTGCAGTGGTTAAGCGACCCGCCTGACCATGTAGTCACCCGTTCTTTGCGTGCAGGGGAGGAGGAGTAAAAGGTTAAGTAACACTTTATTTAAAAAATCATACTATCGGTAAAACGTGCTTGGTTTGAACATAATCGCCCGTGAGATGAGCTTACTGCGAGTGGTTAGCTGACCTTTCTGTCCCTGGGCTTTTCTGTTCTCGTCAAGCCACCGTTAATAATCTGTAAAACTTGTGTTGCTTTGCCCTTGTTATGTTTGAGCCAGGGGGAACACGGGCAACGACTACTGGACATGGGTTCCGTGAATAGCATTTATTTCATGCTAGGTTCGCGTTGCACGAGAGAAGGAATGCGATGGCTGTGATCTCCAGATGAGGTGAAGTGAAGGCGCCCTTCTGATTGGCGCCAGCCGGGAGCCGGGGACACTGCTCTTGACATTCGAATCAGCACTTGTTGTTTCAAAAGCGGCTTTGCCACAGCCCTCAGTGCTCACAGCTGGCTCGATGGAGTCTGGAAATGTGGAGTAGGCGGGCACACTGGCCGCCCGAGCATGTAAAAGTGTTTCTTATTCTGTCGGTGAAAAATCGTAAACGTCCAGACCAGCCTTCGTGGCCCGAGAAATGCTGCCGTAGTTCGCTATGGCTTGAAGACGACGTAAAAGACGACGTAAAAGCTACTGTTGCGAGTGTTTACACTGTGGACCGCACTGGCGCTGCCAATGCTTCGCTCTTAGTTTTTGATGCAATGGCTACATCATGAGAAAATGAATGGGAAGCGGGTCACAGGTGCTTCTTGTTTGCTTACTTATTTCTCTGCCAATAACGCATTGTCGCTTGTCAAAGAAACGCTGAGAGAGCTAAGAAGCCTATGATTTTTCAGTCAAGATTTCACTCTGCCTTTAGTGTCCCTTTAAGGGAAGTTCTGCTGAGCAGTTAGTATTATGCCGCACAGTAAGAATGGGGTAAAAAGTTTTTCTGCATCATGTGTTACAGTGGTGTGTCATTTTCAGGAGAAAATGCTGTCCTAAACATTGTTGGGGCTGAAGCAGGACATACCAGCCCGGCCACTGAGAATGGTGAGATCATTTTAGCTAATTGTATGGTGTGTAATTTCAACTTTTCATTACATATCAACTATTGATAAGTGCAACTTTACTGTTTCTTCATGTGTTCCATTTAATGTGATTGATGTGTTCAGGTTCCAGCCAGGACTCTGGCAAACCAGAAGAGGAGGACCTGCCTCTTTTTGCTGTAGTGAATGGAGAGGTAAGTTTAACTGAAGCTGTGAGAGCAGCCTCATAATTTTATAGCTTCTTGCATATTAAACTGTTGTGTGACTTCTGTTTCTGTAGCAAAATTAAAAACTTCAGATAATAGTGTGGGCACCTTTGCTGGTGGAAAATAACAAGAGGGCATAATTAGTTTGAAAAGTACCAGAGAAGCTTGCATTAACTAAAATTATGGAGGTCACTGGTGCTTAAAACAAGTGAGGAAAGTATTCGACCAGCTTGGAGACCTAAATTATCTCGTGTGTTAGTGGCGCCACTGTGATGAGTGGCTTGGAGGGGGCACGGTGAAAGTAGTGAAAGAAGATTTCACATCGCGGGAGACACCAAGCGGCCGCTGGGAAAAAGACACCACCGAGAAGAGGACGACGAAGGCGTGGTGCGTTCACCTAGGCGAGCCGCCGTCTGGGTGTGGCTACCTGCTCGGGCACGAGTGATCACAAGGCCGTGCCGCGTCGTCCCGTTCCGGCTCGAGCCAGGGCTCCTGCTGCTGTGAGACCGACGCTCGTGGTGCGTCAGCGGCCCCATGCTCCTGCTCGGACCGCCGGTTTGGTTGGTCGCGGAGGGTTCCGGAGCGTCTCACACCAGCTCGCTGGTGACCTGCCTGTGAAGTGGTCGGGCCAAGTTCTGCGACCCTCACCATCAACGACCACTGCGCTCTAACAAGACATACCTGTGAGCTGTGCTATACGTAACTGTTTTGCGGGCCTAGTGCCAGCCAGTGCCGCGGAAAGCTAACTGAACCCGCTTTCTGAACATTAATTTTGAGTTACCACCATTTTCTTTGAGTGGCTGAATATGCTGTAAATACACTTCGTGCTGTGTGTGCGTCCGGCATTCCTCTCACTGAGTTCTGCACGATCCTGGCAGGCTCGCCACTTTTGTTACGCTAGGATCGTGCAGAACTCAGTGAGAGGAATGCCGGACGCACACACAGGACGAAATGTATTTACAACATATTCAGCCACTCAAAGAAAATGGTTTTAACTTAAAATTAATGTTCAGAAAGCGGGTTCAGTTAGCTTTCCGCGGCACTGGCTGGCACTAGGCCCGCAAAACAGCTACGTATAGCACAGCTCACAGGTATGTCTTGCTAGAGCGCAGTGGTCGTCGATGGTGAGGGTCGCAGAACTTGGCCGACCACTTCACAGGCAGGTCACCAGCAAGCTGGTGTGAGACGCTCCGGAACCCTCCGCGACCAAACAAACCGGCGGTCCGAGCAGGAGCATGGGGCCGCTGACGCACCACGAGCGTCGGTCTCACAGCAGCAGGAGCCCTGGCTCGAGCCGGAACGGGACGACGCGGCACGGCCTTGTGATCCCTCGTGCCCGAGCAGGTAGCCACACCCAGACGGCGGCTCGCCTTGGTGAACGCACCACGCCTTCGTCTTCCTCTTCTCGGTGGTGTCTTTTTCCCAGCGGCCGCTTGGTGTCTCCCGTGATGTGAAATCTTCTTTCACTACTTTCACCGTGCCCCCTCCGAGCCACTCATCACAGCCACGATGAGAATTGTCAGTGTGTCAGTGTAGGCTAGTTTCTAATTATTGCAAAACATTATTAGCATGCTATGGATTGGAATGGAAGAATCACAAACTAGTGGTTATCTTGTGTTTTTCCATCCCATTCTGTAGTGTGCTAATCATATTTCATGATGAAAATTGGTATCATTAGCCCTAGATACATCGGCTCGACGAGGGAGGGTAAAGTCGACTGATGGGTTTAGCTTACTTTGACCCCTCCCGCATTTATACGAACTCCATCCAAAGAATTGAGGTGAGATGACTGAAGGGTTTCTAAGAAAGGAACTGATCAGCACCTCATGGCCCGCCAACTCAGCCAGATGAGAAAGTCGACCCACCCCCTGCCTGCGGGTTGAACAGACTCACTCCAACGGCTTTTTGACTCACCTTGCTTCCTTGAATTGAGTCAAAAACCTTTTTTTTCTCAACTGCCTTTCATTGAGTCCATGTATACAGGGCTGTTGGCATAATGATGGCTAAGGTACATGTCACTGTAACTCTGCAAACATTAAAGCTATGAACCTGTGCTCAGTTAATGAATCACCGCAAAAAGATTGCTATACCAAGGTTTTTTTTTTAGCAGGAAGCATGTTTGTAACAACAGATGTGGCACAAGACCTGCCTATTTATGTTGTTACCTAGCAGTGCTGCTGTGGTGCTGGAAAAATTGTCATGCTGTAACTGTGTTGTGACAGATTAGCAATGTGAAAAAAAAGGCCAATAAGCACATCAGTTAAAGGGCTAGGTTGTAATGGCTAGATCATTCGTGATTTAAATACTAAATTTTAAACCATGTAAGCCTAACTTATTAAAAACTTGTGTGTCCACATTCAGGCCAGCCTCTACTACACTCAAATTTTCGACAGCGTGAAAACGATGTCAGCTAACAGTACACATAAAGAGAGTGCAAAATGCAAAATACTGCGTTTCAAACATGAACACACACAACGCAAATGGCTTGTACAATTGGCATTTTCGGAAACGAAACTGAATAAAAAATGCAGCCATTGACGGTGGCCAGAGGTGATAAATGTAATGGACCTGAAGCGGCCACGCCAGAACTGGTGGCCGCTCAGAGCCGCCTTCAAATGCGTGCGTTCGCGTTGCGTTTCGCACTTCCACAGAAAAACTGACTAACGTTTGCCCAGGATAATGGAGTTGGGTGTGATTTTGACATCGCTTTGCTATCAATCGAGATGAAGGAGGTCGTTTGACAGTTATTTTTGCATCAGAATAACTTCCGTTGTAGGAATCCTTGGCATTGCAAATCAGGGCCCGCTTTTTAGTCGCAAAGCTACTCGCTTGTATGATATCGAAAAGCAGCTTTGGTTAGCTGGTGCCTCAGCTGTCATGTCACTGTTTTTTTTTTCTTTTCGGGGAAGGGGAGGGGGGGGAGAAAACCTTGCACAGGTGGAAATCAAGCACTAATTATTTTTTTTATACATTATGCAGACAGCTTCATGAGTATTGGCCCAGCATTTTTCACCTCGCTGCACATCGAGAATCGAATTATAAAATTGGTCTGAAACCATAAGTCAGCTTCCACAGCTGAAGATGCACTAAAACCCCAAAAAGGTGACCACTCTGCCACCGTTTTCTACTTTCAACAGAGATATGTGCAGTTGAAAACATCTTACTTTCAAGTAAACTACATCTAACTGTCTACTAAAGTAAATACATCACTTGGAAATTGAAAAACAAAATATAGTTCATCGCTTAGGAGAGGAACAGTTTCGTTAACTTTCGCCTTTCACGAAGATCATGACCGATATTTGTGCGGATGTTTGCCACCATGAGCAAGGCTGATTTTGGTTCACTTAGCTAGTCAGGCAAAAGTCGCACGAATGTTTATACCCGCGCGTATAACTCTAGTTAGGTCGTCAAACTTTTGGAAAGGTGTAAGGGACAAAGGTGAGGTTCGGCCAGCCCAAATATGGCAAATATTGGACGTGGAAGTGCAAGGGGTCAGCATTTATAAGAGATCCTCTTTTTTCTGGGGTAGATGCAACGGGAACATTTTGAACTATTTTTCGAAGTAAAAATATCCTTTTGAAGTAAAAACCTTTCGACAACTTTGGAATGTTCGCAAGCGCATGTATAGTTTGTAGGCTTGTAATCTCTCTTATTGCATTTAAAGAAATAGCAGATATTGCTACCTATTTGGTTAGTTTTAAACGTGATGGTGATGATGGTACGGCGTGGTGGTGTAGCAAAGCGCCATGCAGAGCGTCGTGCAAGTCGCCAGAGAAGTGTGTGCTCCACAGGGCAGGTTCCTCTTTCCCGACACTGGCCACTCAGAACTTGTTTCGTGTCTCTCCGCAGGTGCAAACGTCGTCTGCTCAGAGGTACTTTAAACGATGGTACCTAGTGTGCTGTGTGCTTATGAAGCATAGGATTTCGCCATGGGGATGTTCAGAGCATAGACTACTTGTTTGGATCAAAATTGGGCAAAGAAAAATTTGAGTGCAGTTGGCCTTTAAGCTTTATAGTGTATTCTGTGCCCAGTATCAATATTCTGTGTATTTTGTGTGTTTTGCAGGTGCACCTTGGCTCCGGCCTGAAAATAAAGGAAACCCGCCTGAAATACATAACGGCGAGTCGGCAAGAAATGAAGGTGGCGCGGGATCTGTCTCGTCACTATTGGACCCCGGCCCAGATGGAGGTGCGCTGCGTTTCAGGATTACCCTCCCGGAACCCGGAGGGCCCGATAGTGACGAGGGAGCGGGCTACGCCAGCAAAACTGGATGCCATAATGAGTGAGTGTTGTACTAGAGCTGTGCACGGGCCGGAATCTGTGCCCGGGCTTGGTGCTTATTGCAGTACACCTGGCCCCTCCTGACAAAGAGGACAGACGGGCCAGCCTGGCCTGTCTGCGTATTTACAATCCACATCCCATAGGGGCTTGCACCTTATTGGGGCACGTTTGGCAGCAGAAACCTACCTTAAGCAGATGAAAAGCATCTAATTGAAATAGCAACCCAAAACGGGCAGCACAGCCCCACTGAAAAGTAAGTCATGCACACGTCTACCACAGCTAGCCTTTGCTAACCTAGCTACTGGGGTGAGGTAATACATCTTCTGTTTTAAGGTTGCCATACAGCTGGCTGATACTAATTAGCTGCTCAGCTTCTTTTATGAACCTGGTGCCCCTAACAGCGTTGCAAAGCTGCATATTCCTAACTCAAAGATGCCACCATAGAAAGAGTCACCTTGTTTCTTGCAGCTGCGGAAAGTTCGACTCTTGCTGACTTCAAGAAGGATGTTATGCAGGCGTTTCTAGATACCAAGGCATTGGACTGGGCTAGTTGTTACATTTTTAATGGAATAAAAACCAGTGGTAAACACAGGACCCAGAAGAAAACGACGGGACAAGCTGGCACTAACAATTGAACGAACAAGGCACTTCAACGCCTAGAAATACCTTCCAGCAACATCATACGCATGTGTGAATAGTCATGTGTCGCCAAATGTTAACAATCAACCACAGTGTTTAGAAAGTTCACCTCTTTGCTAGACAGGAGCAATGACGTGTCACTGACGCAATTGTTACCCAACTTTATTATATAGAAAGCTTCCAAAATTTCCCTTTGGGTTTTTGTACTTCCCTGGCCTAATATGGTTGCATTGCTAAAGACAGGAGTGCACCCGCATTGTCTACAGTGCCTCAGCAGATGAACACCGTCGCTCGTGGAAAGGGAAGCCTTGTGCTCTCTGAGGCGATCATTGATACAGCGGCCTGTTTGACCTATGTAAGCTTTGCCACACGGGAATAAGGGGATGTGATAAATCACATGTGTAGCGCAAGGCACAAGTTTCGAAACATGGTTAGTGCCACACGTAGCCCTTCTTTGCGTATGCCGGTCGATGCGACTGCACAGACCGCCCAACTTTTGTGGGGCTGAGAACACAAAGCGTATGCCGTGTTTATTTACCCACCCTTTTGACATTGTGTGAACGTTTGTGCACAAAGGCATAACAACAAGCTAGCCTTGTCCCCATTGACTGGCATACGCAACGAAGGGCTAAGTGTGGCACTAACCATGTTTCGAAATTTGTGCCTTGCGCTACACGTGTGATTTATCACATCCCCTTGTCACCGTGTGGCAAAGCGTACATCGGTCAGACAGGCTGCTGTATCAGTGATTGCCTCAGAGAGCACAAGCTTCTCTTTCCACGAGTGACGGTGCTCATCTGCCGAGGCACTGTAGACAATGCGGGTGCACTCATGTCTTTAGCAATGCTGCCATATTAGGCCAGGAAAGCACAAAAACCCAAAGGGAAATTTTGGAAGCTTTCTATATAATGAAAGGGGGTAACAATTGTGTCAGTGACATGTCATTGCTCCTGTCCAGCAAAGAGATGAACTTTCCAAACGCTGTGGTTGATAGTTAACATTTGGTGACCCATGCCTAGTCACACATGCGCATGTTGTTGCTGGAAGGTATTTCTATGCGTTGAAGTGCCTTGTTTGTTCAGTTGTTAGTGCCAGCTTGTCCCGTCGTTTTCTTCTGTGTCCTGTGTTTACCGCTGGTTTTTGTTCCACTCATGCGTTTCTAGAATTAGGCTAGCGTAAAGTCTGCAGTTGTGATGGGCCAGTTTTTCAAGATTTGTATGTGAGGAACAAGTTGCACTGCACACATCCCACAGGTTTCAATGTGTTCATTACTGAAAAAAATATGACTAGTCCGAAAGCGCGGGCAAAAATTTTGAAAAGTATTATGCTGTCAATGGTCGGGGATATTTTTTTTCCTCCAGGGGCAGCATCGTGGTTCAGCTCATATGCAGGGGTGGTGTGTATGAGCATAAACATGGTAGTTTATTATTATTCTGACCATTTATCATGTGGAAAACAAAGTATATTTGGTGTTACTTTGCAGACGTAATCCAGAACATGGTGCATGAGCATCCAACCGATGTGCCGGCTGCAAAGAGGGTGGCGAATGGCCGTAAGGCCTTGCGCGACCTGTTCGCTGAAGCTGGGCGGCACGCCCGTAAGCTCCCTGCCAAGAAGTCGCCTCCTGGGGAGGCCAGCACGATGGCCACAGAGGCACCAGCAGCAGGGGCCCCCCCTGCAGCAGAGGCCCCCCCTGCAGCAGAGGCCCCAGCATCAAAGGCCCCTGCAGCAGAGGCACCAGCAGCACCAGAGTGACCAGCAAGGGCACCCAAGAAACCAATGAAATAAACGGAAATAAAAGTTACTGGAGCTGCTCATTTTGGAGGCCTTACTGTATCAATGCATTTAAAAGCGACCCCAGTGGCTGCTTTAAAGTTAGGGCCCCCCATTTGCTGGAGCATGCCTGCAGGGCGCGTTCGCTGTATCCCAGCAACCTTTCCGGCGCAAGGCAGCGTCGCGTCGGGCACATTTCAGGGCCGTAACCGGCGCATTCCAGCAGGCGTCCGGCGCATTCCTGTGGGCGTCCGGCGTACAGGAATCGGCTCATTCCAGCGTGCGTCCGGCGCATTCCGGCGTGCAGGACCCGGCGCATTCCAGGGGGAATCCGGCGCATTCCGGCGTGCAGGACCCGGCGCATTCCGGCGCGAGTCCGGCGTATTCCGGCGTCCACAGCCCGGCGCGTTCCGGCGCATTCCGGCGTCCATCGTGTTCCGGCGCATCTCCGTGCTCCGGCGCGTTCCAGCTTTTGCTAGTCCCATAATCAGGCATTAGCTGGATCGCGCCGGTTCCGGCGCGCTGGGTTTTCCGACAGGGTAGGTAGGTAGGTGGGTCTGTTCAGGTAGGTACGTAAGTAGGTAGGTAGGTTTTGGGTAGGTAGGTAGGTTTTGCATAGGTAGGTATGTTTTAGGTAGGTAGGTAGGTAGGTTTTAGGTAGGTAGGTAGTTTTAGGTAGATAGGTAGGTATTTTGGTTTCAGGAACGTAGATAGGTAGGTAGGTAGGTAGCTTCGTAGGTTTTGGGTAGGTAGGTAGGTAGGTTTTGCGTAGGTAGGTAGGTAGGTTTTAGGTAGGTAGGTAGGAAGGTAGGTTTTAGGCAGGTAGGTAGGTAGGTTTTAGGTAGGGAGGTAGGTAGGTTTTAGGTAGGTAGGTAGTTAGGTAAGTTTTAATTAGGTAGGTAGGTAGGTAGGTAGCTTGGTTAGGTAGCTACGTAGGTTTTAGGTAGGTAGGTAGGTAGGTAGCTTGGTAGGCAGCTAGGTAGGTAGGTTTTAGGTAGGTAGGTAGGTAGGTAGGTAGGTTTTAGGTAGGTAGGTAGGTAGGTAGGTAGATATGTTTTAGGTAGGTAGGTATGTAGATAGGTAGCTTGGTAGGTTTTAGGTAGGTAGGTAGCTTGGTTGGTAGCTAGGTATGTAGGCTTTAGGTACGTAGGTAGGTAAGTTTTAAGTAGGTAGGTAGGTAGTTTTTAGGTAGGTAGGTAAGTTTTAAGTAGGTAGGGAGGTTGGTAGGTAGGTAGGCAGCTTGGTATGTAGATACCTAGGTTTTAGGTAGGTGGCTAGGTAGGTAGGTAGCTTGCTAGGTGGCTAGGTAGGTAGCTTTTAGGTAGGTAGGTTTTAGGTAGGTAAGTAGCTTGATATGTTTTAGGTAGATAGGTACCTTGGTAGGTAGATAGGTAGGTAGGTTTTAGGTAGTTAGGTAGGTGGCTAGGTAGGTTTTAGGTAGGTGGGTTGGTAGGTAGGTAGGTTTTGGGTAGGTAGGTAGGCTTAGGTAGGAAGGTGGGTAGGTAGGGAGGTAGGTAGGTAGGTTTTGGGTAGGTAGGTAGTCAGGTTTTACGTAGGTAGGGCGGTAGGTTTAATGTAGGTAGTTAGGTAGGTAGATAGGTAGGCAGGTAGGTAGGTAGGTAGGTTTTAGGTAGGCCGGTAGATAGGTAGGTAGCTTGGTAGGTAGCTAGGTAGGTTTGAGGTAGGTAGGTAGGTAGCTTGTTGGGTAGCTAGGTAGGTTTTAGGAAGATAGGTAGGTTTTAGGTAGGTAGGTAGAAAGGTAGGTAGGTTTTAGACAGGTAGGTAGGTAGGTAGGCAAGTAGGTAGGTTTTGTGTTGGTAGGTAGGTAGGTTTTATGTAGGTAGCTAGGTAGGTTTTAGGTAGGTAGGAGCTTTTAGGTAGGTTGATAGGTAGGTAGGTAGGTAGGTTTTAAGTAGGTAGGCACGTAGGTTTTAAGTAGGTAGGTAGGTTTGTTGGTAGATTTTAGGTGGTAGGTAGGTAGCTTGGTAGGTAGCTAGGTAGGTAGGTTTTATTAAGGTAGGTTTAATGTAGGTAGGTAGGTTTTAGGCAGGCCGGCAGGCTGGCAGGCTGCAGACAGGCTGCAGGCAGGCAGGCAGGCAGGTAGGAAGGTAGGTAGGTTGGTAGGTAGGTTTTGGGTAGGTAGGTAGGTAGGTTTTACGTAGGTGGGTACGTTTTAGGTAGGTAGGTAGGTTTAAAGTAGGTTGGTAGGTTTTAGGTAGGTAGGTAGGTTTTAGGTAGATAGGTAGGTAGGTAGGTTTTATGTAGGTAGATAGGTAGGTAGGTAGGTAGGTAGCTTGGAAGTTTTGGGTAGGTAGGTAGGTAGGTTTTAGGTAGATAGATAGGTAGGTAGGTAGGTAGCTTGGTAGGTTTTGGGTAGGTTGGTAGGTTTTGTGTAGGTAGGTAGGTAGGTTTTAGGTAGGTAGGCAGGTTTAACATAGGTAGGTAGGTAGGAAGGAAGGTAGGTTTTAGGTAGGTAGGTAGGTTTTAGGTAGGTAAGTAGGTAGGTAGGTAAGTACGTAGGTTTTGGGTGGGTAGGTAGTTAAGTTTTAGGTAGGTAGGTAGGTAGGTTTTAGGTAGGTAGGTAGGTAGGTTTTAGGTAGGTATGTAGTTAGGGAAGTTTTAAGTAGGTAGGTAGGTGGGTAGCTTGGTTAGGTAGCTTCGTTGGTTTTAGGTAGGTAGGTAGGTAGGTAGATAGGTTTTAGGTAGGTAGGTATGTAGATAGGTAGCTTGGTAGGTTTTAGGTAGGTAGGTAGCTTGGGTGGCAGCTAGGTATAGGCTTTAGGTAGGTAGGTAGGTAGCTAGGTATGTTTCAGGTAGGTTTTAGATAGGTAGGTAGGTAGGTTTTCGGTAGGTAGGTAGGTAGGTTTTAGGTAGGTAGGTAGCTTGGTGGGTAGCTAGGTAGTTCCTAGGTAGGTAGGTAAGTAAGTAGCTTAGTAGGTAGCTAGGTAGGTTGGGTTTAGGTAGGTAGGTAGGTAGATAGGTGGGTAGGTAGGTAGGTAGGTAGGTAGGTCAGCAGGCAGACACGTAGGTAGGTAGGGATGTAGGTAGGTAGGTAGTTAGGTACGTAGGTAGGTAGGTAGCTAGGTAGGTATCAGAGTAGGTAGGTAGGTAGGTAGGTAGGTTGATAGGTGGGTAGGTACTTACGTAGGTAGTTAAGTAGGTAGGTAGGTAGGTTTTGGGTAGGTAGGTAAATAGGTAGGTTTTAGGTAGGTAGGTAGGTAGGTAGCTTGGTAGGTTTTAGGTAGGTAGGTAGCTTGGTAGGTAGATAGGTAGGTAGGTTTTAGGTAGGTAGGTAGGTACGTGGGTGGGTGGATGGGTAGTTAGGTAGGTAGGTGGGTGGGTTCAGGTAGGTAGGTAGGTAGGTTTTGCGTAAGTAGGAATGTTTTAGGTAGGTAGGTGGGTTTAAGGTAGGTAGGTAGGTAGGTAGGTTTAAGGTAGGTAGGTTTTAGGAAGGTACATAGGTTTTAGGTAGTTAGGTTAGGTAGGTTTTAGGCAGGTAGGTAGGTTTTAGGTCGGTACGTAGGTAGGTAGGTAGGAATGTAAGTAGGTAGGTTTTGGGTAGGTAGGTACGTAGATATTAGGCAGGTAGGTACGTAGGTAGGTTTTAAGTAGGTAGGTAGGTAGGTTTTAAATATGTAGGAAGGTAGGTAGGTAGGTTTTAGGTAGGTATGTAGGTAGCTTGGTAGGTAACTATTTAGGTAGGTTTTATGTAGGTAGGTAGGTAGGTAGCTTGAAAGTTTTAGGTAGGTAGGTAGCTTGGTTGGTAGCTAGGTATGTAGGCTTTAGGTAGGTAGGTAGGTAGGTTTTAGGTAGGTTGGTAGGTTTTTGGTAGATAGGTAGGTAGGTAGGTTTTATGTAGGTAGATAGGTAGGTAGGTAGGTAGCTTGGTAGGTTTTGGGTAGGTAGGTAGGTAGGTTTTAGGTAGATTGATAGGTAGGTAGGTAGGTAGGTAGGTAGGTAGCTTGGTAGGTTTTGGGTAGGTAGGTAGGTAGATTTTGCGTAGGTAGGTAGGTACGTTTTATGTAGGTAGGCAGGTTTAACGTAGGTAGGTAGGAAGGAAGGAAGGTAGGTTTTAGGTAGTTAGGTAGGTTTTAGGTAGGTAAGTAGGTAGGTAGGTAAGTACGTAGGTTTTGGGTGGTTAGGTAGTTAGGTTTTAGGTAGGTAGGTAGGTAGGTTTTAGGTAGGTAGGTAGGTAGGTTTTAGGTAGGTAGGTAGTTAGGGAAGTTTTAAGTAGGTAGGTAGGTGGGTAGCTTGGTTAGGTAGCTTCGTAGGTTTTAGGTAGGTAGGTAGGTAGGTTTTAGGTAGGTAGGTAGGTAGATAGGTTTTAGGTAGGTAGGTATGTAAATAGGTAGCTTGGTAGGTTTTAGGTAGATAGGTTGCTTGGGTGGTAGCTAGGTATGTAGGCTTTAGGTAGGTAGGTAGGTTTTGGGTAGGTAGGTAGGTAGGTTTTAGGTAGGTAGGTAGCTTGGTGGGTAGCTAGGTAGTTCCTAGGTAGGTAGGTAGGTAAGTAGCTTAGTAGGTAGCTAGGTAGGTAGGGTTTAGGTAGGTAGGTAGGTAGGTAGGTAGTTACGTAGATAGGCAGGCAGGGAAGAATGTCAGCAGGCAGGCAGGAAGGTAGGTAGGGATGTAGGTTGGTAGGTAGTTAGGTACGTAGGTAGGTAGGTAGCTAGGTAGGTATCAGTGTAGGTAGGTAGGTTGATAGGTGGGTAGGTACTTACGTAGGGAGTTAAGTAGGTAGGTAGGTAGGTTTTGGGTAGGCAGGTAAATAGGTAGGTAGGTTTAAAATAGGTAGGTAGGTAGGTAGGTTGGTAGCTTGGTAGGTAGCTAGGTAGGTTTTAGGTAGTTAGGTAGGTAGGTAGGTTTTAGGTAGGTAGGTAGGTAGCTTGGTAGGTTTTAGGTAGTTAGGTAGGTAGGTAGGAGGGTGAGTGGGTGGGTAGGTAGGTAGGTGGGTGGGTGGATGGGAGGGTTGGTAGGTAGGTAGGTAGGTAGGTTTTGGGTAGGTAGGCAGGTTTGAGTTAGGTAGGTAGGTTTTAGGTCGGTAGGTTTAAGAAGTTAGGTAGGTGGGTAGGCAGGTAGGTAGGTTTTAGGCAGGTAGGTAGATTTTAGGTAGGTAGGTAGGTAGGTAGGTAAGTAGGTAGGTTTTGGGTAGGTAGGTAGGTAGGTTTTAGGTAGGTAGGTAGGTAGGTTTTAGGTATGTAGGTAGGTTTTAGGTAGATAGGAAGGTAGGTTTTAGGTATTTAGGTATGTAGGTTTTAGGTAGGTACGTAGGTAGGTAGGTAAGTTTTAAAGGGACCCAGAAAAGCCTTCTGTAAAAGTTACAAAAGGCCTGTATTGTCACGTAGCACCAATATAGCGATGCAATGCCGTTGGAATTATTGATCTACATTCAGTATTAGCTGCGCCAGAAGCAATTAAATGCACCTCTCCCCACTTGCCGATCGACTCCTCCACCCTCTCTGCCTCCTTCAAAGCAGCTAGCTACATTCCTGCGCCTAGGCTCGCGTCAATCACTGCGGAATCGCCTTTGCCGCCTTTGCCTCGGGATCGCGCAGGAAGGAGGAAGAGCAGCCGGAAGCCAATGGCTGTGACGCCGCCGGCGGCCGACCTTGCCGGCGATTGGGCGAATCAGGGGGCGCCTTCGCCGTTGCGTCAGCAGCGATCGCCGTTGCGTCACCCGCGGTCGCCGTTGCGTCAGCCGCGGTCGGCTCGCTGCGGCGTCGCGCTCATCGGCTGCGAAAGGCGATCTTCAAAAATTGTTTACAAATTATCTGTACAACGTATGGGGCTCACACTTGGCTCAAAAATCCCCCGTTATGTGTTCTACCACCTGAAAGCATTTCATTGCCACCTTCACAAAGCTTTTCGGGGTCCCTTTAAGTAGGTAGGTAGGTACGTAGGTAGGTTTTAAGTAGGTAGCTAGGTAGGTTTTAGGTATTTAGTTAGGTAGGTAAGTTTTAAGTAGGTAGGTAGGTTTTAGGTAGGTAGGTAGGTAGGTAGGTAAGTTTTAAGTAGGTAGGAAGGTAGGTAGGTTTTAGGTAGGTAGGTAGCTTGGTATGTTTTAGGTATGTAGGTAGCTTGATAGGGAGATAGGTAGGTAGGTTGGAGGTAGTTAGGTAGGTGGCTAGGTAGGTTTTAGGTAGGTGGGTGGGTAGTTAGGTAGGTTTAGGTAGGAAGGTGGATAGGTAGGTAGGTAGTTAGGTAGGTTTTAGGAAGGTAGGTACACTTTAGGTAGGTAGGTAGGTAGGTAGGTTTTAGGCAGGTGGGCAGATTTTAGGTAGGTAGGTAGGTATGTAGGTAGGTAGGTAGGTTGGCAGGTAGCTTGGTAGGCAGCTAGGTAGATTTTAGGTAGGTAGGTAGGTTTAATGTATATTGGTTTAATATAGGTAGGTAGGTAGGTAAGTAGGTAGGTAGTAGGTAGGTAGGTGTGTAGGAAGGTAGGAAGGTAGGTAGGTAAATGGGTAGGTAGGTAGGTAGGTAGTTAGGTAGGTAGGTAGGTAGATAGGTAGGTAGGCAGGCAGGTAGGTAGGTAGGTATGTAGCTTGATAGGTAGCTAGGTAGGTAGGTTTTAGGTATGTAGGTAAGTTTTAAGTACGTAGGTAGGTTTTAGGAAGATAGGTAGGCAGGTAGGTAGCTTGGTGGGTAGCTAGGTAGGTTTTAGTTATGTAGGTAGGTAGGTAGGTAGGTAGCATGGTAGGTAGCTAGGCATGCAGGTTTTAGGTAGGTAGGTAGGAAGGTGGGTAGGTTTTAGGTAGGTAGAAAGGTACGTAGGTTTTAGGCGGGTAGGTAGGTATGTAGGTAGGTAAGTAGGTAGGTTTTGGGTAGGTAGGTAGGTAGGGTTTAGGTAGGTCGGGAGGTAGGTTTTAGGTAGGTTTTAGGTAGGTGGGTAGGTAGGTAGGTTTTAAGTAGAAAGGTAGGTTGGAAGGTGGGTTTTAGGTGGTAGGTAGGTTTTAGGTAGGTAGATAGGTTTTAGGTTGGTAGGTAGGTTGGTAGGTATGTAGGTAGGATAGTAGGTAGGTAGGTTTTAGGTAGGTTTTAGATAAGTAGGTGGGTAGGTAGGGCGGTAGGTTTAATGTAGGTAGTTAGGTAGGTAGATAGGTAGGCAGGTAGGTAGGTAGGTAGGTTTTAGGTAGGCCGGTAGATAGGTAGGTAGCTTGGTAGGTAGCTAGGTAGGTTTGAGGTAGGTAGGTAGGTAGCTTGTTGGGTAGCTAGGTAGGTTTTAGGTAGGTAGGTAGGTTTTAGGTAGGTAGGTAGAAAGGTAGGTAGGTTTTAGACAGGTAGGTAGGTAGGTAGGCAAGTAGGTAGGTTTTGTGTAGGTAGGTAGGTAGGTTTTATGTAGGTAGCTTGGTAGGTTTTAGGTAGGTAGGAGCTTTTAGGTAGGTTGATAGGTAGGTAGGTAGGTAGGTTTTAAGTAGGTAGGCAGGTAGGTTTTAAGTAGGTAGGTAGGTTGGTTGGTAGGTTTTAGGTGGTAGGTAGGTAGCTTGGTAGGTAGCTAGGTAGGTAGGTTTTATTAAGGTAGGTTTAATGTAGGTAGGTAGGTTTTAGGCAGGCCGGCAGGCTGGCAGGCTGCAGACAGGCTGCAGGCAGGCAGGCAGGCAGGTAGGAAGGTAGGTAGGTTGGTAGGTAGGTTTTGGGTAGGTAGGTAGGTAGGTTTTACGTAGGTGGGTACGTTTTAGGTAGGTAGGTAGGTTTAAGGTAGGTTGGTAGGTTTTAGGTAGGTAGGTTTTAAGAAGGTAGGTAGGTTTTAGGTAGGTAGGTAGGTACGTTTTAGGTAGGTAGGTAGTTAGGTAAGTTCTTATTAGGTAGGTAGGTAGGTAGGTAGCTTGGTTAGGTAGCTACGTAGGTTTTAGGTAGGTAGGTAGGTAGGTAGCTTGGTAGGCAGCTAGGTAGGTAGGTTTTAGGTAGGTAGGTAGGTAGGTAGGTTTTAGGTAGGTAGGTATGTAGATAGGTAGGTAGGTAGGTTTTAGGTAGGTAGGTAGCTTGGTTGGTAGCTAGGAATGTAGGCTTTAGGTAGGTAGGTAGGTAAGTTTTAAGTAGGTAGGTAGGTTTTAGGTAGGTAGGTAAGTTTTAAGTATGTAGGGAGGTTGGTAGGTAGGTAGGTAGCTTGGTATGTAGATACCTAGGTTTTAGGTAGGTAGGTAGGTAGGTAGGTAGTAGCTTGGTAGGTAGCTAGGTAGGTAGCTTTTAGGTAGGTAGGTTTTAGGTAGGTAGGTAGCTTGGTATGTTTTAGGTAGGTAGGTAGCTTGGTAGGTAGATAGGTAGGTAGCTTTTAGGTAGGTAGGTGGCTAGGTAGGTTTTAGGTAGGTGGGTGGGTAGGTAGGTAGGTCTTGGGTAGGTAGGTAGGTATAGGTAGGAAGGTGGGTAGGCAGGTAGGTAGGTAAGTAGGTTTTAGGTAGGCAGGTAGGTTGGTAGGTAGCTTGGTAGGTAGCTAGGTAGGTTTGAGGTAGGTAGGTAGCTTGTTGGGTAGCTAGGTAGGTTTTAGGTAGGTAGGTAGAAAGGTAGGTAGGTTTTAGACAGGTAGGTAGGTAGGTGGGCAAGTAGGTAGGTTTTGTGTAGGTAGCTAGGTAGGTTTTAGGTAGGTTGGTAGATAGGTAGGTAGGTAGGTAGGTAGGTAGGTTTTAAGTAGGTAGGTAGGTTGGTTGGTAGGTTTTAGGTGGTAGGTAGGTAGCTTGGTAGGTAGCTAGGTAGGTAGGTTTTCTTAAGGTAGGTTTAATGTAGGTAGGTAGGTTTTAGGCAGGCCGGCAGGCAGGCAGGCTGCAGACAGGCTGCAGGCAGGCAGGCAGGCAGGTAGGAAGGTAGGTAGGTTGGTAGGTAGGTTTTGGGTAGGTAGGTAGGTAGGTTTTACGTAGGTGGGTACGTTTTAGGTAGGTAGGTAGGTTTAAGGTAGGTTGGTAGGTTTTAGGTAGGTAGGTTTTAGGAAGGTAGGTAGGTTTTAGGTAGGTAGGTAGGTAGGTTTTAGGTAGGTAGGGAGGTAGGTTTTAGGAAGGTAGGTAGGTAGGTAGGTTGATAAGTAGGTAGGTACTTACGTAGGTAGTTAAGTAGGTAGGCGGGTAGGTTTTGGGTACGTAGGTAAATAGGTAGGTTTTAGGTAGGTAGGTTTAAGGCAGGTAGGTAGCTTGGTAGGTAGCTAGGTAGGTTTTAGGTAGGTAGGTAGGTAGGTAGGTAGGTAGATAGGTAGGTTTTAGGTAGGTAGGTAGGTAGGTAGCTTGGTAGGTTTTAGGTAGGTAGGTAGCTTGGTAGGTAGGTTTAGGTAGGTAGGTAGTTAGGTAGGTATGTAGGTAGGTAGGTTTGAGGTAGATAGGTAAGTAGGTAGGTAGGTAGGTAGGTTTTAGGTAGGTAGGTAGGTAGCTTGGTAGGTTTAAGGTAGGTAGGTAGCTTGGTAGGTAGATAGGTAGGTAGGTTTTAGGTAGGTAGGTAACTGGCTAGGTAGGTTTTAGGTAGGTAGGTAGGTAGGTAGGTAGGTGGGTGAGTGGGTGGGTAGGTAGGTAGGTGGGTGGGTTGATGGGAGGGTCGGTAGGTAGGTAGGTAGGTAGGTAGGTAGTTAGGTTTTGGGTAGGTAGGTAGGTTTGAGTTAGGTAGGTAAGTTTTAGGTCGGTAGGTTTTAGGAAGGTAGGTAGGTGTTAGGTAGGTTGGTAGGTAGGTAGGTAGGTTTTAGGCAGGTAGGTAGATTTTAGGTGGGTAGGTAGGTAGGTAAGTAGGTAGGTTTTGGGTAGGTAGGAGGGTAGGTTTTAGGTATATAGGTAGGTAGGTTTTAGGTAGGTACGTAGGTAGGTACGTAGGTAGGTTTTAGGTAGGTAGCTAGGTAGGTAGTTAGGTAGTAAGTTTTAAGTAGGTAGGTAGGTGGGTAGGTTTTAGGTAGGTAGGTAGAAAGGTAGGCAGGTAGGTAGGTTTTAAGTAGGTAAGTATGTAGTTAGGTAAGTAGGTTGGTTTTGGGTAGGTAGGTAGATAGGTTTTAGGTAGGCAGGTAGGTAGGTTTTATGTAGGTAGGTAGGTAGGTTTTAGGTCGGTAGGTAGGTAGGTAGGTAGGTAAGTTTTAAAAAGGTAGGTAGGTAGGTAGGTAGCTTGGTTAGGTAGCTACGTAGGTTTTAGGTAGGTAGGTAGGTAGCTTGGTATGTAGCTAGGTAGGTAGGTTTTAGCTAGGTAGGTAGGTAGGTAGGTAGGTAGGTTTTATGTAGGTTGGTAGGTAGATATGTTTTAGGTAGGTAGATAGGTAGCTTGGTAGGATTTAGGTAGGTAGGTAGCTTGGTAGGTAGCCAGGTATGTATGCTTTAGGTAGGTAGGTAGGTAGGTAGGTTTTAGGCTGGTAGGTAGGTTTTAGGTCGGTAGGTAGGTAGGTAGGTAGGTAGGAATGTACGTAGGTAGGTTTTGGGTAGGTAGATAGGTAGATATAAGGTAGGTAGGTACTTAGGTAGGTTTAAAGTAGGTAGGTAGGTAGGTAGGTTTTAAATATGTAGGAAGGTAGGTAGGTAGGTTTTAGGTAGGTAGGTAGGTAGCTTGGTAGGTAACTATTTAGGTAGGTTTTATGTAGGTAGGTAGGTAGCTTGGAGGTTTTAGGTAGGTACGTAGGTAGGTTTTAGGTAGGTAGCTAGGTTTGAGTTAGGTAGGTAGGTTTTAAGTAGGTAGGTTTGAGGAAGGTAGGTAGGTTTTAGGTAGGTGGGTAGGTAGGTAGCTAGGTTTTAGGCAGGTAGGTAGATTTTAGGTAGATAGGAAGGTAGGTAGGTAAGTAGGTAGGTTTTGGGTAGGTAGGTAGGTAGGTTTTAGGTTGGTAGGTAGGTAGGTAGGTAGTTGTTTAGGTAGGTAGGTAGGTAGGTTTAGGTAGGTAGGTAGGTTTTAGGTAGGTAGGTAGGTTTTAGGTAGATAGGTAGGTAGGTAGGTAGCTTGGTAGATTTTGGGTAGGTATGTTTTACGTAGGTAGGTAGGTAGGTTTTAGGTAGGTAGGTAGGTTTTAGGCAGGTAGGTAGGTTTTAGGTAGGTAAGTATGTAGTTAGGTAAGTAGGTTGGTTTTGGGTAGGTAGGTAGAAAGTTTTAGGTAGGCAGGTAGGTAGGTAGGTAGGTAAGTTTTAAAAAGGTAGGTAGGTAGGTAGGTAGCTTGGTTAGGTAGCTACGTAGGTTTTAGGTAGGTAGGTAGGTAGATATGTTTTAGGTAGGTAGATAGGTAGCTTGGTAGGATTTAGGAAGGTAGGTAGCTTGGTAGGTAAATAGGTATGTAGGCTTGAGGTAGGTAGGTAGGTAGCAAGGTAGGTTTTAGGTAGGTGGGTAGGTAGGTGGGTGGGTGGGTTCGTAGGTAGGTAGGTAGGTGGGTGGCTTCAGGTAGGTAGGTAGGTAGGTAGGTATTGGGTGGGTAGGTAGGTAGGTAGGTTTTAGGTAGGTACGTAGCTTGGTGGGTAGCTAGGTAGGTCCTAGGTAGGTAGGTAGGTAGCTTAGTAGGTAGCTAGGTAGGTAGGGTTTAGGTGGTTAGGTAGGTAGGTAGGTTTTAGGCTGGTAGGTAGGTTTTAGGTTCGTAGGTAGGTAGGTAGGTAGGAATGTAAGTAGGTAGGTTTTGGGTAGGTAGATAGGTAGATATTAGGTAGGTAGGTACTTAGCTAGGTTTAAAGTAGGTAGGTAGGTAGGTAGGTTTTAAATAAGTAGGAAGGTAGGTAGGTAGGTTTTAGGTAGGTAGGCAGGTAGCTTCGTAGGTAACTATTTAGGTAGGTTTTATGTAGGTAGGTAAGCAGGTAGGTAGCTTGCAGGTTTTAGGTAGGTAGGTAGCTTGGTTGGTAGCGAGGTATGTAGGCTTTAGGTAGGTAGGTAGGTAGCAAGGTAGGTTTTAGGTAGGTAGTTAGGTACGTGGGTGGGTGGGTAGTTAGGTAGGTAGGTGGTGGGTTCAGGTAGGTAGGTAGGTAGGTAGGTTTTGCGTAAGTAGGTATGTTTTAGGTAGGTAGGTGGGTTTAAGGTAGGTAGGTAGGTAGGTTTAGGGTATGTAGGTTTTAGGAAGGTAGGTAGGTTTTAGGTAGTTAGGTTGTGTAGGTTTTAGGCAGGTAGGTAGGTTTTAGGTCGGTAGGTAGGTAGGTAGGTAGGAATGTAAGTAGGTAGGTTTGGGTAGGTAGGTAAGTAGATATTAGGCAGGTAGGTACGTAGGTAGGTTTTAAGTAGGTAGGTAGGTAGGTTTTAAATAGTAGGAAGGTAGGTAGGTAGGTTTTAGGTAGGTATGTAGGTAGCTTGGTAGGTAACTATTTAGGTAGGTTTTATGTAGGTAGGTTTTAGGTAGGTAGGTAGCTTGGTTGGTAGCTAGGTATGTAGGCTTTAGGTAGGTAGGTAGGTAGGTAGCTAGGTAGGTTTCAGGTAGGTGGGTGGGTACGTAAGTAAGTGGGTCTGTTCAGGTAGGTATGTAGGTAGGTTTTGGGTAAATACGTAGGTTTTGCGTAGGTACGTATGTTTTAGGTAGGTAGGTAGGTTTTATGTAGGTAGGTTTTGGTCGGTAGGTAGGTAGGGTAGGGAGGTGGATTAGGTAGGTAGTAGGTAGGTACGGTAGGTAGGTAGGTAGGTATGTCTTGGTAGATCATTTTCAGTTTTGGGTAGGTAGGTAGGTAGGTTTTAGGTCGGTTTTAGGTAGGTAGCTTGGTAGGTTTGGGTAGGTGGTTTAGGTAGTAGGTAGGTTTTAGGTAGGTAGGTAGGTAGGTTTAGGGTAGGTCGGGTAGTTAGGGATTAGTAGTGTAGGTGGGTAGATTGGGTTAGGTAGCTTCGGTGGTTTTAAAGGTTAGGTAGGTAGGTAGGTAGATAGGTTTTCGGTTATGTAAGTGTATGTAGATAGGTAGCGTGGTAGGGTTTAGGTAGGTAGGTTAGCTTGGGTGGTAGCTAGGTATGTAGGCTTTAGGTAGGTAGGTAGGTAGCTAGGTAGGTTTCAGGTAGGTTTTAGATAGGTAGGTAGGTAGGTAGGTTTTGGGTAGGTAGGTAGGTAGGTTTAGGTAGGTAGGTAGCTTGATGGGTAGCTAGGTAGTTCCTAGGTAGGTAGGTAAGTAAGTAGCTTAGTAGGTAGCTAGGTAGGTTGGGTTTAGGTAGGTAGGTAGGTAGATAGGTGGGTAGGTAGGTAGGTAGGTAGGTAGGTAGGTAGGTCAGCAGGCAGACACGTAGGTAGGTAGGGATGTAGGTAGGTAGGTAGTTAGGTACGTAGGTAGGTAAGTAGCTAGGTAGGTATCAGTGTAGGTAGGTAGGTAGGTAGGTAGGTTGATAGGTGGGTAGGTACTTACGTAGGTAGTTAAGTAGGTAGGTAGGTAGGTTTTGGGTAGGTAGGTAAATAGGTAGGTTTTAGGTAGGTAGGTTTAAAATAGGTACGTAGGTAGGTAGGTAGGTAGCTTGGTAGGTAGCTAGGTAGGTTTTAGGTAGCTAGGTAGGTAGGTAGATAGGTAGGTTTTAGGTAGGTAGGTAGGTAGGTAGGTAGGTTTTAGGTAGGTAGGTAGGTAGGTAGCTTGGTAGGTTTTAGGTAGGTAGGTAGCTTGGTAGGTAGATAGGTAGGTAGGTTTTAGGTAGGTAGGTAGGTACGTGGGTGGGTGGGTGGGTAGTTAGGTAGGTAGGTGGGTGGGTTCAAGTAGGTAGGTCGGTAGGTTTTGCGTAAGTGGGTATGTTTTAGGTAGGTAGGTGGGTTTAAGGTAGGTAGGTAGGTAGGTTTAAGGTAGGTAGGTGTTAGGAAGGTAAATAGGTTTAAGGTAGTTAGGTTAGGTAGGTTTTAGGCAGGTAGGTAGGTTTTAGGTCGGTACGTAGGTAGGTAGGTATGAATGTAAGTAGGTAGGTTTTGGGTAGGTAGGTACGTAGATATTAGGCAGGTAGGTACGTAGGTATGTTTTAAGTAGGTAGGTAGGTAGGTTTTAAATATGTAGGAAGGTAGGTAGGTAGGTTTTAGGTAGGTATGTAGGTAGCTTGGTAGGTTACTATTTAGGTAGGTTTTATGTAGGTAGGTAGGTAGCTTGGTAGGTTTTAGGTAGGTAGGTAGCTTTGTTGGTAGGTAGGTATGCAGGCTTTAGGTAGGTAGGAAGGTAGGTTTTAGGTAGGTAGGTAGGTTTTTGGTAGATAGGTAGGTAGGTAGGTAGCTTGGTAGGTTTTGGGTAGGTAGGTAGGTAGGTTTTAGGTAGATAGATAGGTAGGTAGGTAGGTAGGTAGGTAGCTTGGTAGGTTTTGGGTAGGTAGGTAGGTAGATTTTGCGTAGGTAGGTAGGTACGTTTTAGGTAGGTAGGCAGGTTTAACGTAGGTAGGTAGGAAGGTAGGTTTTAGGTAGTTAGGTAGGTTTTAGGTAGGTAAGTAGGTAGGTAGGTAAGTACGTAGGTTTTGGGTGGGTAGGTAGTTAGGTTTTAGGTAGGTAGGTAGGTAGGTTTTAGGTAGGTAGGTAGGTAGGTTTTAGGTAGGTAGGTAGTTAGGGAAGTTTTAAGTAGGTAGGTAGGTGGGTAGCTTGGTTAGGTAGCTTCGTAGGTTTTAGGTAGGTAGGTAGGTAGGTTTTAGGTAGGTAGGTAGGTAGGTAGATAGGTTTTAAGTAGGTAGGTATGTAAATAGGTAGCTTGGTAGGTTTTAGGTAGATAGGTTGCTTGGGTGGTAGCTAGGTATGTAGGCTTTAGGTAGGTAGGTAGGTTTTGGGTAGGTAGGTAGGTAGGTTTTAGGTAGGTAGGTAGCTTGGTGGGTAGCTAGGTAGTTCCTAGGTAGGTAGGTAGGTAAGTAGCTTAGTAGGTAGCTAGGTAGGTAGGGTTTAGGTAGGTAGGTAGGTAGATAGGTGGGTAGGTAGGTAGGTAGGCAGGTAGGTAGGTAGGTACGTAGGTAGGTAGGTAGCTAGGTAGGTATCAGTGTAGGTAGGTAGGTTGATAGGTGGGTAGGTACTTACGTAGGTAGTTAAGTAGGTAGGTAGGTAGGTTTTGGGTAGGCAGGTAAATAGGTAGGTTTTAGGTAGGTAGGTTTAAAATAGGTAGGTAGGTAGGTAGGTTGGTAGCTTGGTAGGTAGCTAGGTAGGTTTTAGGTAGTTAGGTAGGTAGGTAGGTTTTAGGTAGGTAGGTAGGTAGCTTGGTAGGTTTTAGGTAGGTAGGTAGCTTGGTAGATATGATAGGTAGGTAGGTTTTAGGTAGGTAGGTAGGTGGCTAGGTAGGTTTTAGGTAGTTAGGTAGGTAGGTAGGAGGGTGAGTGGGTGGGTAGGTAGGTAGGTGGGTGGGTGGATGGGAGGGTCGGTAGGTAGGTAGGTTTTGGGTAGGTAGGTAGGTAGGTTTTGGGTAGGTAGGCAGGTTTGAGTTAGGTAGGTAGGTTTTAGGTCGGTAGGTTTAAGAAGTTAGGTAGTGGGTAGGCAGGTAGGTGGGTTTTAGGCAGGTAGGTAGGTTTTAGGTAGGTAGGTAGGTAGGTAGGTAAGTAGGTAGGTTTTGGGTAGGTAGGTAGGTAGGTTTTAGGTAGGTAGGTAGGTAGGTTTTAGGTATGTAGGAAGGTAGGTTTTAGGTAGGTAGAAGGTAGGTTTTAGGTATTTAGGTATGTAGGTTTTAGGTAGGTACGTAGGTAGGTAGGTAAGTTTTAAGTAGGTAGGTAGGTACGTAGGTAGGTTTTAAGTAGGTAGCTAGGTAGGTTTTAGGTATTTAGTTAGGTAGGTAATTTTAAGGTAGGTAGGTAGGTTTTAGGAATGTAAGTTTTAAGTAGGTAGGAAGGTAGGTAGGTTTTAGGTAGGTAGGTAGCTTGGTATGTTTTAGGTATGTAGGTAGCTTGATAGGGAGATAGGTAGGTAGGTTGGAGTATTAGGTAGGTGGCTAGGTAGGTTTTTGGGTAGGTGGGTGGGTAGGTAGGTGGTTTAGGTAGGAAGGTGGATAGGTAGTAGGTAGTTAGGTGGGTTTTAGGAAGGTAGGTACACTTTAGGTAGGTAGGTAGGTAGGTTTTAGGCAGGTGGGCAGATTTTAGGTAGGTAGGTAGGTATGTAGGTAGTTAGGTAGGTTGGCAGGTAGCTTGGTAGGCAGCTAGGTAGATTTTAGGTAGGTAGGTAGGTTTAATGTATATTGGTTTAATATAGGTAGGTAGGTAGGTAGGTGCGTAGGTAGGTTTTAAGTAGGTAGGTAGGTAGGTAGGTTTTAGGTGGTAGGGTAGGTTTAGGTAGGTAGGAAGGTTGCTAGGTAGGTAACGATTTAGGTAGGTTTTATGTAGGTAGGTAGGTAGCTTGGTAGGTAACTAGGTAGGTAGGTTTGAGGTAGGTAGGTATGTAGGTTTTGGGTAGGTAGGTTTTAGGTAGGTAGGTAGTTTGGTAGGTATATAGATTTTAGGTAGGTGGTAGGTAGGTAGGTAGGGTATGTGAAGGTAGGTAGGTAGGTTTTAGGTAGGCAGGTAGGTAGGTAGATAGGTAGGTTTTGGGTAGGTAGGTAGGTGTTACGTAGGGAGGTAGGAAGGTAGGTTTTATGTAGGTAGGTAGGTAGGTAGGTAGGTAGGTAGCTTGCTAGGTTTTAAGTAGGTAGGTAGGTCGGTAGCTTGGAAGGCAGCTAGGTAGGTAGGTTTTAGGTAGGTAGGTAGGTAGCTAGGTAGGGTTTAGGTGGGTAGGTAGGTAATTAGGTTTAAAGTAGGTTGGTAGGTTGTTTAAGGAAGTTAGGTAGGTTTTAAGTAGGTAGGTAGGTAGGTAGGTATGTTTTTTAGGTAGTAGGTATTATTTGGTAGTTTTGGGTAGGTAGGTAGGTAGGTTTTATGTAGGTAGGTAGGTTTTAGTTAGGTAGGTAGGTATGTAGGTAGGTAGGTAAGTAGGTTTTCCGTAGGTAGGTAGGTAGATAGGTAGGTAGGTATGTTTTAGGTAGGTAGGTAGGAAGGTAGGGTTTGGGTAGGTAGGTAGGTAGGTTTTATGTAGGTAGGTAGGTTTTAGTTCGGTAGGTATATTTTAGGTAGGTAGGTATAGGTTTTCCGTAGTAGTAGGTAGTATAGGTAGGTAGGTAGGTAGGTTTTGGGTAGGTAATTAGGTTTTAGGTAGGTAGTAGGTTTTATTAGGCAGGCAGGTAGGTAGGTCAGGTTTTGAGGTAGGTAGGTATGTAGGTTTTAGGTAGATGGGAAGTAGGTATGTTTCAGGGAGGTAGGTAGGTAGGTAGGTTTTAGGTAGGTAGGTAGGTTGCTAGGTAGGTTTCAGGTAGGTAGGCAGGTAATTAGGTTTAAAGTAGGTAGGTAGGTAGGTTTTTAGGTAGGGTAGGGTAGGTCAGGGTAGGTAGGTATGGTTTAGGTTAGATAGGTACGGAAGGTTAGGATTTAGGTCGGATGGAGGTAAGGTTATGGTAGGTTTTAGGTTGGTAGTTAGGTAAGGGTCTTTAGGTTCACGAGGTAGGTAGGTTTTAGGTAGGTAGGAGGTTTTAGGTAAGTAGGTTGGTAGGTTTTAGGTAGGTAGGTAGGTAGGTAGGTTTTAAGTTGGTAGGTATGTTGGTAGGTAACTGGTAGGTTGGCAGGAAGGCAGGGTGGCAGGCAGGCAGGCAGTAGGTAGGTAGGTAGTTAGGAATGTAGGTAGGTAGGTAGCTAGGTAGGTATGAGTGTAGGTAGTAGGTAGGTAGGTAGGTCGGTTGGTAGGTAGTTAGGTAGGTAGGTCGGTAGGTAGGTAGGCAGTTAGGTAGGTAGGTAGGTAGGTATGTAAGTAGGTAGGTAGGTAGGTAGGTATTTAGGTTTCGGGTAGGTAGGTAAATAGGTAGGTTAAAGGTAGGTAGCTATGTAGGTTTTAGGTAGGTAGGTTTTGTGTTGGTTGGTAGGGAGGTTTTAGGTAGGTAGGTAGGTAGGTTTTTGTAGATAGATAGGTAGGTTTAAGGAAAGTAGGAAGGTTTTAGGAAGGCAGGTAGGTAGGTAGGTTTTGGGTAGGTAGGTAGGTAGGTATGTAGGTTTTAGGTAGATGGGAAGGTAGGTAGGTTTTATGTAGGTAGGTAGGTAGGGTATGACGGTCAGGTTTTAGTTTTAGGTAGGTTTTAGGTAGGTAGGTACGTAGGTAGGTTTTGGGTAGGTAGGTAGGTAGGTTTTAGGTAGGTAGATAGGTAGCTTGGTGGGTAGCTAGGTAGGTCTTAGGTGGGTAGGTAGGTAGGTAGCCTATTTGGTAGCTAGGTAGGTAGGCTTTAGGTAGGTTGGTAGGTAGGCAGGTAGGCAGGCAGGCAGGCAGGCAGGGCGGTAGGCAGGCAGGCAGTTAGGTAGGCAGGTAGGTAGTTAGGTATGTAGGTATTTAAGTAGGAATGAGCTTGGTAGGTTTTGGGTAGGTAGGTTTTAGGTAGGTAGGTAGGTACGTTTTAGGCAGGTAGGTAGGTTTTAGGTAGGTAAGTAGGTAGGTAGATAAGTAGGTAGGTTTTGGGTAGGTAGGTAGATAGGTTTTAGGTAGGTAGGTAGGTAGGTTTTAGGTAGGTAGGTAGGTAGGTTTTAGGTAGGTAGGTAGGTAAGTTTTAAGTAGGTAGGTAGGTAGGTAGCTTGGTTAGGTAGCTACGTGGGTTTAGGTAGGTAGGTAGGTAGGTAGCTTGGTAGGTAGCTAGGTGCATAGGTAGGTATGTTTTAGGTAGGTAGGTGGGTTTAAGGTGGGTAGGTAGGTAGGTTTAAGGTAGGTAGGTAGGTAGGTAGGTTTAAGGTAGGTAGGTTTTAAGAAGGTAGGTAGGTTTTAGGTAGATAGGTAGGCAGGTTTTAGGTTGGTAGGTAGGCAGGTAGGTAGGAAGGTAAGTAGGCAGGTTTTGGGTAGGTAGGTAGGTAGATATTAGGCAGGTAGGTGCGCAGGTAGGTTTTAAGTAGGTAGGTAGGTAGGTAGGTAGGTTTTAAATATGTAGGAAGGTAGGTAGGAACGTTTTAGGTGGTAGGTAGGTTTTAGGTATGTAGGTAGGTTGCTTGGTAGGTAACTATTTAGGTAGGTTTTAGGTAGGTAGGTAGGTAGGTTTTGGGTAGGTAGGTTTAATGTAGGTAGGTAGTTTGGTAGGTATATATGTTTTAGGTAGGTAGGTAGGTAGGGAATGTGAAGGTAGGTAGGTAGGTTTTAGGTAGGCAGGTAGGTAGGTAGATAGGTAGGTTTTATGTAGGGAGGTAGGAAGGTAGGTAGGTAGGTTTTATGTAGGTAGGTAGGTAGGTAGCTTGCTAGGTTTTAAGTATGTAGGTAGGTAGGTAGCTTGTAAGGCAGCTAGGTAGGTAGGTTTTAGGTAGGTAGGTAGGTAGCTAGGTAGGGTTTAGGTAGGTAGGTAAATAATTAGGTTTAAAGTTGGTAGGCAGGTTGTTTTAGGCAGGTAGGTAGGTTTTAAGTAGGTAGGTAGGTAGGTATGTTTTAGGTAGGTAGGTAGGAAGGTAGGGTTTGGGTAGGTAGGTAGGTAGGTTTTATGTAGGTAGGTAGTTGGTTTTAGGTAGGTAGGTAGGTATGTAGGTAGGTAGGTAAGTAGGTTTTCCGTAGGTAGGTATGTAGATAGGCAGATAGGTAGGTAGGTTTTGGGTAGGTAGATAGTAGGTTTTAGGTTGGTAGGTAGGTTTTAGGTAGGCAGGTAGGTAGGTAGGTTTTGGGTAGGTAGGTATGTAGGTTTTAGGTATATGGGAAGGTAGGTAGGTTTTAGGGAGGTAGGTAGGTAGGTAGCTTAGTAGGTAGCTAGGTAGGTAGGCATTAGGTAGCTAGGTAGGTAGGGATGTAGGCAGGCTGGCAGGCAGGGTGGCAGGCAGGCAGGCAGTTAGGTAGGCAGCTAGGTAGTTAGGCAGTTAGGTAGCAAGGTAGCTATGAGTGTAGGTAGGTAGGTTGGTAGGTTTGTAGGTAGGTAGGTTTTAGGTAGGTAGGTAGGTAGGTAGTAGTTTTAGGTAGGTAGGTACGTAGCTTGGTAGATAGCTGGGTAGGTTTGAGGTAGGTAGGTAGGTGGGTAGGTACCTTGGTAGGTAGCTAGGTGGGTAGGTTTTAGGTAGGTAGATAGGTTTTAGGTAGTTAGGTAGGTTTTAGGTAGGTGGGTAGTTAGGTAGGTAGGTAAGTAGGTAGGTTTTGGGTAGGTAGTAAGGTAGGTTTTAGGTAGGTAGGTAAGTTTTAAGTACGTAGGAGGTTTTAGGTGGGTAGGTAGGTAGGTTTTAGGTAGGTAGGTAGGTAGGTAAGTAGGTAGGTTTTAAGTAGGTAGGTAGGTTGGTAGATGAGTAGCCTGGTAGGTAGCTAAGTAGATAGGTTTTAGGTAGGTAGGTAGGTAGGGAGGCAGGAAGGCAGGGCAGCAGGCAGGCAGTAGGTGGGTAGGTAGTTAGGAATGTAGGTAGGTAGGTAGCTAGGTAGGTATGAGTGTAGGTAGGTAGGTAGCTAGGTAGGTAGGTAGGTCGGTTGGTAGGTAGGTAAGTAGGTAGGTTTTAGGTAGGTAGGTAGGTTTTAGTTAGGTAGGTAGGTAGGTGGCTTGGTAGGTTTTAGGTTGGTAGGTAGCTTGGTAGGTAGATAGGTAGGTAGGTTTTAGGTAGGTAGGTGGGTTTAGGTAGGTAGGTAGGTAGGTTTTGAGTAGGTAGGTAGGCAGGTTATACGTAGGTAGGTTGGTAGGTTTCAGGTAGGTAGGTGGGTAGGTTTTAGGTAGGTAGCTTTTAATAAGGTAGGTAGGTTTTAGGTAGGTAGGAAGGTAGGTTTTAGGCAGGTAGGTAGATTTAAGGTAGGTAGGTAGGTAGGTGGTAGGCGTAGGTAGGGAGGGTAAGTAGGGTAGGGGGTAGTAGGTATGGTTCGCGGGGTATGGAGGTTGGTAGGTAGTAGTATGCTGTAGGTAGGTGGAGGGGTTGAGGTAAGTCGTAGGTTTTGGCTGGTGGTAGATGTGGGTTTTACGGAAGGTCTGTAGGTTAGGTAAGTAGGTAGGATTTGGTTAGGTAGGTAGGTTTTAGGTAGGTATGTAGTAGGGTTAGTAGGTAGGTACTTAGGTGGTCAGGTAGGTAGGTATGTAGGTTTTAAGTAGGTTTTAGGTAGGTAGGAAGGTTGCTTGGTGGGTAGCTAGGTAGGTCTTAGGTGGGTAGGTAGGTAGGTAGGTAGGCTTTAGGTAGTAGGTAGGGTAGGAGGTAGGCAGGGAGGGAGGGCCGGCGGCAGGCAGCAAGTTAGGTAGTAAGGTAGTTAGGTTGTAGGTGGTTAGGTAGTTAGGTAGGTATGAGTGTAGGTTGGTAGGTAGGTAGGTAGGTAGGTTTTAGGTAGGGAGGTAGGTTGGTATTTAGGTAGGTAGCTTGTTGGGTAGGTAGGTAGGTTTGAGGTAGGCGGTTAGGTAGGTGGGTAGGTGCTTGGTAGGTAAGCTAGGTAGGTAGGTTTTAAAGGTAGGTAGGTAGGTTTTAGGTAGGTTGGTAGGTTTTTGGTATGTAGTTAGGTAAGTAGATTTCGGGTAGGTAGGTAGGTAGAAAAGTAGGTAGGTACTTTTTGGGTAGGCAGATAGGTAGGTTTTTGGTAGGTATGTACCTAGGTAGGTAGGTTTGTAGGTAGGCAGGTAGGTAGGTAGGTAGGTAGGTAGGTAGGTTTTGGGTAGGTAGGTAGGTTTTAGGTAGAGAGGCAGGAAGGTAGGTATGTAGGTTTTAATGTTGGTAGGTAGTTTTAGCTTTTTAGGTTTTAAAGTAGGTAGTTATTGGAGGTAGCTTGGAGGGCAGCTAGGTAGGTAGGTTTTAGGTAGGTAGGTTGCTAGGTAGGGTTTAGGTAGTAGGCAGGTAATTAGGCTTAAAGTAGGTAGGTAGGTAGGTTTTTAGGTAGGTAGGTAGGTAGGTATGTTTTTTAGTGATAGGTAGGTAGGAATGTAGGTTTTATGTAGGTAGGGTATGTAGGTAGGTAGTAGGGTAGCTTGGTAGGGGTAGCTAGGTGGTTTGTGGTGTGTAGGTAGGTATTTGGTAGGTAGCTAGGGGGGGTTTGTAGGTAGGTAGGTAGGTTTTAGGAGGTAGGTAGGTAGAAACGTAGCTAGGTTTTAGGCAGGAAGGTAAGTAGGTAGGTTTTGGGTAGGTAGTTAGGTAGGTTTAGGTACGTAGGTAGGTAGGTTTTAGGTAGGAGGTAGGAGGTTTAAGGTAAGTGGGTTGGTAGGTTTTAGGTAGGTAGGTAGGTAGGTACGTTCGTACGTAGGTAATGTTGGTAGGTAGGGTAGGTATGTAGGTAGCAGGAGAGGCAGGGTGCAAGGTAGGCAAGGCAGTAGGTAGGTAGGTAGTTAGGTAAGTGGGTAGGTAGGAAGCTAGGTAGGGTTTAGGTAGGTAGGTAGGTAGGTAGGTCGGTAGGTTTTAGGTAGGTAGGTTTTAGGTATGTAGGTAGGTAGAGAGGTAGGTAGGGTCAGGTAAGGGGTAGTAGGTTGTTTGGTAGCTGGTAGGTAGCTAGGTAGGTTGATGTAGTTTAGGTAGGTAGGTAGGTAGGTAGGCAGGTAGTAAGTTTTAAAAGGTCGGTAGGTAGGTAGCTTGGTTGGTAGGTAGGTAGGTAGGCTTTAGGTAGGTAAGGTAGGTAGGTAGGTAGGCCTTTAGGTAGGTTTTAGTTAGGTTTTGAGGTAGGTAGCAGTTAGGTAAGTTTTAGGTAGGTAGGGTAGGTAGGTAGGTAGGTTTTTAGGTAGGTAGGTCGGTTTTGGTAGGTAGTTCCGGTAGGTTTTTAGGTAGTGGTCTTTTTTAGGTAGGTAGGTATTCAGGTAGGTAGGTAGGTTCAGGTAGTAGGTGGTAGGTTTATGTAGGTAGGTGGCTTAGGTTGGTAGGTAGGTAGGTAGGTTTTAGGTAGTAAGGTAGGTAGTTAGGTAGGTAGTTAGGTAGGTAGGTAGGTAGGTTTTAGTTAAGGTTTTAGTAGGGAGGTAGTTTAGGTAGGTTTTTTTTGGGTAGGTAGGTAGTAGGTTTAATGTAGGTAGGTAGCTTGGTGGGTAGCTAGGTAGTTCCTAGGTGGTAGTTAGGTAGGTAGGTAGGTAGGTCGGTAGGTAGGTAGGGAGTTAGTGAAGGCAGGTATGTAGTCGTAGGTAGGCAGGTAGGTAGTAAAGGTAGTAGGTTTAGGTAGGTATTTAGGTAGGTAGGTAGGTAGGAGGTAGGTTAGGTAATCATGTAGGTAGGTAGGTAGTTAGGTAGGTTGGTTGGTAGGTAGGTAGGGCGGTTTTAGGTAGTTAGGTAGGTAGCTTAGGTTTGAGAGTAGGTAGGTTTTGGGTAGGTAGGTTTTAGGTAGGTCAACTTGGTAGGTAGGAGGTAGGTAGTTTTAGGTAGGTGGGTAGCTAGGTAGGTAGGTAGGTATTTAGGAATAGTAGGTAGGTAGGGGTAGGTTTTAGGTAGGTAGGTAGGGAGGCAGTAGGTAGGGGTTTTAGGTAGGGTAGGTAGGTAAGTGTAGGTAGGTAGGTTTTAGGTAGGTAGTTTTTAGGTCGGTAGGTTTGGCTTGGTAGGTTTTAGT